>JBAMCI010000150.1:515000-1115000 GCA_037075265.1 Drosophila nigricruria
ACTCATATAAAACTAGTATTCTCTATCTTACTGAATCATTCAATGAACTTGTGAAATAATAAAATGACTACAAAAATTTATTTTGGTAAATTCTAAATACAATTCCATCCTGTTCAAGTATGAACTTCTTAATATGTGACCTCTTAAATATACAAAGTCAATAAAGAACACTTTCATAGCCAATTGAACTACTAAATGAGTGAACTAGCAACTGAACTGATTCCGTTAGCAATGTTTGTTCACATTAATCTTCGGTTCGAACTAGAGTTCCCTTGCTACAATTGATTTACAGCGCAAACAAGTATGCAACAAGTTTTGCCAATCAACAGGTAGCAATACATTATTCACCACACACACGCACACAGATGCAGACACTCACGCATTCACACATACATACACACATGCTTATCAAGCTGTGCGCGTGTGGTGAATAATCAGGCTCTTAAGCCGCACGTTGCTCATACGCAGCATTGGCAACGATACGACAACAGCAACAGCAACAGCAATTGTTGCAGCGGGGCGGCAACAACAGGCAGTCCATACGCCTAAGCCTCCCCTAACAGCTCCCCTACAGTCCCTCTAAACCTGTGTTGCGCACTCCCCCCTCTATGCCAACACCTTTTCTGCTTCCTACTGCCGTCGCTGCTGCTGCTGCTGCTGCTGCTGTCGTCGCCTTCGACAGCGCCTGCTATTTTGTATATAAAGCCGAGCGTCGTCCATGGCTAACATCGAGTTCACAATTTCACTTCTTGGCGTTCACATCGAGTCGAAACAGTCAAACGGATCTTCTCTTCAACAATATCGCATTTCAATTGTGTTTGCAGTACCATAAATTAAACAATTCCGCGAGACACATATATATATATATATCCCAAATATATATATATCAAAGATAAATTGTTTTCGAGCACCAATTTTTTGCCTGAAATCAATTTTGCCGACGCTATTTGCTTAGCCAGCCTATTATCCTTGTACTCTTGCGGTGAGTTTGTTGTTTTTACTGTATTTGCCTAATTTCGAGTTATTGTTTGAGTTTATCTCAATCTTGTGGGAAGCGCTTGATATTAAGCAGCTTTCTATTAATATATTAATCAACCGTGAGACAAGTCTTTAATTTATAAAGCGATTTATTATTAGGAATTTTTAGAAATATTATTTAGTTGTAAATAAAATTAATAAATATATAAAATAAGTGAAGAATAAATTTTGTAGAATTTATTATTTTATTTATTAGAGAAAATTAATTATTACATTTATTTTAGTACTGTTGACTCGTAAGATAAAAAGCAATATTTTTAAATGATTTATATAGAATTTTAAATACAATTTATTTATTTTCGCTATTTTTTGATATATGAACTTTTTTTTAATCTAAAAATGTAGAATTTCAAAACACATTTAAAAAGTAATAAAAATTTTTGTTTTTAATAGATATAGTAATTAAATTGGAATTTAAAATATATTATAGTTATTGCGTCTTTAAAATATATTTGACTTTGACTTTGCAACTCATATTATTCCAAATAATTTAAAGTGCAGTAAATTTTATTTCATTTAAAAGTGTTTTATGATAATTTTGTGAAAGTTAAAAACTTTTTTTTTAAAAGTGCCAAAATCTTTAAATAAAAATTTGCTTATCAGAAATGCTGGCGAAAAGCAAAAGATTTGCCATTACTGCTTAAATGAGCTGCTCCAGTATTCCCTCTGGCTCCAGAGATTTTCGTGTCATATATAATAAATCAATTTTTAATTTATAATTGCTCCGATTATACCTCAAATATTTGCAGAGCTAAAAATCTGGATTTATGACTGAGTCCTTCCCGCGTTAAGCCAACAAATTTTGATTTTCCATTAAAAACAAAATTTATTTCTCATTCCAAAAATTTAAAATATAAACAGCTAATGCTGCATATCGCAGTTAACTGGCTAAGAGTAATCGCTTAGTCTTTTGCAGCTTATTAATTATTTAATAATCAAATTCAGCTTATGCTTGTTCTAAGAAATGTTTTGTCAAAAAGATTGACATTTTGACATTTTCTCGCACGTGGAAAATTCGCTTTTCCTAAACTGCTTTTACACTGGTTGACAAATGTAGCCAATTAATCATTTGCGTTGGAAGCGCTTTGCCTTAGCCTAAATTGAAATTCATGTTCAAAAATACGACATAAAAATAAAAGGAAAGTGCAAGTAAAGGTGAATGAAATGAATATGACTGACTGGGAGATACTCTAGACTACATATATTTCAGTTGAAATGTCAGTGGATTTCTCAGGTGAAAAACGGAAGGTTAAGTAAGAATAAGACAAAGAATAGCTAATAGAATATTATTTTTTGTGTGTACTTCAGGAAAGATTACATAAATATTACAAAAAAACATTTTAATAAATTATATATAATTTCATATACCCAAGGAGTATATCAAGAAAATTCTGTGCCTCTAGCTCTTAAATTTCTTGAGTTATGCTCAAATAAAACTTTCTCAAAGCTCAAATCAATTTCTAAGAATATTTATTTCAAATCTCACCAAACAGTCTTTTAACACACACTCAATATACCCCATTAAAATGCTTATCAAAAGGTATATGAGCAAAAATAGATGTACTTTTGGGGTTACTTGGAAAATCCCCTCGACCAACAAAAACAGGGCCAAGAAAAAGCGTTTCTAAAGGTGCCTGTTGCGTGGGCCACGATATGGAGAATTTTGTGAATTATTTATGATGTGTAAAAGAAAGTGTAAAAAAGTTCGCATCATTTGCTCCCGCTTGCTGTAAACTTCACGTTTTCTTATCATTTCTATTTATGCTTTGTATTCTTATATCAGCGGGCATAGTTTGTTAAGTTTATGCTTTAGGCGTATTTGCTTTGATTTGAAAACAGAAAACCGCAATCAAATTGCATTTAATATTTATTACAAGCGCCAATACAAATACTTCAGCATGGGTAAGGGAAGCCTTTGGGGTAGCTAAAATTAGATGGGCAAAAGCTGATGAAAGTCCAAATTGATGGCGAAATGCTAAGAAGAGTTGAGCTCGAGTTGCTCAACTGGAGTGAAATCAACCAAAGTATTTTCAAGTAGGGCAAACTGTTGACAGACAAACAATGAAAACTTTTTATTAAAATGAAACTCATCAATTTTTTTATCCAAGTACTAAAAGTTTTAAAAACATAAATTGTAAGCTTAAAGAACAATTGGAAAATATAGAATCAAGAAAAATATACAAATCATAACTACTTAAACATAGAATTCCTTGTTAAAATAAAGGGAAATTCTTCTAAGAATACATTATTTGATATATTTGATTGCTTTTGTTATTTTCGTTTCAATCTATTTTTGCATTATTTGGCAATATTTTTATTTCAGTTCTTTCATCTACCCTAAAGACACATTGTTAAAATCTAAACATGTATTGACAGATATTTGATTCCACCTAAACAATTTCATTTTAAGTGAGAAATCCTTGTTATCTTCGCAAAGACAAAAGCTTCTCTATTTCAAATTCCCACTTAATTTGACAAAGATTTCGTAACTTCAAATATTAATAGAGAGTCCCTTCACGTATGTCTTTGAAGTTGCAATTGTTAGCATAAAACCGCAAAAGCCGCAACTACTGAAGTAATTTGATAGCACTTGAGACAAGTTTCAGGTTTCAATTGGTAGCCAGCGCCTTAGCAATTTTAGAGAATTTTAGGGAATTGGGGCTGGGGGTGGCAAGAAAAGGAAAACGTGTCACAAGTGCGTCAGACACGAGGCGCGGCTCAGTCTACTAATTTTTCATTCATTTTCATCAAACAGCGTATCGCATGACCGTCAAATAAATCACGAAAAGCAACAGCCTACAAAAAGGAAAAAATGCCAACGCTAATTTGAAAGGGACCAGAAAAAACTGGGGAAAAACTGGGGAAAAACTGAAGAAAAACTGTGCGAAAATTGCAAAATTAAGCCGCCTGCAACAAAGCTTTGCATAAGCCATGGAGTTACGTAGAACGAGAGAGAGAGAGAGGAAGGGAAAGATATGCGTAAAAAATTGCATTACAACTCTCCCTTTCGCTTTCTCCCTTCCTCTCCCTCTCTCTCTATCTCTCTCTCACTCTATCTCCCTTGCAGTCTGCTTGTCTGTGTCTGTCTACCCTATATTAAATTTCCAATTAACATTGACGCATTATTTATCAGCCGCAATAAAAGTGTCCTGATTATGCTCGCTACCCTAGACCCGTACCTCCCAGCGACACCCCCTGCCTCCACCTTTCCTTAGTATTCCATTTGATCTCTCAGTGTTAGCTAGACTACCGTATGCTGTTTGCCAACGCTTGGAGCGTCTACAGTGCACCCAAACGCTCCTCGGCCCTAGCTGCCCGATTGCCTGTTATTAGTTTTATTTATTGCGCGCTCGAACTAAACCAAACTGACTATGTAGTTGGCAATTTTTGCGTCGTTTCTCTATCTATTAAGCATTTTATGACTTGCTGTCCCATTTACTAAATATATTCATATACATATGTATATATGGCATTATAATTATCTATGCCTCTGGTATTAACTGTTGCATGCGCGAGAGTTGCGCCGGTTTTCATGTTAACATTTGTACCTGGATTTTGGGTTTTGCATTTTTATGACAGGGCTTAACAGCGTTATAAGTTAGTCCGGAAAGCCAATTGTAGATAGGGCATAAGTGAAGCCAAAATAAAATATTAATAAAATACTAAGTAGCTGGTGACATAATTGAGCTCAAGCTAAAACTCAAATTTTCTAAAATTTTAATTTTTGTTTCTATAAAAATAAAAAAATAATTTCTCAGATTAATATTTTTTTACATGTAAAATTCATACTTATACTTTTTATAATATATTTCATTCAATTCAATAAATTTTTATAATATTTAAAAGGCAAAATAATTAGAAATTCATCAATACAATTGCTACAATATATTTTTTAATGTGGCCCTTAAAAGTATGCTATAAAAATTTTACTGAATAGACCATTTCTGATAAACCATTTCTTCATGCTATCTTCGGAAGGTCTTATCTTATCTTTTGTTAAGTTCAATGAGCAAATATCTTCCTCTATAAGAAAAATCATACATTTACTCTAATTCGATTTTCATAAACTATCTAGAAATCTCGCTAACTAAATTTTCTTTTAAGAGCAATTGACATTTTCTAGTTGGTTAGATTCTAATTTTCTTTTGGTTGCATAAAATCCTGGGCGCATAAAGAATGTTGAATAACCATAAAAAAAGAGAGAAAAGATAATTTAGCTGTTTAAACTTTTGCAGCTGCCACAGTTTATGAGCTGCTGCTGCTACTGTTGCAACACTCAAGTTGGTGGCACGTTGAAGTCGCTGGTTGCTTGTGGCAGGAGACATTAACATTTACGGCTTGCCTCATTGAGTTTCGGTTTCGTATTTGGCTTTTTGATACCCATGCCACACACACATACCTGTTGCTGAGCTCTACCTGTGGCAATTTATGACCTCCTCGCTCACATATTCATGCGACATTTTTGATGCCACGCCCATTTGCCCATGATGTCATTAGCATGTCCGTAATTAGTCCGAGATGATGGGATACGCATGTGTGCGTGCGTGTGTGTGTGTGTGTGAGGCACTTAAATCACGACCTGCAAATTGGTCTCCACAGAAGCGTAAATGTGTTTACCTCTGAAGTCTCGAGTCGACTCCTGGTCTCAGCAGCCGAAGAAGGAGAACACTTCTTCATTTAATTTATGTTCGATTCATTTCGAGTCTAATTAGTGACAGCGGCCAGTTATCCTGTCTGGTGGGATCCTTTGAACTATTGACCAAATGGCATTACTTACATTATGTATTTGATTTAATTTTTTGTCTATTGCATATTAAGCAGATGTCACGTGTGCCCCTCTCTCCCTTTCGCTGAATATAACTCGTCACAACTTTTTAATTATTGTTAGTACTTTTACCGTTATTAATAGCATTGTCATTGTCATTGTCGTCGCACATTATTCATATTCAATAATGCGATTGACTTCCTAGATGGGCTGCCTAGATTGGCTTCCTTCCGTATAAATAGTCGTACTCGCCTAGTTGCTGCCACTCAGTGTTCGAAAGATGTTGACGCGTCGGTTACAACGTTGGTTCTATGAGCTCTTTGCTTACTATGCGATATTCATCGGTGTCACGAGCTATCGTTACGATTTCAAGCAGCGTCTGTATAAGAACACCAAATGGACACAGCTCATCGCCAGTTTGGCCAATCTAATACTAGTCAGCGTTACGGTTATGGATATGGTTTCCCTCTGGTTTGACTCCGGAAATGTAGATCGGGTAACAGGCGAAATTATCCAATTTGATTTCACTGTCAACGATATCGTTTGCATAGTGCACCTTTTGCAGCGAGTGCCTCGAGAGCGAGCAACCAAGAATATTGAGCAGGAACTGGGATCCTTGACCAGGTTCTATCAATATCCTTGGGAGAGGAAGGATAAACAGGACAAACAGGACATGCGGCGTTTGCGCTGTATCTATTTGGTGAAGAATTGTATTCTGTGGCTTTTCGTAGGATTTCTCTCCATGTTTTTGGTAATGTCTTATCAATTCATGGGCTTTATACAAGGAACGGTTTATGTGGAATATACGTTTCTGATGCTCAAAATCCTGGCCTTGGACAGTCAGGATGTTATAATGCATTTGCACTTCTTGCTAAGCTGGAGAATTTGTAGGCTTTTTATGCGTCACAACAGTCGCATAAGGAAGTTGGTCAAACGGAACTCACCTGTAGATGCACTGGAACTTAATCATCTACGCTGGCTACACATGCAACTGACTTCTTTAATGAAGCGCTTGACTGATACTTATAATGTGATCATGATAAGCACTCGACTCTCATTGATTATCACAACTGCTGCTATGGGCTATTACATAAGCATATCTGAATGCTTTCCGAGTATCTATAAGATTGTCGGCTGCGTTGTATATGCTCTACTTGCTTTGGATGGTTATGTTCTTGATCTAATCCTGGATTGGACGGTGAATGAACATCAAAAGACTTTGTTTCTGCTGCGACAACACTATGAGCATGATCGACCAGACACGCAGCTCTCTAGAGGGGTAGCTACTCTTCACTCTTATGTACTCTTCACATACTCTTCATACTATACTATTTCTTTCAGTGTGATCTCTGTGCTCTGCAAATGAATTGTTTCCCTCTGCAAATCAAACCTTTTGGCCTACTTACTTGTAGCACTGCGACCTGGCTGAGTAATATTGCTTGCATCATCACTTGGATGATTGTTCTATTGGAATATCGGATCGTATCGGAGAAAAAGCAAAATAATATATAAAAATTTTGAAGAGGTTTTTAAGTAAATGTCTAATACCATAAAATCACATCATATAAGAGCTTAGAACTTTATTTACATTATCGAAAGTCAAAATGTTTGTTTCCTTAGAAGCAAGTTGAATGGTTTCGATGTATAATTTTTAACCTGTTTTCACCTTCTTTTTGAGGAGTAGAATGTATTATGTTATTATCACTATCATTATCAGTATCATTGTCATTGGCGGTGTCGCTGTCATTGTCATCGCCATCGTCATCGCCATCGTCATTGTCATCGTCATCGCCATCGTCATTGTCATTATCATTGTCATTGTCATTTTCATTGTCACTGCCATTATCAACGCCCTTAACAATACCCTTATTATTATAATACGCATTAGCATTACCATTGCCATTGTCATCATAATTTGTATTATTATTATCTTAACAATTGTCACTGTTATTATTGTTAATGATAAACGTTAATCCATTTGTTTTCGGTTAATTTAAGGTTGTTTTCTAATACATCAAATAGTTGATAAATTGTGAATTATTTTGATTAATTGATTTAGCGCTGTCTAGCTGCACGCAACAGTGCATTTCGCATTATATATTCAAAACTATTGATTCTACGTCTAGGCGGCCCTTATATATTGTTGTGTCCTGTTAGTTGCTGCCACTCAGTGTTCGAATGATGGTGGCGCGACAGTTACAACGCTGGCTCTATGAGCTCTTTGCTTACTATGCGATATTTCTTGGTGTCACGAGTTATCGCTACGATTTTAAGCAGCGTCTGTATAAAAATACCAAATGGACACAACTCATCGCCAGTTTGTCGAATCTAATATTAGTCGGTGTTACGGTATTGGATTTGGCTTGGGTCTGGTTTGACTATTTAAATGTAGATCGTGTAACGGGAGAAATTATCCAACTTGACCTAACCGTCAACAATATCTTTTGCCTGGTACGCCTCTTACAGCGAGTGCCTCGAGAGCGAGCAACCAGGCGAATTGAGCAAGAGTTGCGACGCTTGACCAGGTTCTATCAATATAAGTGCGTGAGGAGGGATAAGCACGACAAACAGGATATTCGGCATTTGCGGCGCATCTATTTGGTGAAGAATTGTATTATGTGGATATTCGCAGGATTTATTTTCTTGTTTTCGATAATAGCTTATCAATTCATGGGGTTAATGAATAAAAATATATATATGGAGTACTCGATTCTAATCCTCAAAACCCTGGCAGTGAATACACAGGATATTCTAATGCATTTGCATTTCTTGCTAAGCTGGAGAATATGTAGGCTTCTTATGCGTCTCAACAAACGTATAAGGGAGTTGGTCAGAAGGAACTCCCCTGTAGATGCAGTGGAACTTAATCATCTACGCTGGCTGCATATGCAACTGACTTCATTAATGAAGCGCTTGACTGATACTTATAATGTGATCATGATAAGCACTCGACTTTCATTGATTATCACAACTGTTGCCATGGGCTATTACATAAGCCTATCTCAATCTTTTCCGAGTATCTATAAGATTGTCGGCTGCATTGTATATGCTCTACTTGCTTTGGATGGTTATGTTCTTGATCTAATCCTGGATTGGACGGTGAATGAACATCAAAAGACTTTGTGTCTGCTGCGACAACACTATGAGCTTGATCGACCAGATACGCAGCTCTCTAGAGGGGTAGCTACTCTCCATTCCCATCTACTCTTCACATACTCTTTACACTATACTATTTCTTTCAGTGTGATCTGTTTGCTCTGCAAGTGTCTTGCTTTCCAATGCAAATCAAGCCCTATGGTCTGTTTAGTTGTAGTACTACAACCTGGCTGAGTAATATTTCTTGTATCATCAGCTGGATAGTCGTTATACTACAATATCGGATTGTATCGGAGAAGAAACAAAATAATAAATAATTATTTTTTCATAGATTTTTAATTAAATATCATTGGCATTACCATTGTCATTGTCATTGTTTATGTCATTGTCATTATCATTGTCATTGTCATTGTCATTATCATTGTCACTATCATTGTCATTGTCATTGTCATTATCATTATCATTATCATTGTCATTGTCATTGTCATTGTCATTGTCATTATCATTGTCACTATCATTGTCATTGTCATTGTTATTGTCATTGTCATTGTCACTGCCATTATCAATGCCCTTAACAATGCCCTAATTATTATTTTACGCATTAACATTACCATTGCCATTATCATCATAATCTTTATTATTACTATTATGTTCGCAATTGTCACTGTTATTATTGTTAATGATAAACATCAATCCATTTGTTTTCGGTTATTAAATCTTTTCGAACCTGTAATTTCCTAATACATCTAACAGTTGATAAATTGTGAATTCCCAAATTAGAAATTATTTTGATTAATTGATTTAGCTGCACGCAACAGTGCATATCGCATTATATATTCAAAACTATTGATTCTACGTCCAGGCGGCTCTTATATATAGTTGTGTCTTGCTAGTTATTGTCAATCAGTGTTCGAATGATGGTGGCGCGACAGTTACAACGCTGGCTCTATGAGCTCTTTGCTTACTATGCGATATTCATCGGGGTTACGAGTTATCGCTACGATTTTAAGCAGCGTCTGTATAAAAATACCAAATGGACACAGCTCATCGCCAGTGTGTCCAATGTGATACATTTCGGCATTGTAATAATGGATTTGGTTTGGGTCTGGTTCGATATAGTGAGCTTGAAAGGAGTAACAGGGCAAACAATCCAATTAGACTCTACGGTCAACGATGTTATTTGCCTAGTGCGCATCTTGCACCGAGTGTCTCGAGAGCGAGCGACTAGGAATATTGGCAAGGAGTTACGATGCATAAGCGGATGTTATCGATATCGCTGGGCGAGGAAGGATAAGCTGGACAAGCAGGACATGAGGAGTTTGCAGCGCATCTACTTGGTCAAGAATTGTATTTTGTGGCTGCTCAATGGATTTCTGTTCACCTTTACTTTTATCGCTTTACAATTCTTTGGTTTGACGGGGCAAAATCCATATTTGGAATATCTCCTAGCTGTCCTCAATGTCTTGGCTATGGACAGCCAGGATGTGGCAATGCACTTGCATTTTCTGCTCAGCTGGCGCATTTGTCGACTCTATATGCGTCTCAACAGTCACATAGGGCAGTTAGTCAGGACCAACTCGCCACAGGATACCCTGGAATTACAGCACCTACGCTGGCAGCACTTGAAATTGACCTCACTTATGGATCGCTTGACTGCTACTTACGATGTGATCATGTTAAGCAATCGCCTGTCTCTGATTGTCTCAGCAACAGCCTTGGGCTATTATATAAGCGTATTTCGAGGCTATCCCAATATATATCAGATTGTGGCCTATGGTCTGTACACTATGTTTGCTGTCGATGGCTATGTTCTTGATCTGATCCTGGATTGGACGGTGAACGAACACCAAAAGACTTTGTTTCTGCTGCGACAACATTGTGATCTTAATCAGCCAGATACTCAGCTCTCTAGAGGGGTAGCTACTCTCCACTCCTATCTTAACAATACTCTTATATAATACTCTTTCTTTCAGTGTGATCTGTTTGCTTTGCAAGTAAATTGTTTCCCTCTGAAAATCAATCCCTTCGGCCTACTTACTTGCAGCACTGCGACCTGGTTGAGTAATCTGGCTTGTATCATCAGCTGGATAGTTGTTCTACTGCAATATCGCATCGTATCGGAGAAAAATCAAAATAATATATAAATATTTTCTAAGAGATTTTTTAAGTAAATGTGATTTTGGTTGTTAGTTCCTATGTATGTATGCACTTGATTGATTTCTCCTTAAGGTTTGTTTTCTATATATATACCTTGATATCAACTATATACATATGTGAGCAACACGACTGTCTCTCTACACCATTCTCTCCCTAGAAATATAGGGTATACAATTATCCTGATTAGTTTCCATTCGAGCAGTCAACACTTCATAATCAGCTACTTAATTTTATGGTAATAAACGCCTTTAGATACTTTTTGTTAGACAACGCACAGTGGGATCTTTCTTAATTTTATTGGTGAAAAATAAAGTTTTTTAAAGTGAAAGGAAACGACTAAAAATAGAGAAATATTTTTAGCAATTTATTTTTAAACTGATTCATTTAAAGTACAATTAAAACCTTTTTTGTTTAATGCATTAATTGTTGGAGAAGGTTTGAGTGCTGCACAGCTGTTGCTCGTAAATAAAATTGCTCAATGTGTAATCGCTAACAAAGGGAACACCCCTAACGAAAATAAAGTGGAAGCCCTCTCAAGGTCTTTTCACATAAAACGTATCTTGAATCACGTTCACGGCACAAATTCAATTAAAGTTGGAAAACATTTTCTTGTCTAGTTGTTAGAGCCGCACGTGGCAGCAATGGCAACGGGCATGTTGCACTTTTGCTCTCTCTCTCTCTCTCTCTCTCTCTCTCTCTCTTTTTAGCTCTCTTTCTCTCTTTCCCTCTCCCTCTCTCTGTCTGTCTATTGTGCTGAGCTTTTCAAGTTCATATCCGATTTTAATTGCGGAAATGCATTTATGCTACAGCCTGTTTACGCCCCTCACCGCCCGTATTTTGTGGCATACTTATACAATGCAATGCGGGTCACGTTTGTGGCAACAAGTGCTCTGTGTCCTGTCTGCCAACTGACTGCTTATGAGCCATTATCCTGGCAGCTTAACCAAAGCAGATTTGCTCTGATTGTCCTTTGGCCTTTCAATAAAATTATGCAGAACTTTGATATGAGATGAATGTTAACTGTGCACTTTGATTCAAGTTCTAGAAATGTGACATTTAATAGAATTAGTTAGATTGCTTAAAGTTTATAACAGTTATATATAATATCTTATTTTTTGTTTTCTTGTAGTGAATGAATATTTCTTAAATTTCCCTTCTCACTCCTTTATATATTCAGCCCAACAGCAACAAAAGCCAATCAAAATGATGAAATTCGTGCAGATTCTGTTGTGCTACGGCCTCTTGCTGAGCATGTTCTTTGCCGTGAATGAGGCGCGACCATCCGCAGCGGAGGCGACTGCTGTAAGTAGAGCCTTGACTATACTTTGACTAAGTTTGGCTAGCTGAACACATTTGTTTGTAGGAAACCGATGGACTGGATCAGCAGGATGCTGAGGATGTGCGTGCCGCCTATGGCGGCTATGAGATGCCCGCCCAGGCGATCTATCCAAACTTGCCCATGGATCGCCTGCAGATGCTGTTCGCACAGTACAGACCCACGTAGGTTACCACAGCACGCCGATATATAATGTAGTTCTCTCCTTTTCATTGGGCTTTATTTCTTCGATGAATCCTTTTTAGCTACAGCGCCTATCTACGCACCCCCACCTATGGCAACATGAACGAGCTGTTCCGCATGCCCGAGAGCAAACGTCAAGTGAGGTACAGGCAGTGCTACTTCAACCCCATCTCCTGCTTTAGAAAGTAAATGCCCACAGCCGATGACGATGCCAACAACACAAACAATTCAAAAACAACAAAAAATAAATCAAACCAAAAAGAAAACACTAAAAACACAGCCCAACTGAAAAATTAACACTTCAAACTATGGAAAAACCATTTAGCATAATTCCAATGCCAATATTTAGTGCAATTAACTAAAGTTAAGACTCACAGCTCTATGCATGTCTATTAAACAAACAAATAACTATTTATGAATAATAAACTTTGCACATAAATCAAATTTATGTTTTTGCACTTGGCTTTCGTTCTTATTGCAAACTTTTCAATTAACAATTTCTATTATGCTTGCATATGGTGTGGTAAAATAATATTTAAATAAATATATTTCATAAAGTTATTTAACGAAAATGTTTAACAAGAATATTTAAATATGCATAAACGTCTTGAAACGACATTAAATTTCCTCCTGTAAATTAAACGTTTCAAAACTATTGTATAATACATAAATACATTTATATATATATATTTAAATATATATATTAATATACAACTATATATATATATATTTGAATGTGCACATGAATAGAGTCCAGCACTTATTTAACTATCTATGTAAAATATGAAAACTCTGAATAAAGTATTTAAAACATATATATTTAACAAAAATGCAGAATTTAAATGGATTAATTTTTAGATAGTTGACAAAGAGTTGAAGACTTATTTTCTTCTTAATTATAGGTTGTTCTTCGATGTTAGCTACTTTAATTCAAAGAAAACGTTCTAAAAGTTGTTTTTTATTAAAATATTTTGGTGAGAGTTAACATTAAGCTCTTAGTATATATTTATAATATTTTTATGTTTTATTGTATCTGAAAGATTTATTTGATTTGAACATGATTTTGTAATTTTAGTTTAATATAATTAGATTTTTTTTTTCATTTACTTCCAAACTCATTTTTGACTTAGATCTCATGTTCCACTCCAAGTCCAAAAGATTATGCTCCAAGAGTTTATTATTTAGTAATAATAATAATATATATAATAATAATAATATATATGTTTAAAATTATCTGTTGCTGAAACATGATTTTCATTATACTAGTTCACAGTTTATCCCTGCTCCAAGAGTTCTTAAGTTTCAGTGATCGAATGACTAAAGGTTTAACTTAAACTTAACTTGATCTCTAGTTACAATTCACAGTTTTTTTTCAAATATTTTGATTATCAATCACAAACGTCTTCCTCTCGCTCCACTCAGATGCTCAAACGCCTGGGCTCCAGTTGCTGGCGCTCAACTTTGTCTCCATTGCGCCCCATTTGCAAGACCAATCGATCAGGTGTTGAGATCTTGTAGTCCGCATCGCGTCCATAGCGCTCCTCGATGCGCAGCGACGTGGCCATCACAAAGATGGAGAACACCAGAGCAATTAAGTAGCGAACAACCAACATTGTCGACTCAAAGCGATCGAAGTGCCTGATCACACAGATCGGACTGTGGCGAGGTCCTTAAGGGTCACTCGCTTTTATAGCCCAACCTTTGCTAAGGGCTGCTGCAGGTAGGTTTCTCCATGCTTCCAGAGCGGGATTAGAAACGCTTTGTTTTGCTAGAGAAATTTCCACACATTAATGGTTTATGATTGTTGATTTTCGTGCAGTGTATCTGTGTGTGTGTGCGTCCGCTAATAAAACTGAGCTAATCCCTTGGCAATTTCCACTTCCTGCGCCGGCACATGCAAATCCCGAACATGATTAGCCTGTCTAATAATTGCGAGCATCATCAGTTACAGCAGCAACAGTTGCTGCTGATGATGATGCTGTGCAGCAGCAGCAGCATCAGCAACAGTTGCTGCTTCCAAGAAGCCGCTGTCTGTGTGTATTTTATGATGACGACGGCGACGGCGACGAAGAGGATGAGGATGAGGACGAGGACGAGGACGCATTTTACCATTAGACATTTTAATTGTTAATTTTGCAAAAATTTAAATAATGGATGCGCTGCAGGCCGCGAAGCAGCTGAAGCTACCTGCATTTATTAACTGACTAGCCTAACCCCCCCTCTCTCTCACTCTCTCTCTCTCTTTCTCACTCTCTGTCTGTCTCTCTCTCGTTCGCTCTCACTCCAGCTCAAGTGCCATCAACGTAAAAACAAGTGGCAACAATTTTCTATAAATTGCATTTGTGCAAAATTAAGTTCAATCTTGGCCAAGTGCAACTCGCACAAGTCTGCAGTCCGAAGTCTGGAGTCGAAGACCAGGTCCGGTAGCCGCATCCGTTGCACCTCCTCGCTGCTGGAGTAGCCAAACTCCATTAACTTTGCAATTGGCCACCATAACTTTTAGCTGGGGCTCGTTTGCCTGGTCACCTCGCCACATCAGCGGCGGCCAGGCGGGGCTGGGAGGGCTGGCATCTCTACCACATCCCAGGCAGCATCGCTTGTTAGTTTTTGCGCCAGATCGTTTATAATAATTCGTATGCGAGTCATGTCATGGCCCCTAAAGTGTATCTGCGACTGCGCCGTCGCGTCGTCGTCCACTTGGCCAAACACACGACGCGCTGTATCTGTATCTACGAGTTTCTGTCTCGCTGCCTCTGCCTCTGCCTCTGCCTCTGGCTTGGCCCGGCCTGGCCTGGCCTGGTCAACTATGCAACCGCAGCCATCGCCCATCGCCCCGTTTGCCTGCTGACTTTGGCTTGATCTTGCGCCCATTTTTCTGCGCGCTTTGCTTTGGGTCGCCAACGTTCGATGCCAGCTCTCCTCGCCTCTCCTTCTCTCCTCTCCTCTCCAGCCTTTCTCTATGCCCCCCCTCTCTTGACCACTTGCTGTGGTCGCGCTGGTTTTGCGCGTTCTATCGGCAAAAGGAAGTTAGAAAATGCTCTGAATTCATGTGGGCACTGGCGCTGGCATTTGGCTTCAGCCGCAGCAGCAGCAGCAGCCACAGCCTCTGCCTCTGCCTTAGCCACGGCTTCAGCTGATTGCAGATCACTGACGAGGAAAGTTGGTTTCAAGTTGAGCAACTAACTGTAGAAGTTAGTTAGTTTCACTAAACTAAACTAAGCTATATCCAGTTGAAGACTTTATGCATTCGTATTGAGAAGTATATAAAATGAATGGAAGAGGAATACTGATATACTGAACAGAGGAATGTGGTTGAAAGGGCGTAGTATTGGAATCTAGTGAAGAACTCATATATAGCTTTCAATCAGTTAGCCAAGCAAACAGTCAGTCAATCAATCAGTATGTCTGTCAATCACTGCCAGCCAGTCTGTCAGTCAGCCAATCAATCAATCAGCCAATCAATAAATTTATTTGTCAGTCAGTCTCTCAATCAGTCAGTCAGTCACTCACTGAGTCATTCAGTCAATCAATCAGCACGCCATTTAGCAAACTTGTTGATCAATCAGTACGTCAATCACTCAGTCCGTCAGTTCATAAATCAATGAACTATCCATTTATATGCTGTCAGTTAATACATATATTAGTTCATTCAGTCATTCAATCATTTACTTAATAATTTGATCAGTCAATCAATCAATCCATCATTCAATCACACATACTGAATACTTATAGTGATCATCGTTAACTATCTTGGTTTGAAGAAAGCCTACAATACCTTTGTTTGATCGTTTTAACTGTTATCGACTTATCGATACATTTATCGATTATGTGAGTGCTCTTATTATTAGCTATACATGTTTCTGCTCTTCTGTACTCAAGCCAAATTGATTAAGCTCAACAATGCCTTCTACTTCACATCGATTAATGCCTGTTTGCCTAATTGTTATCGATCTTTGTTTCATTTATCGTTTGCCTCTTCAAGCTCAGCGGCAGCTTTCTATTAGAGATATTTTTTTGTTGCTGCTGGTCAAATCAAATATTGCTGGCAATCGAAAACTTGACACTGCGATTATTTACCTTTTTTTTGGGCGCAGGTTCAAAGATGTTGCTGCTGTTGTTGTTGTTGTTGGTGTTGCTGTTGGATTCGATTGCTCGCGAGTTGCCACAAAAGGGCAACAGCAGCAGCAGCAGAAGCAGCAGCAGCAAGAAATATGAAATTCCAGCAGCTGCGGGACATTTGAGGTGGCCAAGGCGGGGCCAACAGCGATTGCCAGCTAACCGGTAGTTGTTGCTGTTGCTAGTTGTTGTTGTTGCTGCTGCTGCTGCTGCTTAGTTGCTGCTGTTGCTGTTAGTAGTTGGTGGCTCTAGACTTTGGCGGCGTCCTCTTCGCTGGTCGTCGTCACCATGTCGTCGCTCTGGACATTGCCAGCAATGTTGCTCTTATTTCAGAACATGAACAACAGCAGCAGCAACAGCAGCAACAGCAACAACAGCAACAACAACAGCAGCAACATCGTTTGTATGGGTCGCAAGAATGCCTTAATTCAGGAATTTAATGAAAAATGCTCTATGAAGCAGAGCAGCAAATTAAAAAAGGAAAAACTTTTGCACAGCAGCAGCAACAATCTCAGTAGCAGCAGCAATCGCCGCCGTCGCAGCAGCAGCAACAGCAACAGCAGCAGCAGCAGCAAAAAGGTTAAAATTAAAAATCAACGCAGCAGCAGCAACAACAACAACAACAACAACAACTGCAAAGTTGATGTGAGAGATCGGTGGCAGGTGAGTCCAGTGGCTGCTGCTGCTTCTGCTGTTGTTGCTGCTGCTGCTGCTGCTGCTGCGACTGTTGCTGTTGCGCGTTGTAAATTACATTTTCCAAATGCTTTTGCCATGTCGTACCAAAAACCCCATGTACATATGTGGAATAAGGCCGTAGCTCCTGCCTCTTGGCTTCCGTTTTTGATTTGGAACACTTGTTGCAGCTAGCTGTTGCAAGTTGTTGTTGCCAGTTGCCAGTGGCTGCTGCTGCTGCTGATGCTGCCTGGCTTTAGGATTTGTCCTGTAAAATTCCTTGGGGATGTGTACACACATACACAGAGAGATTTCTGTTGCTGTTGGTCTTTGGCTTCTGTTGGTGCTTGTTTGATTATGTTGTTGTTGTTTGTACAGATTGTTGTTGATTTGAGTGTTGATTGTTGTTGCAACATAATGCGGTAGGTGGGCAAAGGCCTTCGCCTTTGATTAGACCGAGAGACCGAGCTGCGCGACTCGAGTGTGCGTGCGTTGAGTGTGAACTGCGAAATGGCTTCGGACAGCAGGCATTATAAGATTTGCTTGTCTTTCCGCAAGATGTTGTCTGGATTATGGCTTAAAAGCTACACGAATCGAACTGCCAGGAAATTAAACAGCTTTATTGCAACTCTCACCTGACCTAACCAAAACTTTCTCTATAGAAAATTTTTGAGAATAATATGAAATTTTAAAATTGTGATTGGATCTGATTGTCGGAATTATACAAATTGTGGGAAAATAACTAAAATCGTATTAGTTTATTGATTCATATAAGAATATTGTATAGTTCATATAACTTAATTTGAAAACCCTAAGATATGAGCAGACATTCAAAGTGAAATGCCAGCTATATATATTCTTAAAGAGTCTTATCGATCTAACCTTAGACTGTCTATATGTCCGTCCATTTGTCTGTCATCTCGAAAACTATAAGCGCTTTACATTTCACTTCAAGGTTTTTCCTATAGCTAATTATCAGATCATGTTGAAGCTCAATATATATCTATAGTTATTCGTCTATCCATCCATTCATATATTTGGCCCACCGTGTATATGAACTTGGAGAGTATAAAAGCTAGAAAGTATACAGAATGGTATGCAAAAGTCTACAAAATGTTAGCAAGTTCTCTAGTTAAAGTTCGAGGTCAATATAGAATAAAGTATTTGTAATATTACAGATCTACAGAACTTGTTAATCTCTAATCGAGCTTGAGTACTACAAAAGGCTATGATGTATTCAAAATATATTTATTAATAATAGAAAAGATCTTTTGACAGGCGTTACTTTTACTCTTAATTTTACTGGCGTTCAAATGGCACAGATATCTCAATCGCATTATATAATACAACTACTTAAATATTCCATTAAAATACTTTTGAATATTTTTAAGATATATATTTGTTTATTTATTATTAATTTTTAAAATAATTTTAAGAATTGTTAATTTTTTATAAAAAAAAAACCTTAAAAGTTTGTCACATTTTTGTTAGTTTTTTCTTCACTTAATTAAACTTAAACTAAATTTGAAATCGAAATTCTTGAATTCCTTTAGAAGATTGGCTCCGGCTCAACGATCTCGTAGGTGGACATCGGTAGGACGTAGTTGCTGTAGTAGTTGCCGCCGCCGTAGGGTATCACCAGCTGCGGATAGAGCTGAGCCGAAGGCATGTAGAAGTCGTGTCGCTGCTTGAGGAACGGAGCTCCAACCACGGGCCTATTCGAGATGCGCTCCACCAAGTCATTGTCGATGTAGTCGTCGGCCGATGCTTCCTGGGAGGTGACCTCGTTCAGCAGATCTCGCGGTCTCGCCCAGCAGCCACACAGAGCACAGGTGACCAGGAGCAGCAGCGGCAGAGAAAGCGATTTGATGGACATCTTAACGGCTTGACAGTTGAACAGGGAGTGTCTGTCCAAATGGTCAACAGGCATGACTTATATATGCGTCTGGAGGGATCAATATGGGCAGGTGAACAGGTAAAGCGCGGGCGTTAAGCGATTTCTAATGAGCGGCCGAAGCTGACAGCTGGCAGCTAGGCCCGGACCTCTACCTGCTCGCAGATAGTTAAGCGCAGATCCGCAGCCACCCGGTCGATAAAGTCACTTAAATGCAAATCCCAAAATGAAGTCGAGTCGAAGTCGAGTCGATATATCAATGCGTTTGCCATTTAACCATGTTAATCAAACAACGAAATCCATCAACGGTTGACACGGCCAACAAGCAGCAGGTGGAGGACAAGACAACAAGCTACAAAAAAGTGGAGAAAAAACATTATGGCGGAGCATAGGCGACTATACAATGCTCGCTTAGAATTGATAAGGCAATCGATTTGTCTCTCTGTCTGTCGCTTTGGCTACTCTAGCTTGATAACTGTAGCTGGTTTATCTGATTTAGATTCAGATTAGCCACGACTACATCAAGCCTATATATAGCTATATATATTTATTTTGCTCATAAGTTAGGCAACTATACTAGTTGACTATATCTATATTTCTATACTACCAAATAATTAATTCTATATGCTATATTTGTTATATGCAAAGATATATAATGGTGATACTTACTATATACATGATAAATAGACATATAATACAGATATATGATATAGATATTTGATATAGATATATTCCTGGAAGGCTTAGCTATTCTAAGACAGATCTAAGGCCACATAATACTCTATTTGAATCGGATATATACAAGTCTTCAGCTGGAATGTCAAAAGACTTCGAGATACATTCAAACCACAGACAGACCTCATTCACAACTAATATACCCGCTTCAATCAGCAAACGAGTATACAACAAAGAGGAAAAAAGGAAAAACCGAAAGCCAATCCCAATGCCATATCCCCAGACATGTCAGTGCGATAATGGTGCACTTCGTCTAAAAACAACTTCATTCACAAAAATCTGACGAAAAGAAGGAAAAAAAAGAGAAAAATCAAGCAGAAAAAGAAGAAGAAGAAGCAGAATCGGCAGCAGCAGCAGCAGCCGCAGCGGAGCTAAAAGGAAGCGAGTCCCATTAAAAATATCTTGTGGATGCCAAAGAGCTAAAGATACATTCAACGACGACAAGGTGCAAGCCTAGCCTAGGCAGCCAGCGCAGGGGGCGGCGGGGCCGACGACAACTCAAGACTCGAGCTACTTGACTACTTCGCTACACAATGCACAGCAGCAGCAGCAGCAGCATCAGCAGCAGCAGCAGCAGCATCAGCAGCAGCTGCGGGGGCGGCGGTGCAAAGGGGGCGTGACGAAGCTGGGGAGTAGCTGGGCAGGCAGGCAGGCGCAGCTTGGATAACGCTTGCAACATACGCCTAATGCCACAGACATCGACATCCGCCATTTAACATCTTAACCCCCAAGTGGCTAGCGGGGGTTGAAATTGACGAAAAAAATAAGAGAAATGAAGAAATAAATAAATAAAACGGAAATGAGTGCAAAATGTGAAAAAGGAATATCTAAAAATGAATTTAGGCGCGGAGTAAACTGAATTTTAAAATACATTTAAATAAATAAAATACTAAAGGGAATTGAATAGAGTTTTTGGAACATATTGATAAGATATTAATAATATATATTTAATTATATAATATATTCATTTCTTTTATATAATTATAAAGAAAAAGAACATCAATAAACAAATCACACAAATATATAATATATGATAATAATATGATTATAATAATATATATAATGATAATAATAAATTATAAAATACATAATAAAGTTAAATATATAATAAATTAATGAAATAAAACAAAGTCCTAATCAGATAGTTAAGCCATTCGAACCTTGAACTTATTCATTTTCACTTTTCTCTATATCAATACAAAAGCTTTGCCTCTTTTTTCAGTGTCTATTATAGGGTTAAGCTTGCTTTGCGCCTAGGCCGACGCAGCTGCTGCGCAGTCGCAACTGTCTACATTTGTCTGGCTGCCTACAGCTGCCGACGCAGCAGCAGCAGAGCTGCCGCGTCGCTGTCCTCTGTGGCTTGGTCAGCAGTCGGCTCGATTATTGGACGTCCAGCTTTCAATTTGCAACATAAAGCATCTTCATCGTGAGCCGCATGAATGGGCAGCGCAGCAGGCAACAGGCAGCGGGGACAGCGGTGGGGGTACAGGTGAGGCGTGGGCCGATTCTGCTTGCTGCCTGGCCTGGGCTGGCATTGGCAGCAGGCAGTCAGGCGTGCCGCGGCGGTAGTCGCTGACCTTTATTGATTGCTGTTTGACCTCGGCAGCAATTGTTGCTGTTGCTCTGTTGCTGCCGTTGCATCTGCAGCCATTTGTACTTGCTCGATCACAGGCATAGATTAAGCAGCAGCAGCAACAATAACAACAACAACGACGCCCACAACGCTGACTGCGACGTCGCTAGCGGTTGCAGTTTTGCCGTTTTGCTTTCTGCCTTTTTGCACAACCTTCATTGTTGTTGTTGCCATTGTCGTCGTCGTTGTTGTTGTTGTTGTTGTTGTTCCATTACTTCGTTCATGGCAGTTAATTTATATTCGATGCCATCTCTAGCTCTCTCTCCCGCTCTCCCGCTCTTAATGTGAGCTTTTTGCTGCTGCTTCTGCTGCTTCCTTTTGATATGTTTAGCTTAAGGTCGTCGCTGACTGACAGCTGCAGCCGCAGCGCTGCCGCCGTCATTGACGCCTTTGCCTGTTGCTCTCCACTCTCCACTCTGCACACTCCGCTCGCAGCGCATGCAAAGCAAAGCGTGTCAAAAGAAAACAATGAAGAGCAAAAGAAATCACAGCACACTTTCAGCATCGGCGTATCGCGTCGTTTGTTTTGTTTGACAGTTTCTATCTGCCCGTGGCTCTACAGGCAGAGGCAGCAGCAGTGACAGCGGCAGCGGCAGACGCCAGCGTTTTGTTTTCTTAATTGTTTTTTGAGTCTTTTTTTGAGAGAGTTGGAAAAGCGATAATAATTAGCAGATTAGCAAATGGATTATTGAAAGGGTAAGAGAACTGATTGAAGTAATTGAAAATAAAAAAAAAAAATTATTTTCTATTTATATTATTAAAAAATAAATTTTTATTTTGTACTTATTTATTCACATTAAATTAAATATACACATACAAAAAATATATAAATATAAAAATAAAATCCCGAAATATAATTATCTCAAGCATTTCCACATTTATCTATCTCTACACTCATCGTTTATCTCCACTAACACTAACGAGTGCAGCTTGAAAGCTTCTTTACTGTTAATCAATTCCTTTGTGTCACGCATTTTCACTCTTAATTGAAAGCAAATCAAAACTAACTCTTTTGCCATGACGAAACATATAATCATAATAATTAATAATTATAATAACAGTTGATCGTTACGCAGCAGAGCAAACAACCTGCTGCATTCAAATATATGTATGTACGTAGATACATGCCATTACTCTTTGGCCTCTGACGCGTGCGCTCTTAAAAAGTCGCTCTTAAGCTTATTGCCACGAAATTCATTCATACAAACTGCACTGCACACACACACGCACACGAATCTTATACGAAGTGCAGCCGAACGCCCACCAAAGAGATGGAGCCAAACACAGGGAAGAGAGAGAGAGAGAGAGAGAGAGAGAGGAGCAGCAGTAGCGGCAGCGATCGAGCAGCGACCGTCGGGTAGCGCCAGTCAGTTAGATTTGCGACGTTCTCGAGTGCGGGTCGTTGTCGGTTGAGGGGCGCAGCTGAATGCCAAAACAAAAGGCAAAAGCAGAAAATATATTGAAATAAACAAACAAACAGTAATAATAAACGTAATTTAAACAATTAATCAAAACGCGGCGATCAATGAAACTTATACAAAACCAGCAGCAGTAGCAGCAACAAGTGCCAGTGAATTATTGTACTTAATTTTTATGTACAAATTGTAAGTGTGTGTGTGTGTGCATGTGTATGTGTGTGTAAGTGTGCGGCTTTATCAATTGCTCCATATAAAATATCATTGAAGTGTTTGACAGCAGCAGCGCTGCAACTACATAAAACTAACGGCACAATCAACATCGGGAGCAGCGACAGCGGCAGCGGCAGCGGCAGCGCAGACGACGTCTGCTTAAAACGGTAATTAATACAAACACACTTTTGATTTGGCAATAAACAAATGATTCAGCAATTGTCAGCAACTGTAAATTGTAAAACACTTGCTGCGCTCGCCGCTCTGATTGAACGTAGTCAGCGTCGGCGTCGTCGTCGCCGTCGCCGTCGGCGACAAAGCTTTTAGCTCAAACGCATGTCTGCAATTAGTCTGCGTTATTATTGTTTTCTGCCGTCGACGACGTAGACGTCGCTGTTACAAAGTAGCACGCGCATAAAATACTGTTTGCGCTCTCTCTCTCTCTCTTTCGCTCGCTCTCTTTGTTTATGTCTTGCTCCCCCGCAGGTGTTACGTAGGCGTGCTCTCTTTTGTGTGCACGTGTGTGAGTGTTTCTTTGTTACGTGTTTGCCTTTACGCCTTTTACATACCCTTCACATTATTATTTGCCATTTTGTCGCTTTCATTAATTGGCCCATGTAAAAATGGCAACGGCAACGGCAGCGACGGCGACGGCGACGTCGGCTACCTGACACGGCAGCTTTTGTTACTGCTATCAGAAAGCACACTAACAACGACGCGCCGCCAGCCACTCACCCTCTCTCCTCTCTCGCTCTCTCGCTCTCTCGCTTGTGCGCTCTCTTACACACACTTGTTGCTGGCGCGTTGTTTTTACAGTTTTTAAGTGGCGCTCATATCCGGCGCTTGCTTTGCTTGCCCTGATAAGCGCACTTCTCTTCTCTCTCCCTCTTCCTCTCTCCCCTCCTCCTCTGTTGTTGTGTGCGCTACCTGTCTGCATTTTATTTGCATTTTCTTTGCCGTTTCTTTTTCTTTTTTTGCAAATTATTTTTGGGCTTAGGCTTTGGCTTTGTTCTCGTTAAAGTGAATCAGTTTCAGAGGCGCCTAATGCGCATCTGTTTTTTTTGTTTGTTTGCTAATTGCTCACGAAGGGTGCGTGCTTAAGTGTGTGTGTGTGTCTGTGTGAGTATGCAAGTCTCCAATTGGAGAGTCTTCAGCAAAACATTTCTCACTTGTTGCACAGTTTTTGACTGCAGCGCGAATCGTTCACAGAGTCACAGGACGAAAGCTCTGGCATTAACCGTTAAAGTGCTGTAAGTTAAAAAAAATTGATAAGATTTGACAGTTGGAATCTCAATTGGAATCTAGTTGGAATATAATTTATTTCTAATTGGGTACAACCTAACGAATTAGATTTTTATAAGAACATTCTTTGAGAAGGGAATTGTAATATAATAAATGCATGATTTTATTATTTTGTTATCTTCTTTGCTTTATTTTTAAGTTCTTTAATTAATTTCAATATTCTATTAATAGAATCAAATTATATAAATTTTAACACTTTCGCTCCATCTGGTCAAATCTCTACCCATCACATTCAACATCCCGTCTAAATAATATACGAGGCAATCAGAAACAAAGCGCCGCTCACAACATTCAGCTCAAACAAATGTGGAATTATAATATATAAATATTTATATATATTATATTTAAATTATGCACCCATCAACACGTTTCGCCTATAAACCCTAAAAAAAATAATTTTGTTCCTAAATATGTAAGCCGTTTAAGTCGCGGAGCCTATAACATATTTATTTAGGCATGACAAAGCAGCGACTGATAGAACTGATAGATACTCCTTACTATTTTATAGATAGATTATTTCATTGATGTAAGAAAAATGAAAAGAATCTATATTTCCTGGATATAAATGTTTTCATTAATCATTTTTAATTTATTTTAAAATATTTAAAAAAATTCTTTTTAAGTTTTAAAGTTGTTTATTTTCGTAACAATATAAGATCTTGGATTTATATTTCTAATTTATATATTCTAATTAGAGGAATATTTTACAACATTTTCTATATTTTAAAATTGTTTTGAATTTTTCTTTGTGTGTTTTTATAAAGTTACCTGCATTTCGCTAGCAGATCAAACCATTTTTTAAATATGTTTATATTATTATTAAAAATTTATATGTTATAAAAAAAAATTTACAGGGTATTCGCTCTTTACCAAAGTTAAATAGATTGGCTAAAGATTAACGATTCATTTGGTTCTTTGACATATTTAGATTGATTTAACTAAAAGCTCTACTAATGTATGCATAAAAAATTTCCATAACTTTACAACATTCAAAATCTTAATGAAAACAAACAAAAGAGAGAAAAAAAACCAAAAGATATTTTGGATTGTGGAAGATTTTCGCATTTGATTTGTTCAATTTTGTTTTCTTTTTGGTTTTTTTTTTTTTTTTTTGAGTGAACGATCTTTTGACCTGGGCTTGTGATAAGTTTTGAAAAATCTGAACCTCTTAACCTGCTGCCCATCGATTTGTGACGTCAATTGTGAGGGGAGATTAGCATACTCGTTAATAGGTGACGGGCTACGGTTTTGAACTTTGTGTGTGTGGGGCCAGGCCCTGGCCTTGATAAAAAAAAAAAATGGACGAAAAAACAGAGTAAAGACAATCGGATCTAATGTTAACCTTCTCGGGGTTTTCAACGAACGTTAAGTGGATCAACGAGTTCGGGTCAACGGGTTTCAGAATTCGAATTAAAAGTTTCGCGTATGCACAAGCTGTATATTTTTTCGGCTCAGATTATCTTTGCGTGGCTTATGCACCTGTACACTGAGCGAAATAGTGTACTGCGAGAGAACATTTTCGATTGATTTTTGGGAAATTTCATGAAGGAATTCTTTAAATTTATGAAGACTTTTACTTCAATTTATAAATATTTTCATTTCCATAAAAAATATAGACTCAGCACAATAGTTAGTATATTAGAAAACTTTTAAAGACATTTTAATGTTTTTTGTTTGTTTAAAAATATTTTAATTATAAGCATTAAACAAGCTATACACTGAGTGTAATAAAAAGTTAGATTTGACTTCTTTCGCCATGATAAATGCGAAATACACTGAGCAAATATAATATAATTAAAAATCTAGTTAAATAAATAATATAATAAATATATTTTTACAATTATTGTTCAACGAAAATTTTCATTGCTGATATTTTTCATGTGAAAGGTTTTGTGTAGTAATTTGTCTCAGTGCATCTTTGGAGTCATTTGTGATTGTCATTTTGTTCGTTGATTTGTCTATTGTCCGATCGTAATCCAAATATTAAATATTTGCTCATTCGCTGTGACAGGTTAGACAAGTATTTTATTTTTTTATTATTATTTGTTTTTGTTTATTTTTTTATATTTTGTTGTTGTTTATTTAGCGCATCAAATTTGATTTGGATTTTTTTTTTTTGGAACGGGCGTCGGTTCGTTTTTATTTTTTTTTGGTAGGTCAGCCTCGTAAATACATTGAATGCTAAACAATTTCGGCAATTTTTTGGCTTTTTGGATTTTTGGCTTTTAGCATATCAATGTTTGACCTTTGGACAAATCCCAATTTGTGCCCATCGAACAACTTCCGTTTGGCTAACATTTTTCAATGGAACTTCTCAGTTTTTATTGAATGAACAACAACAGCAAGAAGCAGAAGAGTTTGCATTTGTATTTCGACAATCTCAGCATAAAAACTGTCGCCTTAAACGAATATCATATAACATCATATCAGGCGTGCTTATCAAATGTATATATGTACAGTTTCTATATAGATATAGAAATTTATACGATGTATATATACATAAAATACTTGCTTACCTTGATAAGTCGCACTCCAAGAGAACCCAGCGAATAGTCCTCTATAGCCCTAACTAGCGATCTTTATCTAGCGATATCTCATTCTCAGTCTCTCTTTATCTTTTTTCTCTCAATGTGTCTCTCTTTACCTCGGGATCTCATTCTCTCTCTTTCTCTCTCTCTCACTCTCACCGAAAAGTGCAAGCTAATAATAACAAAATGCAACGAGCATCCTGTACATTGAGCCCTTGTTGTTGAGTTAGGGACTCAGACTTCGAAGTAGTAGAAGAAGAAGAAGATGAAGAAAAAGATGTTGGGGCGAGTGTCTCATATTTTGCCGCTTGATGTCATTAGCGCGACTCTAAAGCAAATATTTGACGACGATGACAAACGGAGATACAACAGCCAAACATCAACCATAAACCCGTTTGCCCAAAAAAAAAAGAAAAAGAAAAGAAAAAAACACAAACTTGAGCTGAGGGTGAGGGTGTGATCGCCAGATGAAAGATGAATATCGCGATCTTTTTGCTTTATGTGTATCTGTATCTCTATGGGCTTTTTCACTTTGACTTTGACTTTGAGTTTGAGTTTCTTTCCGCTGACTGCGACATTTTTGTCACATGAACTGCGAGCGATTGCCGCGATCCTCAGCCCCTGCTGAAACTGAAACCCGATGATGCTTTATGTACTCGCACTTGCCACTCGGGCACTGTCCATTCTTTTTTGTTTTTCTGTCAGCATTTTTTATTTATTTTTGTTTGGGGTTTCTCTCTCTCTCTCTCTCTCTCTCTCCCTCTCTCTCTATCTCTCTCTCTCTTTTATATAGGAAATCACGGCGTTCACAGTTTGTTGTTTGATCAGCAAGCATAATTGAGCTGCGATTGGGAGATTCACTCGATCACTCGTTATATTTCATGTTGTTGCGTTGATCTTGCATTTGTCATGCTCTTATAAATTTGATCCGTTGACAGTATTTTTTTTTGTCTGCTTCTCCTCTACGCTTCTCGCTTTTTACTTACTGCAGATCAAAGATCGTTCGGTTATGTGAACCGTTGTTATATATATATTTTTGCTTTATTTTCTGTTATTGACTCGGGCTCCGTTTGGGGGTTAAGCATTGGCGCTGACCGCAGTGCTTAAAAATAATGCCAAATACACTTTCAGAAAATGCATTGAGGTTGGATTTAATAAATGGAACAGATCGTTGATTATTTGATAGAATACGATCTATATATCTATCTGATACAATTGATCATAGATCGTCGATCGTTTTACTATTTTTTCAAAGCATTTTCAATACTCAAAGTTAAGTCAAAGATCGTTAATGGTAAATCGTTTATTTAAAGTTAAGTTCTTCATTTTCTATTCAAAAGTTCAAGTTGATCTTCTTCAATGTTTTTTGCAGTGCATTTTTGTTGATTTGTTTTGGTTTTCGTTTGAATTGTGCCGCCAACTAAAATCATAAATCCATAAAGCATCCCACTTTGTCGGTGATTTCTCAAACACGAAAACTATTTCGCTATAGTCGTCGTTCTACTCAGCTGATGATCGTTCACAATTTCAGTTGCTGTTCCAGTTGCCAGTTGCCAGTTGGCAGTTGGCAGTCGTTGGCAGTTCAACTGGCGCCCACACCAAGCACTTAGCTGAGTTCACTTCAACTTGACTCAACTGATCTTGCCTGGGTTCAGCTTGGTCTGTTAATGATTGCAAATGTCGTGATATTGTCGAGTGGGCTGAGGTGGGCCGAGGTGCTGCTGAACTTTAATTAAACCGCGCAAGCTCGCGCGAGTGCGAGTGCGAGAATGAGTTTTTTTTTCTTGTTGCAAATTTTTCAAAATGTGAACTTTGATACACAACAGCAACAGCTGCGATCGGCTAAGATCAAAATATATAGATAGACAATATATATTTATGCATTTATATATGTAGGTAATTGCCGCAAGTCTCGATTCTGTGCAAACAATTGAAGCTGCATGGGAGGATCAGTTCAAAAGATCTGATTGAAGATCAGTCGAAGGTATGGGAACTTTAAATTACTTTTGTGACAAGTTTATTCGTTACTCAGATGAGTCTTTAGATCAGGGAACAGTTTTAGTGCAAATCTGACCCACATATAATGTTTGATCTTAGTTGAAGATCAGGTGGTAGATCAGTTAATATTTAAGTATGGGAATATTTCACTTGAGTATGATCTTGTTGGAGTATGAGCAGGTAGATCAGGTAAAAGATCACTAGAGGATCAGCTGTTTTAAATACAGTTGAAGATCAGCTGAATGATCAGTTGATCAACTCTTCGTATATAGTTCATTTATGATTTTGTTTACATTTCATTTGCTTTCCTTTCTGCATCATATACTTATATACAGTTGATCTTAGCTGGAAGCAAGCTGCACAAATTGTGAACTTGAATTTACTGCGAATGCAATACGATCCTGAGACGTCGCTAAGCTGAACTCGCAGAATTGTAATTGTATAATTGAAAAGACCTCTGTGCAAGATAATATGATTGCTAAAAAGAATGAAATATGATATGGCAAACACTTCTATTAGAATTGATTATACAAATAGAAGAAGAGGAAGAGCAATTGAGGAACAGATAAAGATTCAACTAAAGGATTAAGCTTTGAGCAGCTGTTTGCTTATTGGAAGTCAAAATGCCAATCAGACTATGTGAATATGAATGTGAATGTGAATCAATGTGAATAGGAATGTGAATGCGAATGTGAATGTGGTGCAAACTGTCGTTGGGCGCTGTCAGAGGCGTTTGTCAAAAAGAAGTGCCTTCTGACAGTCAGTCAGTCAGTCATTCATTCATTCAGTCAGTCAGTCAGTCACCTCCAAGCAGCGCAGACTTCCACACACACACACACACGCTTGCAATTCTATGTGTGTGTGTGTTTGTTTTTTGCGCGCATCTAAAAATAAAACAACACTGAAAAATGCTAATGCCATGCGACCGACCGACCGACCGACCGAGCGACCGATCGACATCGAGGCGACCGATGCCAGACCTCAAACAAACGCCCGTTTGCCCTCACACACACACACTCACATACACATACACACACACACACACGCAGCAGCCAAAATGACAGCGACAAACAGCCGAGTCGAGTTCACTTCATTTGGTTCAAACTGAAAACTGAACACTGAACCGATCTGAATATATGTATATATGTCTATATATGTATGTACCCATACATACATGTAGCACCTAACGTATGTTAAGTACACTGACAAAAATAAAGCAGTAGTAAAGTTCTCTAGAGCTTTGGAATTTATCTTGAATTGAAATACAATAATTTGTATATGATGAAATTCTATCGAAAATTGAACCTGTGGAACGTTGGTAATTGGAACGGATTTGTATTTGGGCAGATAAATAATTTGTAGACTTCCAAGGACTTGAAATGCTTTGTAGAAGCTGAACATAGAGCAAAAAGTATTAAAGCTACAATTATGTTTCATTGCCAACTGTTCCTCTTATAATTTAGAAGAAAAAGTATTAAGGTTGCAATTATGTTTCATTGCCAACTGTTTCTTTAATAACTTCAGTAAAGCCTTGATATTCCAATTACATTTCATTACCAGCTAACCCTCTAATCATTTCAAACAAAATAATTCACTTCTTCAAAGCTCCAATTATGTTCTATCAATCAATCAAATGTTTTCCTAATCATACTTAGGAAAAATAACTCTTAGGGCTTTCAAGCTCTTCATTCTTCATACTCTAAATATTCTAAATTCTATACTTACAAAATTACCCCCGTAATTTTGTTCAGTGTACCTGGCACACGCTGGCCCCAGCAACCTCTGTCTAGGATCTTTGCATGAGTATTCGTTGCGAAAGTTTTTTTTTTTTTGTGTTTTGCCTCTTTATTTTTCTTTGGCCCGCGAGCCCAGCCCGAACGACAACTCAACTCTGTCACAGAGAGAGAGAGAGAGAGACGAAGAGTGAGAAGGTGAAGAAGAAGAAGGAGAAGCTGGGACTTGGTACCCGAGGCCAGATACCAAGTCGGGCGTGTGGGCAGCGCGTGTTGAGGCTTTGCACCAGTTATGCCTTGAGGCCTGTCTCTGGGACATGGTCCAAAAACTGAAAGAAAAACATGCCACAGACTGCGACAAAGATCGACGCTGCAACTTTAGCTTTAAGTCAGCTCGAGGCTTCGACTTGCATTTGGATTCTGTCTCCGGCTCTGTGTGCTCTGGCTAGGGGTCAGGTCGTGTGGCAACTGTACTCGCCGATTGACACCTGCATTGCGTTTGTGCCACATTTTGTGGCAGGTCAAATTTGGGGGAATTGGAATAGCTTTGCCAAGGCAATGGAATGCTAGTTGATGTTCCAGTTGGAAAGCTATAAAGAAGATAGAGAAGATGCTGTGAAAGTTGTTAAATGAATTTGGGCATTTTAAATGAAAGAGAACTTGAAGAAGTAGAAGAAGAAGAAGAAGAAAGTGGAAGTTGAAAATGTCATAAATATATATATCATAGATAGTTAATATTTGGCCAGTGTTAAAAATTTCAGTTATAAAAAAATATATTTAATAGAAAAGAATAGTTTTAATAATTTATTGAAGAATAAGAATATCTTTAAAATTATTTAAAAATTCTAAATTTAAATATAAATGATAAAAATATGTAGATTTTATAGATAAAAGATAAATAGCTGTGAATCTATCAATAATTTTCAGTTAATATTTTTTATCATGTTTTATATGTAAATCTTAACTGGTTAATACTAGTCTAGAAATAAATAAGGTAAGCGCAGATTGTCTGTATAGCTTGGCTTCAAATACCTCCCGATTCCATCATCTGCTTTCGACTGCTGATTCGATTTCGTCTTTTGCTGAGAGCTGTATCAATTTGAGAATATATGAGTGGAGGTTTTGCAATGAGATATCTATATCTATATCTCCACATCTCCATACTCTCTATCAAAATACCATTCTAATCCCAATTTGATTGATTTTCCATCTACAGACTGCTTTCTGATTGATTTCTTGATTCATCTAACATATCTTTAAATTGAATTGAACTTTTAACTATTCCCAAAACTATTATTTTTCCTTTTTCCACGTTTATTACAAAAGTTTACTTTGAGCTTTACATAAATATTGATTATTTTACAGTTTTACTTTCATTTCTTACCCCTCTTACATTCTCTTCAATCTTAGCTGCAACTATTTGACTAATTCGTAAGACTATCTTAAGAAATCTTCTCTTAGATTAGATATGAGATATATATAGAGAAAGATAAATGACATATTTAGCTTTTAATTTGACAACTTTTATTGATTATCAATGCGATTGTCAGTTTTCTTTGTTATATTGTTAATGATAATGATAATGATGATGATTATTATCATTAGTGTGAGTGTTGCTCTCTTTCATTCGACATCTCATTAGCATTTTGACAATCTGTAGATCTTCCATTGATAACGCATCTGGCAAAAGTGAAAAGAGATGTAGGTGTGTGTGTGTGTTGCAGCTTTTGGTTGTTGCAACAGTTTGACGCGTGTTGGCAAACGAGTCAATTGTGTGGCCCGAGTCGAGCAAGAACGAAAAAAAACGTTGCCAAAGATGAAAAAGCGGCAACGTGTGTTGCTTGTTGTTGTTTTTAATGTTTTTTGTTGCTGTTTTTTTTCACTCTGAAATTCATTTTTCTTGTATTTTTGTGTGTGTGTTCTGAAAGCTCTGTGTGCAGAGGGTATATTGGTCCATCTGGTCGACTTGTTAATCCTGCTGTCCCTCGGTCTGGCTACTCATTTATCAGTCCGTTCCTCCATCTGTTTCTTTGTATGCAAGCTTAGCTAGATGTTGTTGTAGACAACTATCGATAACTTGGTAACGATATCGATAACACAGATCGATAATCAAGTTTCAAGATCTAGCAAATTGCTTTGCTTACAGGGTATCATCTAGTTGTTCACTCCCAACTATAGCACGCTTGCTTGTCTTTTCTTCTTCTTGTTGTTTTTTGCAACACTGAAGTTCGTCCCACACACACACTCACACGCGCACCTTTTGTTGCCCCTACATCAGCAATGCTTCTTCTTCTTCTTCTTCCTCGGTCGCGTTGTCAACGTCAAACGAGAGGCTGCGCCCTCTCACCTTGCTGTCTCTACCTCTTCTGCTGGTGCTGCTGCTGCCTCTTGCTTGTATTTTTGATTCATTGATGTGCTGCGTGAATGTCGTTCAGCGGCACAGCGCGCGCTCAATAAGACAGATATATATACATATATGTATTATATATATATAAATATTTTGTATATATCTTGTATTTTTATGCACCCATATCTATATATTTACCCTCTGCTGTTCTTTTATTTTTTTTTGCTTTTCGTTATTTTTTGCGTCTTGTCATTTGACTTTTTGGCTTTGCCTGGCCAAATTACACACACGCAAACACACACACACACACCCATCATATGTCGAAGCAAAGTTGTGCCAAAATATTAAAAATCTCAAATGAATCAAAATAAACACAAATTTCGCGTGTTTCGTATTTTTTCGAGTTCCAAAAATCGTCATTTTGGGAAACTTACAAAATATTTGGGTTTAATTTAAACGTTTCCCAAGACATTTCAATTGCAAAATATTTTAGTTATAGAACTTATTTTATAAAAAGTTTATCTGCAATAAATATCTTGAATACTTTTTAGAATCTATTCTATCTAGTGGTAAAGCTCGAAATGCCAAACAAATCAGAGCAAATTCTAAAGGTTTTTTGTTCAATTTGAAAGAAAGAAACTTTCAATATAAAGAAAATTTGATATTCTAGCAAATTTCCGAAGTTTTCTATAGAATTTTACGCTCATTCATACTGCTGACTTCCTCTTTAGGTTTACCAAAATGATTCAATATTTTAAGGACAATAAACGAGTATTATGCAGTCGTTGACACCCGAGTGCTTACTTGTTTATATTTTACCTCATAATGATATTCTAATATATTTATAATAATAATAATAGTTAAAGTTAAAGTTCTATTCAAGTTTTTCCCAATTTCTAACTATCGAATATTTTGTACATTTTCCAATTGGCATTTGTGCTTTTGGACGCACCACCTGACCGGCAGCAAATGCGATCTCTTATAAGATATTTGTTTGTAAGTTTATATTTTTGTTTTTGCATGTGGCATGTGTCGCTTTTATTTGTCTTTCGGTCGCATTTGCTACGCTTTGTTCTTGCAGTTCGCTGCAAAGATCACAGACCTTCTGACCTCACTCGCCAGCAAGAAAGCGAGAGAGAGAGAGGGAGAGGGAGAGTGAGTGAGAGAGACTCTCTTTCTCTGTCTGTCTGTTTGCTTTGGCAAATGTCGTCCCGTCGCAACCTTAGGGCAGTCGCTGCGGAGGGCGCGGCACGAGGCCTGACACTTAAAAAAAAGCTGGCAAAGAGTGAGCGAGAGAGAGAGAGACAGAGAGAGAGAGGGGGTAAGGGGTAGTGGAGGTTGAGGGGTCTACAATATATGCATGCCGTTGCGTCGCTGTCGTCGTCGTCGTCGTCGTCGTCGTCGCAGTTCTAAAAATATTTCAGGTCGCTCGGTCGTTTGGTCGGTCGCAATGGCCGCCTGTTCGCTTTTTGGTCTCGTTTGGGTTAAGTGTGCGGCGCATCTGTATCTGTATCTGTATCTGTATCAGATGTATCTGTATCTGTAGCTGTATCTTGGCGACTGCTGGCCTATGGGCCAATACAAACAGACATGTGTATAGGAATATATATATATCTGTATTTTTTATGTTTTTATTTTGATTTCTAAAGGTTGTTTAGGTCGTTGCGATATCAAATGATATTGATTTACATTGAATTGCTTAAAGATATATACATATATATATATATTTTTATATAAGTTATATCTACCTATGTATAGGTATATTTTTCATTAGAACAAACGCCTTGCCATTGCAATTAATATGCATATGTTTTTTGCTGCATTTTGCCCACTGTTCGAGCGAACAACAACTGGGCAAATACGAAAAGTGCAATGGAACAACAACAGCAACAACAACAACAATTGACAGACGAGGCCAAAGTATCAAATGGACAAGCGATACAGTCACAGTTACGCACACACACACACACATACACGCACACACAGACAGACAATGCACTGCATTTGCATTGAGTGCAGCTCGATGATGAACTCTGAACCCGCTGACCTTCATTGAACCCTTTTTACTCAGCTGCGCACACACAACAGCTAAAGAAAGAGAGAGAGCGAGTTAACTGATAAAGCAGCAGTCAAAAGAGAGAGAGAGCGGCTAGCCGAAGAGTCCACTGATAAAGCTTAAGTCGCACGCACACAGCAAAGCAAGAGAGAAAGAGAGTGTGAGAGAGACCTTAAAAGAGCTAAAGCCAAAGAGCGCAACATTCCGCGTCAACTGATAAAGTTTTGCTATGCCGGGCAGCGCGCTCTCAGCTCTTGTGTGTGTGTGTGTGTGTGTGTGCACGTGCTGAGCGGCGACTCCAATTGGGAGCCGCTACGGCTTTGCTGCTCAGTACGTTTCCGTTTGCGCTGCGAGTCGTGCGAATTGCGCTCGCGCGAAAAAAACAAAATTTAAAACCGATCGTAGCTTTTTTTTCGGCGCGCAACAGAAAAGAAGAAGCAAAACCAAAACCAAAACCAACAACTCAAGTGCTGATAAAAAATATAGACGCAAGTGCGTGCAACGTGCGTCAAACGGTTTAAAAGCTCAAAGGATTAAGCTGTAACCCGAGCAGAGCAAAGCAAAGCAAAACGAAGCTAACGGTTCATGCAACAAGCTCACGTGACATAACGAAAAAAAAAAAAGAAAATCAGGAAAAGATTCAAATGCGTAGCTGGCACGTGACCAGTCGACAGCGCTGCAGTGCAAATTAAACAAAAGTATCTGTGAGATACAAAATGAAAGAGCTATCTTTTAGATAAAATACAATTGCAACTCAAAAGGTATCTGAGAGATACAGTATATATCAAATTCATGTTTAAGATACAAATGTATCTTTTAAAATATAATAACGTAAATGTATCTGTAAGATACACAAAGTAGAATAGCAATTGGAGTATCTATCAGATAAAATCAAATGTATCTTTAATAAACAATATCCAAAATTCATCTGATAGTTACAATCAATATCAACTATAGAATCAAATCAAGTCAAAAAGTATCTGAGAGATACAATATTTGAAAGTCAGCCTTAAGATACAAATGTATCTTTGATAAAGAACAACACAAATGTATATTTTAGATACGATGCAATTGAAATAAAAAAGTATCTGAGAGATACAAAATGTAAAAGTCAACTCTAAGATACAAATGTATCTTTAATATATAATGCCGCAAAAGTATCTGTAAGATACTATATTTTAAATAGAACTCAAAATAGATTAGAAAATGTATCTTTAAGATACAAATACATCTAAAATAAACAATAATTGATGTTTATCTTTAACTCACATTATATCAACAACAAAATTCAAATAAAAAGTATCTGTTAGATACGATATTTCGAATGTATCTCTAAAATACAATATCTTAAACAACGCAATTAGCTGCGCAAAGTGCAAATGTGAAATGCAAATCAGAGTCGAAAAGTGAATGCCAATTGGAATGCTCATAAGAATCGAAGCATATATCGTTGCTTTAAAGGTCAAAGCGTCAAACAAAAATTAAAAAAAATCTCACAAAAATATTTAAAATAAAATAAAAGGAAAAGAGAAATAAATATATGTATATGAGAGCAAATGCAACGCGTGTGTTGTTCATTAAACAAAAAATGTTTTTATACTTAAAAATACATTTGGTGAAGCGCGGAAATTCGAATTCAACTAAAAAGCAAAACAGTTAAAAGTTCACAAACTAAAAATAAACAACAACAGCAAAAGGTGTAAAAAGGTGCAAAAGTGTTTTTTGTTTGTTTTGTTATAATAATAATTTTAATAAGCCTGCGACAACAGGTTCAGTTTTCAACGCACATTAAAAGTAAATAATTATATGTTATAATAAAAACAAATATATATATATATTGTATATATATATATCTATATCTATATATGTAAATATATCATTTTTGCATTTGCAAAAAAAGTAAAAATAATATATAAAAACAATTAAGTCAAGCTGCGGCGTTTGATTTTGCTTCGCTCGATTTTCTCCCTCTCTTTCTCTCTCTCTCTTTTCTTGTTGTTGTCGCTTTTCTTTTCTTTTTTGTTTTTTTGTCAATTCGTTTGACAAATTGACAGCAGTTGCGGCCAAGCAACAGCAACAACAATCGACAAAAATTTCAATAAATTTAAATAAAATAAAACTTGAAAAAAGGTAAAGAAAAAAATGCTGTTTAAATATTTGCGACCTTAAACTTTATAGATCAATTTTATTGCTCAAACAATGAAAAAAGGTTTAAATTTTTGTGTTTCTGCTTCTTCTTCTTCTTGATTCTTTCTTTTGATTTGAAGTCTCTTGAGATTTTGATCTATGTGTTGTTTGAACAGTTGAAGCAGACTTCATCAAAAATATCTCATTTAATATATTTAATGCTATTTAGAAGGTAAAATCTAGATCGAATAGGAAATTATAAATATCTTATTGGATTAATGAATTCAGGAACATCTCTCTCTCTCTTTCCCTCATTTTTTGATCATATATTTATAGCCCTCTGCAATTATTTATATTATATTTGTAGCTTTGACTTAAACCGGTTGAGAATTATTACACTAGAAAAATTTGTTAAATTGTTTTTTCTTCTTTTTAGTTTTTTATTAATTTTTTTGTCATGCATAGCAAATATGTGTGTTAAATGAAATTTGACGGCATTTAGAAGCTTTTAATTTCCAAGCAAAGAACATAAAACATTAGGCAAACGAGAACTGTGACGAGGCCTGAGACAATGCGACGATAAGCATACCCTGTAAATGAAGAAAACTGTTCTAAAATATTAAAAAAAAACTATATTATATATTTTTGAAAGAAATATAAGTTGATGAGTGAAAGATTAATGTGTATATATGAGCTTCACATATTGAATATTTTAAATATTTGAAATGCATATATTTAGTCCTATAAATCAAACAGAAAAAAATTGTATAGTAGAATCTCTATTAGCTCCCGAGTTCCTCAAAGTCTGATTGATATGTGCATGTTAATCTTAATATTTGTTTCAAACTGTTTTCAAAATATTTGAATTTTGCAAAATTTTCTTGCTCAGTCGCAATACTATTTTAATGAACACACCCGTATTTAAAGATATATAAAATATATATATAAAATATTTAGTTTAACACCCACTCTTCGGGCATATAAATCTTACTATTTCTATGACACTTTAACTACTCTTTCATATACACCCCCCGCACCATTCCTTCTCAAATACTACAGGGTATTTGGCTAATATTAAAAAAAAACAGTTGTACATTTGACAACAGGTGAATTAATTAAAGAAACACCTAGCTGCGGCTGCGGCTGCTTAGTTCGAGTCATATTTAAAAGCCAAGCTAAAAACATGAAGACATTAACGCAAGACAACTTAAGATTAAAGACAAGCAACAGCAACAGCAACAACAAAAACAACAACGAAGACAAACAACCTGTTGCCTCGAACATAATTGAAAAATTGGCCAGGCAAAAAAATGCAATAGACAAAAAAAAAACAAAATAAATAAATACAAAACTAAATAAATAAATAAAAAAGTAACGAAAACTTGTTGCAGTTAAACTGAATAGCTGTAGTCCGACTATTGCTAGCTCTTTCGCACGTTTTTCCTATAGTTTTCTCATACTTTTTTCTCTCTTTCATTTCATTTCCGGAACAGGAGGAAATCAAATCGAATCGAATCGAATCGTATCGTATCGACGCGGTGTGGTTTTTGACAATATGTTGAGCCCACCATAATGAAGGAAATTGATAGCGAGACAACTGTAGTATGGCCAGCCTGGTGTTATTCCGGTAAGTGTAAGACACGCCCCCTTTTACACCTGTCCTCCAGCCCACCTCGAGTGAGTCTAAGCTGTCCAAGCAGCGTTTATCGCATTTGTTTAACTGCTTCCATGGAGAACAACAACAAATGCGTCAAACCGAGACAGAGACCAGACCCCCAGAGCCCCAGACCCCAATTGAAAACAAAAACAAAACGTAACGAGTATTGGCTATGAAGTGTTGAACGTCGTAATACCCTGTAATGTGTAATTGAATATTGAAGTTGAATATTATCGAAAATTAGCTAAAAAAGATTTTGACTTTGGAAATAAAGTTAATTTGGGTTTGATATATGTATAAAGTTTGGCTAGAACTAAGAATTTGTTTGCTGAACTTGGCTTAAGAAATGTTAAGCAAATGAATTTTTAGAACATTTTTTTTTAATTTTTAGCCCTTAGTCAGGTTTCACCGTAAGCTGAGGTGGATTTGGTAGTCGTGTTCAAAGAGTTTCGACTGCCCTCGGATAACTGTAGACTCTAATATAAATATACATAGAGATTGACATTGTTAAGCCTCCCTTTATGTCCCAGTTGTACAGGGTATCAAGCATAAAACTAGGTGTTGAAAGTTCAACTATCGTTTTACGCTTTTGTTTTTCCTTTTGTTGTCTCGTTTTGTTTTGTTTTCTTTTCTCTGTTCGTTCCTTTGTTGTTGTATTTATTTCTCATTTGGTTTTTAGTTGTTTATTTGTTGTTTGTTTGTTTGTTTGTTTGATTGTGTGTGTGTGTTGCTTTGTCGGTGTCGCCTCAACTACTTGCCACCGTTTTTGTCAACCTTTTGGCTGAACTCTCGTAAACCCTTTGTCCCCCATATATTGATAGATTAGCTCTAGCTCGGGAGCTTTGCCAACTGCAGCATGCCAGCTGCTAATTATGATAATTATTATTAAAAAATCATGACGTCGATGATGTCATCGAAGCTCACCTTTGACTTTTTGATCTGAGCAACAAATAAACGAGAATTTAACTCAAGCTCACGGATGCACATCCATCAGAAAAAGTAAAAGGCGAAAAAAAATCACAAAAAATTAAAAAATTATTCAAATTTCAAATTTTTTATGTATGTGTGCAACAAATGAAGCTGCTAAAGAGACAAGAAGCTTACACACAGACAGCGCAAAGCTTTTACACCGACAGCTGAAGCTTTTGCAGTTTGCCATTATGCAGGTGCAGAGCTTTCAAAAGCTCACCAATACTAATGCAGGCCTGCAGCTTCCTTTACAGCCACGCCTTGACTGAAGTTAAGCATTCCGCATGCAAATTTATATTGAGAGAGGGAGAGGGAGAAGGAGATAGAGAGGGTAGAGACTCGACTCGACTCGACTCAAATAAGGCAACGCACAGCGCGGCTTTCAAATTAAAATAATCAAAAATAAAGTATATAAAAAGAATAAACAAGCGTGCAATGATCATCATGATCACCACGATCATCATGATCATCATCATAAAAAAAACTGAAATAAAATTAAAATGCAAAACGAGTCGACGTTTCGGCCAGGAACAGAAGGTGCGCAAAACAGAAGAAGAACCAGAAGTAGAAGAAGGAGAAGGAGAAGAGGAGAACAGCCACAAACAGAAGCGAAACAAAAACCTTTTTTCTGCTTTTTTTCAGATATCAATATGGGCTGCATTCTTTTAACCTTTGTCTTTTGCGCTTCGCTCTTTGGCACCCTGTATTCCTTTTAGTTATTTCATTTACCTTTAGTTTTTGTTTTTTAAAGCTTTTTGCTCGAAACCTTTGACGCGAACTTTTGCCCTGCAAATGGCCATGGAATGTTGACTTGTCTGGCAGCGAGACTTGAGAACCGAGTTGCAGTCGACAAAAAAAAGTAAGGGAGAATTAGCAGAGAGAAATGACGAATGCTGAATACACTAACAAATGAAAGAAACTTGATTAGTTGATGTTTACTTTGCAAGTGGCTCCTAAACATTGACATTAGGTTAAACAATAAATCGATATAAATATTATGGTTTATTAAGGCTAAAATAACTTAACGTAACTCGAATTACATGTAATTAGAACGAAATTTGTTATATATACAAGCTAAACAAGGTATATTCTCTAATATACAAATTTCTGATTCGAATCAAATTGGCTTCCAATTAGTCTCTCTTTATGTGCAAGTTAACTACTTTTGTCATTCTTAATTCTAAATTCAAATCTCGCTCTCTTTTAACGAAACATATGCATTCACGCATATGCTCCCTCTCTTCAGCAAGAGCATTGAAAGCGCACTGCTAAGTTGTTGTTGTTGTTTTTTTTTTTATATATGCCGATGGCGTGCAGTTGTCGATGACGAGCAGCGAAGACTGCGCAGTCGCGGCCGCCGCCTCAGCCACTGTTGCCATTGCCGTCTCCTTCACCTTTTGCGTCCTCGCGTTTATTATGTCTGCTCAACTTTGCACTCAGCAGCAGCAGCAGCGGCAGCAAAATCAACCACAGCAGCAGCAGCGGCAGCGGCAGCGACGCCAGCAGCTAAACGACTTGAGACACGCACACTTGTTGCTCTTTGGCTCTTGCGCTCTTTGGCTTCTCGCATGCACTTATTTATTGTTTGTTGTATTTATGATTTGCGATTTTACTGCCTGTCTAGTGCGCCCCTCCCTTCTCTCCTCTCTCCCTCTCTTCGTCTGTCTCTCTCTTGCTGTCTGTATGTGTGTGTGTGTGTGTGTGTGTGTGTGCAGCCTATCGATGGCCGCACGGTAGCCGCCGCAGGGCGCAATTACGCCACTTGTTGGAATTTCACTCGACTCTTGGCCACTCTATCTCTCTCTCTCCCTCTCTCTTGCCCCCTCTCTGTATCTGTCTCTGTCTTTGCCCCTCGGTAACCCTTTTGCGATTTTAATTCATTTGTGTTTTGTTTCAGCTGCGCGCCCAGAATCGCAAATGAGCAAAACGTGTAAATTATACGCGTCGCGGTCACAGCCAACGCAAACAGCGACGCCGGCAGCGACGCGACGTCGCCTACATTACTTTTGCTTTGCTTTTGTCTGTGCTTTGTGCTTTAGCTCTCTTGAGCATTATTGTCACCCAGCAGCGTCGACGCCCGCGCCATTTGCGCTGCTCTCGGCGCAGCTCGGTTTTTGGGAGTGGACGTCGCGACGTTTATTCATCAGTCACATCAATAATGGTGGCAACATCGACTGCGACGTCGACTTTTTGAGCAGCGCGTCTTGAGTTATGTTTATTGTTTGTTTTGGCATTCCTGGGCGTTCGCTCTTTTCTCCATTTATTTTGTCAAAGGTTTAGCAGCATCTGTCTTCATAGCGCAGCTGTCGTTGACTTATCCATCATTAAGGTCATCATGCCTTTCAATTGCGCACGCGTAACGGCGACGAAAGCTCGCGCTTGACAAACTTTAGAAAGCTCTCAATACAAAGTCGAATCTGTGTCCTAGATGCCTCAACGCAGGCAACTTAAGAGAGTGAGTGAAGCTAGAGATGGTCTGTTTTGTTAGAGATGCGCAAAAGGCCTTAAATGATATGTAATAGAGATGAGCTTTAATTTAGCCATTCTTTTTCATATTTTCTAGAATGTTTTTAGCTAAAGCTGAGCATATTTTATGTGATTTCATGTATATTTGTGCTTAGATCTTCTTAGTTTTAATTTATTTGCTCTTCTATTTGGTTTCTAGCCAAAGTTCAATTCATTTTAGCTACTTTTAACGTTTGCCGCCGTTTTGCTTAGGTGTCAAAAGTTCATGCATTTCAATGACCTTTCGACGTGCGCTCAATTAAACTAATAATTGACATTAATTAAGTGCTTCGGCACAGCAAAAGGTGACTTCGACAAAAGCTTGACTAGGTGCTTCTTGTATAACAATTTTTAGCTCTTTTATTATAGTAACAAATTCAAAATAAAACGAATAGTAAAGAAACTTAGTGTAACTAGGTGTTTTAGCGATTTTCGAGCTATTTGTTTTTCTTTTATATTCACATATTTACTGGAGAAAACAAAAAACTAGCTCTTTTAGCTAGGGTTTTAAGAACTTTCCAGCTATTTTATGTAGACTTTTTCAAGGGAAAATAATGAAATTATAAGCAAAAATGTAAATCTTATTTAGCTATGTATGGCTAACTTTTTTTACACTTATTACTTTTAGCGGAAAATTGGCTATTCTTGGCTACTTTGCTAAGCTACGTATGCTTAGCGGCATACGAGCCATTGCATTTAGCCGTTTATTATGACTTTTACATGTGCTTTGCGGTTTTTCACTCAGTCTTCTATTCAGCTATTTATTAGTAATAAATTAGCTGTATTCTAGCTACTTTTTAGCTATTTACTAGAGCACAAATTTTGAAAATGTACAAAAATGATCAAAAACGCGATTTATTTGTGTGTATGTATGTGTATCTCTGTGTGTGTGTATTTGTGTGTGTTTGAGCTTGTGAAGCTTTTTACATTAACAATTGAACTTGAACTGCTGCCGTTTGCTGAACATAATAAAAAAAAGTAATATAATTATAAACATAAAACAAGGCGGGTGTAAAGTAACTTGGGAGTGTGTGTGTGTGAGTGTGTGTGTGTGTGTGTATGTGTATGTGTGTGTTAACCATGACTGTAACAAATTCAACGAACGTCATTGAAAAAAAATAGGTACATATATATATATATATATATATATATATAGGTTTGTATATTTATATAGCCATGTAATTGTCAAGTCCAAGAGCGCGCGAAAAAAAAAACCGCTCAATAAAAGCAACAACAACAACAACAACAACAACAATGCCTAAGTGCTTCTTGTCCATCATGCTTTGGTCTTTTATATACAACAACAACAACAACAACTTAAGTTAAGTTAACGCCACATACCACAAGGTTGACTTCGCTCTCTATCTCACTCTCCCTCTCTCGCTCACTCGCTCTGGGTTCAATTTGATGGGCATACCTTATACCCTATATATAATCATTATATGCCTTATGCCTTATTCAGATACCAACGCATAGCGGCCCAACAACAACAACCAACAACAACATTGACAAACAAACAACAACAACAACACAGAATTGACAACGTTTTTAGAATTCAATTAAAAAAGAATCATTGCACAAAGTGGTAGCAAGAGACATGTGTGGGAGATGGGGGGCCTCTGACTGATGTTAAAGGTGGGCGACAGAGTGAGAGAGCGACAGAGAGAGAGAGAGAGGGAAACAGAGGGAGAAGAGGAGGCGACGATCATTGGCGCAGATATTGACAAAATGTCGAAACGTGAGCAAAATTATTGATGAGAATTGGCAAAGCGCAAAGAGACAATGATACGTAGGGAGAGGGAGAGGGAGAGAGGGGCAGGTAAAGAGAGAGAGAGAGAACGAGACAGCTACAGAGAAGTAGCGAGTTATGCATAAAATATGTGAAGTCTTCTTCTTCTATATATCTATATATCTCTGTGTGAGTGTGTGTGTGTGTGCCTACCAAACGTAAAGCTTGTTGAAATATTGCCAAACCTTATTAACATTTCGCGCAGTGTATTGAAGCGGCAGGCGAGCAGGTAGCTGTGGGTGCCCGTCGACTCAAACAACCTGCTAAGGTGAGGCTTCATTTAACGACCCCAAAATGACAACAATAAAAAATTTGCAGCAAATAAATGACAAAAAAATACAAAAAAAATTAATATCAATGAGAAAAGAAGGAAAGAAAGTAAAAAATATCCGAAAAAAGTTGTAAAATTTTTAATTTAAGAAATTTTAATGTTGAAAACGTGCTTTTAAAGAGAGAAAGAGAGAAAGAGATAGGGTGAAAGAGAAAGAGGGATACAGGAGCATAGAGCTTAAGTTTGACATTTTTAAGATGGGTTTTCCCAAAGATGACCTATGGGGTTATATAGTTATGTTATCCATATATATGTATATATGATATATGATACATGATGATATATGAAATATGATATGATATATATATATATTTGAAGTCATGAAGTTTGTTTTATTGTAATGATTCCATAAGAAACGTTCGATAGTTATTGTTGGATTCTATAGAATATAAGTATATAGAGCTTAAGATATAATATATATATATATATATAATATATATATGTATAATATAACCCTTTAAGTTTTGTTAACTTAATTTCTTCAAGTGTATTTCGCTTGTCTTGCCCAAAAGTCTGAGATAAATATAGTTTAGATAGAAAATCGAGATATAGATTGTATTGATACATTTCAATTCTTGCAGTTGCAAATGATATGAATAGATATATTCCCAATATAACTTTTTTTCTTCAAGTGTATTTGCGCATGACCCCAAGAGGTGGGGCCAAGCAGCATCGCTTTTAACTAGGCTTAGCACCAAACGAACTGCGGCTCTAACAGCTTTTGGCCAACTCTGTTTTTTTTTTATTATTTTGTACTGCTTCTTCTTCTTCTACTTCGACTGCTGCTGCTGCTGCTGCTGCTGTTGGCCTCGCTTTTATGACACCCAAAAAGAGAAGAAGACGAAGAAGAAGAAGAAACAACGAGTCTCGTAGTCGTCCGTCTTTTTTCTGCTTTTCGCTTGGTCGTGTTTGATCATTCAATTTGAATGTTATTCATTATTCGATCACGTACGCACGCCCAAGCTGCCAGCCACGCCCCCCTCGCCCACCAAAGAGCGGAGAGGGAGAGAGAGGTCAATGTTCGTATGACAGTTGCTTTCAGATGGGCTTTTATTTTATTTTATTTTATATATAAATTTCTTTCTTCTTCTTTCTCCCCACAATTACAAATTGAATTTCTGACACGTCGAACGGCATTTGGCGAGTTGGCACTCTTCCTCTTCGCTTCTCTCTTATTTTACGACTCGTCTAATGAACTTTTCATTTGCCTCGACGGCTTTAACGACCTGACATACCCCTGCCTTGACCTCGCCCCTCGCCCCTCAGCGCCCCTCTGCTCAGCCGCTTTGACAACTTCTTTAAGCGCTGTGCGAGCGAGAGATTAGCCAGTTGCAGCTGCCACTAAATGAGCTTCCCCACTTCCTGTAGGAGTCCTGTACGAGTCCAAATGACAAACGAAAAAGCCACAAAGATGAGATACGAACTGTGCGCAGAGTTTGCTGAATACGAGATACCCTAGCCTCTAAATGAGAGAAAATTTGAAATCTTAGAAATGGGTTAAAGCTGTAGATAGGACTTACTAATGTCTGGGTACACTTTAAATGAAATAAGAGAAAAAGACAGAGAGAGAGAGAGAGAGAGAGAGAGAAACAGAGAGAGATATAGATATAGAGACCTTTGAAATGGCTTTGAGCATATTTTTGGTAGAGGTTAAGGTTAGTCTCACAGCCCGTCTGCCAATTGTTACATATTCTATACCAACTTCATTATACCTTTAGCAAGTGTATATGTATATATTTCTAAAAAGAAAAGAGAGAGAGAGAGAGGGAAAGAAGAGAGTGATAGAAGTCAAGAGCTAACAGAGGCTTGCAACAACATCTAATCTTCATTATCAGCTGGCTGTGGGGAGCTTCAGTTGGAGCTGCTGAAAGTCTTTGGAGCGCACACGCTGTAAAATTGCTATTAAATTGTTGCTGATTTTTATGTCTGGAGACTGGAGACTGGAGGCTGGGGGCTGGAGGCAAGTGTAGAATCTTTTAGATGTTTGCAGATTTCAACTAACCAAAGTGATTTCTCAAGCTGCAGTTGGAGTCGGAGTTGGAGGCAATCTCCGACTTCCTCTGGCGCTATTTACACTTTGCCTTTTACTAGCTGGGCGAGTATTATTATTTTTTTCTATTTTTTTTTTTATGTCTACTTAGCTCGACTCACCCAGCTTCCCAGCTGTCCCCTCTCACCTGCCATGCGCAGATGATGTCTCAATTAGTTTGGACATCTTGTGGATTCTGCAATCCTGTTCTGAAATGAATGGAAATTAAGCGCAAGCGAGTTGCAAATTGTCTTTTAGCTTATCTACTTAGAGATAAGTTTCGGATCTGTTCAGGGAAGAACAAAACAAATCTGATCTTTAAAGTTCATTTGACTTCTATTATCTTGTTTGGAACTAACATCAAAATAATCCAGTTATATATATTATAGTGAATAGATATGGGCTCACCTCTGAGCGAAAGAAAGAGAAAGAGAGAGCAATGCCAGAGATATCATCACAGTTACCTGTGTATTAAAGAGGGGAATTAAGAATGAGAGAGAGGGGAATGAGTATAATATGTTACACATACCTGCTCCTTCCGGATCAATTTAACTCCCTTCATTCTCTTCCTCTTGTAGATTCCTCCTAAGCCCAAAAAGAAACTAAAAATCATCCTCGATTCCTCGTATGGATTCTACTTTCATTTCTCACGCACTTCCAATGGCTGTCTGTCAATCACTCGATTCGTGGGCAATTCAAAGTCAATTCTAGCCTCAAATTATGTATTGCCAAATGCATTTTTTGTTACTATCAAAACTAACTGTACAAAAATGCATATGAGCTGGCCCGAAGGCATTCATTATACTCAGGCATTCCTTATATGCAACGTATAATAGTTCAATCACTTGTCACCACGTAAACTCCCTCTCTCTCTCTCTCTCTCTCTCTCGCTGTCTTTCTCTATGCGATTTGTCACAAACACCAATTTCGTGTGACAAATTTGTATGGCTGAGCGTTTGAGCTGGCAGCAAGACAATCTTTTGGGCCAGAGCCAAATAAGGCGACTCCTTCGACTGCGGCTCAGCGCAAGCTCAAGTTGCGACTCGAGCTGGGGGCAGCAGTACTTTATGCCACATGCAACATGCAGCAAGCAACAAGAGCTGGTCGTCAGTGCCGATCGAGTGCCACGTTTCGTCGACTCTTCGCTTCGGTATTCAAATGGCCAAAAGATGCCATCGTCTTCCACTTGTACCCTGTGCGGCAGTCATTTGGAATGAGCTATGATGGACTTGAGAACAAAATTGGCAGAGTGAGAGATGTAGAAGTAAATGAAATTAAATCTAGGAAAGGTTTGTTTCAGTAAATTCTTTAAGGTTCACTGAATATAGATAGATGAGCTGATGAATATAGAAACTTTCAATTGATTCGATTAATATGTATAGAAATATCGATAAATATCGATTTTAGAATGAGTTCAATAATCAAAGAGCTCAATGAGTACTAAAACTACTTTCTGTTCTATATTTAGTATATGCTTTAGACTGTAATTATATCATTTAATATCGATAAATATCGATTTCGTATTTCAGCATTCAGCTGTTATATCAAGGACTATGAGGTCTATGAACTTCTAACTAAAAATTTATACATTTATTACATAAAACTATGTAAATCTTATACCACAATTATGAGCTATGAATTCTAGTCAATTACACGGTATCTTCTAGTCAGACACAACTTGTGGCTTTATTTATATTTTTCCACTTTTCTTCTTTTCTTGTGTCGACTTCACGTGCCGCATTGTCGCGCATTTAAAATGCAAATTATCATCATTATGATTGCATATCATCATCAGCATCAACATCAACATCAACATCATCAATATCATCAACATCATCATCATTATCAACATCATTATGATCATGATGAGCTAGCAGGCCTGTCGGCTCCTCCTACTTTCGTCTGCCTCTTTTGGAAAATTGTTGGCAAATTATTGCCTTGGCTTAAAAGCACATAAAACATTGGCGCGTCTTCGCGTGCCCGAGCCAATGATCATTATCAATGTCATTATTATCATTGTTGTTAAGCTCATTTTGTTTTTTTTTGGTTGCCTGCTAGCAGGAGGAGGAGGAGGAGGAGGAGGACAAAAGTCTGTCATAAATTTGTCACAAGCAGCAAAGCGCCTGCCTCTGGCCCTGCCTCTTCCTCTGTCTCTCTCTCTCTCTCTGTCGCCTTGTCAATTGGTCAATTTGTCAATCTGTCATTGGAGCGCCGTTTGAGCCATTGGCAGAAACAATTTATGTTTGCAGCTGCCTGGGTCACGCCCTCCCCCAGTGCCTCCCGCCGACGCCCACTTTATGGCTTATAATTCACCCACGCAAATATTTGCGATTCTTTTGTCTTTTTGTTTTTTGCAATTGCAATTGAATTGCTTCGATTGGGCAAAGGAGTTAATCGCATTGTTGTTGCTGTTGTTGTTGTTGTTGTTGCTGTCGTGCGTCTGTTATTATGCAAATATTGCAAGCCGCTAAAATGCTCGCTGTGCGCGTCATTTAAACGCATTGTTGCGACGTTGTTCGAGGAAGGCCGTCCTATAGGCGTCTTTATTGTTATTGTTGCTGCTGCTGTTGTTGTTGTTGCTGCATGCATCATTATGGCCATTTATGTTGCATAAATTACGGCGTTTATCTTTTGTCACTTGCGTGAAAATTATGTGTAATGCGATGCGCAATTTTTGGCCTGAGCTAAATTTTAAATAAAAAATGCTTGAATCATCTATAAATGGACGCCGGGGGATAGCCAAACATAATGGGAATGTTGGATTGCATATATATGTATATATATATCTGTATATACATATATATTTATGTATAAGATACATATCATTATATAGATAGAACTGAGAGATATTGTTAAAACTTTTGTGGCTGTTGTAAGCTTTTGTCTTTGTTCTAATAATGAAGTCAACTACCGTTTGTGTATCTTAAAACATTGATTCGATTTGAAATTATAAAATCTTTAAATATCATTATAAGTACATGATTGTTGATAAAATAAAACTATGAACTCAGTTAAGCTATTGTTTAGCATTTGCTACTGAGATGACACAAGTAAAGAATAAACTCTGAGATAAGTTCTAACTTTCAAAAATTTGTTTCATAATTTCTATACTGAAAGACTCTAAGCAATATCGAATAGTCAAATGAAGTCACATATTCTAGACTTTAGATTTCCTAACGATATTTAATAGAGAGTCAAAGTATAGTTGACCCAGTTCTAATTGAAGCTCGTCTGCTCTAAAGGGACTTTTGCTTACTCGCACTTAATTTATCCCGCATTGTGACACGTAGCTATCCCACCCACATACACACACACACACACAAATACACACACAGACACTTACGCCCGCACCCATTTGCATACATGCCAAAAAAAAAGTACAAATGAACTCTGCTGAACTGCACAAAAGCTAAAGTACAGGCAAAAAAAAAAAAACTCAAAATGGGCGAATTCTCTCGCTCGTGTCAATCAATGCGAATGCGAATGCGAATGCAAACGAAGTGCGAACGAAAGCGCATTGCGCATACGTCGTGTGGCCCGGCCCGTCAAAGGCCGCAAGAGCGCGCCGTAACAAAGCCTAGCAGAGCGCGCTCTCTTTGATACTCGTTGCTCTCTTTGACACACACATGTGCACGCCTGCATGGCACAGAGCCGAACGAGCGCGGCCGCCTCGTTTGACTCGGGCAGTCAACGGTCGTGTGGACGTTGGCGTCGCTGCTGCTGCGGCTGCTGCTGTTGTTGTTGCTGTTGTTTTTGGTGTCGTCGTCTATATTTACACTTGTGGCCTCTTATCAAATGGCAGCGGCGCAGTTGACTTTTTTGACGTTTGTGTATACATTTGTTGTTGTTGTTGTTGGTGTTGTTGTTGCTGCTGGCTGATCTGTGTACTGTACATGTGTAGCCCGTTTGTTGTTGTTGTTGTTGTTGCTGCTGTTATTTGCTGCTGCTGCTGCTGTTGAATTTTGTACGCGGCGACCGCTTTGCTGCTTTGACTTTTTGCTCGGTTTTTTAAATATATGTACGTATGTATGTATGTACACACACAAACACGTATATGTATGTGTGTGTGTGTGTGTGTGTGTGCGCGCAGGCAAAATGGGAACAGTCAACACAGCAAAAGTTCAAGTCAAAGATATTTATTTTATATAATCAGGCGCGACATCGCTGGCTCGTTTGTTGATTGTCGTTGCTGTTGCTGTTGTTGTTGTTGTTGCTATTGTTTGATTATAAATACTTTACGAAACAATCAAAATACTGAATACTAAAAGGCAGAGCACAATTGTACATATGTATATTTAGGGTCACACACACACGTGCAAACACCGCCAACTGGGACATTAAAGCCACAAAATATTTGTATTATTTTTTCATTATTCGCTTTATTCTAGACTTTAACAAAAGACTAGAAAACTGCTTTAAAATAAATTTAAAAAAAATATTATATTAATCGATAAATATTGAATAAATTAAAAGTTCATCGATAAGTATAATCTAAACAATTCTTTTTTTACATTTTCATTACACTCATATATATTGCTTTATAAATAAATAGCTATACAATTAATACATGTCAATCGATAAATTGTATATCGATCCATTTTTAATGTGGTGTCCTGATTTTGAAAAGACGCTTTTATAAATATTTATTTAAGTGTTATTTTATTTATCAATATTTACCGATAATAATCAATAAGAAACTTTAATATTTTTTCGATAAGTATCGTCTAAACAATTATTGGTAATACCCTTAATGCTAAATTTGTTTCACTATACTCACACACTCACACACATATCATTGTATAATCAGTATTTATGAGTAGACTTTTGTTTTTTTGGGTCCACTCTAACCAGACAATGCTGTCGAGTGCCTGTGCCGCCGCCACATCGGCGATAAGTTCGCGTGCAAAGGTTCTGAACTGCTTGAACTTGTTGAATACAAGGCAACAGCAACAGCAACAACAACAACAACTTGTCTTTATATTATATATGACTTATATATGACTTTTCTGTCTATATATGGGCCACCTTTATATATACACAAGTCTGATGTGTGTGTGTTATAGGAAATTATCAAAGAACCTTTGGGTTATTTATAAGTGCAAAAAGTTCATCAGGCTGATTTGAAGCACAATATATAACATACACCCATATAAATATATTTATATATGTATGAGATCTCACAGAGTTCAAGATTTACTTGTGGTTTTTGTGTATCACGTATACGCAGTGGTGGCTGCTAAGATAGATACCAGAAAAACATAGTTTATATTTAGCTAGAGTAGCTTCGTAAGCTGTTGCTTGCTAATTGACTTTCTTTATGCAGATCATACATAGACGCTATATAGCTAATATTGACTCGATTTGCATATCTCCAACTATATTTAATAAGCTTTAAACAGCTTTAAAGCGCTTTAAAAAGCTTTTCTTTAGCAATATACTTATGAAATACACATACTTTTACATTAATCTTTCATCTTGTTAATCAGCTTTTCGTCTCACATCTTTCAAAGTTGATTAAAAAGCTCTTTAATGAAAGTTTCAGCTAACAGTACTTATATTTATATGCTCTCCTTGTCTGATTGATGCGACCTGAACTGCTTGGCGTAATATATGAATGCTTGCAACTTGTGGCACACACACACACATCAGGCCTTTTGCTATTATTCACTCAAATGTTGTTAACAGGACAGAGCACACGCCCCAAAAACAAGCAAAAACACAAAAAAGAAGAGGAAAACGAGCGAATAAAATATATATGTTGCTGCCACATTCGCTGCTGCCATAAATTTTTGGCAACAGGCCGCAAGAAGCGCAAGCGACTTGAACTTGTATCGCAATTTATGTGCAACGCGACGCAGCTCGTTGAGCGGAGTTCAACTTGATGCGGCTTGCAGCTTGTGGCATGCAGCGGCATTCGCTGCTTTATCGCCCAAATATCAATCAAAGTGTTTGGCAGGCAACCAAATGCCAATGCCACAGAGACAGTCTATAAAGTTCAGAGTTTGTGGCTTTTATGGCCGCTGATATATGTGGCACGCGGCAAGCAGTCGATGTGAAAGGTAGTGGCAGGTAGCGGCAGGTAGCGGGGCACCTGCCTCATTTAATTGCTGACAAATTTATAGAGCGCTGCGCATTAATTCGCTGCGCCCAAATCACAGAAATGCATTAGGCGCCGAGACGTTGCCGCGCGACGTGGCAGCCTTGTTGTGCAGCCAAGCTGCCAAATGCTTTCCAACTCGCAACAGTTGCCCGTGTGCAACTGTGCAACTGTGCAACACGATCTGCGCACTGCGTTCATTTAATTATCGAATTTAATTAATCTGCACTTGATTTTTTACGCCACAAGCCGCAGGCGCAAGACACCAAGCTGTGCAGCCAACTCAGCCAACTCTTGCCTCTGCCGCGCTGTCTCCTCTGCCTCCTCTGCCTCCTGCCTCCTACCACATGCCCCATGGCTCTCCTCTAGTTTGGATGCAGCTGGTTTTTTCTCTTTTTTTTTTGCAGCTAGCATTAGCTAAGCTTTCCAGCTTCAGCTGCGACAATTGGCAAATTGTTTTTCTCCTTTATCCATCTCTCTCTTAGTCTCTTTCGCTTATCCAAATTTTATTTATTTTGTGCATTTTATCGAGTTGTTGGCACGTTTAGATCGGCCAAATAAAGCATTTCGTTTTTAACCTCAGGATAAATAATTTTAACTTCCAGTCAATTTTTCTACATGACAGTGAAAAGCGTAGTTAAAAGTTTCATTATCAAATAATTTGTTTTTCTTGTACTTAATTTGCTTTATTTAACCTGCGGTTAAATTTGTATAACAGGCACTTCACTTGCTTTGAATGTGCAATTAAGCAATGCTAACAAAGAAAATAAATACAAGTAAAGTTCAGTTTATATTTGTTTTTTGTATATCATATTTTGATTTATGAACAAATTTAGCTTGCGGATAAATATTTTTTACCATACACTTCTCTTGAGTTTTTGCATTTATTTAATTAAATGTGAACAAATTTCACCTGCGGTTAAATATGTTTAACATGCACTTCACTTTCTTCGTACATGTAGTGAGATATTAGTTACAGCTTGGTTAAGAGGTAGTTTAGGATGTTATTAAATAAAGGAAAACGCAATAATTTTTAAAGAGTTTCCCCTATTTCCAAGCTTAAGGAATCTCTCAGTTTTTTTATTCTCTATATATATTTGATTCCCAGATTATCAATAGAGAGTTTCCAGTACCTTAACTACTCTAACATTAAAATTTCCTTTCCAACTGCTCTTTCAAAAATCCCCCTATCTAACCGATAGAGCCGTCCGCCCGCTGTAAGCCAAGTGCAGCCAATTGGCTTTCAGCTGGCTGACTCGACATGGATCGTTACTTTGATCCACTCTAAATTAATATTTGATAAAAGAAAACGAGAAAACTGTTCCACTCGATGACAGTTGAGCGCAAAGCTAACGGCAGCTGTCAGCCAAATTGAAAATTTCCAAATCGTGGCAAATTTCATAAATGATTAACACCTAAAGCTGGACAAACTGGAACTGGAACTGGAACTGGGAGTAGAAGTGGAACTAGAACTGGAACTGGAACTGTCTAACTTGACGGACGCTTGGCTAATCAAAAATTCTAATTACGCGCTGCACAAAATGCTGAAGAGGAAAAGTTCACGCCGTTCTTGGCGATTCTCAAGAAGAGTTGTGGCTGTTGTGATTGTAATTGCTTTAATGGAATTTGATTTTGAGCTTGCCAGCAGAGAGAAGTATGCAGACACACACACACACACACAGCAATTGTGAACGCCCCTTTGAGCCGCGCCTTCCTTTAGCCTGCTGGGCTGTGTGTGTGTGTTTGGGTTTTTTGGTCCATTGCTGATGATGTACAACTGCTATTAGCATTAAAGTTTATTATCGACGACGCTTGCATTCTGAATTCCTGTAAAACAGGTGCAACACACATACACACACATACACACACACACACATACACACACACACGGACACACACGCATACACCTGCAGCTCTTTGGGGCCTTTCAACTTTTGCAGATTTCTCTCTCTGCGTTTTAGCCATGGCGCATTGCATGCAATGCATTTGGCCGCTAAAAGCGCCTTATTTGGTTAAATTGGTGCAGATTGCTGTGTGTGAGGCGGACAGGCAGGCGGACAGGCGGGCAGGTAGGGAGCGAGGTAGGGGGCTAAGCGGCTCTAGGAGCCTATACGACTCTTGTGGCAACTGAGCTGTGCCACTCGCTGGCTCGAACTGCACTAAATAATAATTAGCACAGGTTTTTTTTTTCTCTCAGTTTCTTCACTTGTTTGTTGGCTGCTCTGGTTGGCCGCTTGGCTGCCTTAATGCGCCTTGGTCATTCACCATTCAGCTGCGCCCCCGCTCCCTCTCTGCCTCCCTGCGCATTTGTTGCATGCCACTGCCAGCGTATACGGGGTGAAATTTCCTTAGAAATTTGCTACGTTTTTGTTTTTCGTGCTTGCCTGCTCTGGTTTTTAATTTGATTTTTACTTTGGCTGTTTGTTTGGGCTGTCTTTGGCCCCCAGGTTCAGGTTCATAAATTAACGAGAGATTCGCTGCTGCTGCTGCTGCTGTTGCAACTAGTTGCAACGTTAGCAAGTTGCATGTCTAATGTTGCTGCTTGGCTGCAGATTCGCGTGTGCGCTATGCCCACATGGGCAACACACGCCGATCCCTGCCCCGCTCCGCTATCTCCCACTCTGTGAACTCGCCCCTTTTTGCTTCTTATTGGCGCGCGCCTATGTTTTGGAGCATTTCTGCTCTTTAATTGCACAGCATTTTGGGGGGTTTTTATCACTCAAGCTAACTATACCTATATATATATTGTATATATATATATATATATAGTTTCTATATCTGCTCTTGTATCTAGCTGCCAGCAATTAGTTTGTTTATGACTGTAGCTAAATGTGTGACGCACGCTATGCATAGCACAATATATTATCGTGAATTGTGAACATATCAAGCAAACATACACACATATATATATATACATATATATATATATAGCATACATACATTATCGTTAACATAACTGCCAAGTAACGGCTTTAGCTGCTTCTGCTTTTTTTTTGGGTTAATTGGTCAGAAGCTACTCTATAGACCTATTCTAATATATGCTTAAATAATTGTTCATTGCTCATATATTATTATTATTATTACTGCAACGGAAGTCCATTTATTATTGAGTCTAATATATGTTCTGTTAGCTGCATAACAAATTTGTATACTCATTCACGTAGTGGGAAGAGTTTATTAATGTGTTTTTCTTGTTGCATGTCCATCTGTTCTTGTCCAAACTAGAGGGTTGTCTTATAAAGTGTTAAGATTTTTCTGTGAACAAGTTTTTGTCAAAATTGGCAAAATTATAGTCGTGCTTTACACGAGTCGAAAATGATACATCACGGCGAAATCGGGCCAAAAATACCCGAGCTAGAGTCATGCAAAGTTCAAGAGGTCTTTCTTGGGATTCAATGGAATATTTCGAAAACTCCTTAAAGCATAGAAATTCTGTGAATACAGATCAACAGTCCACATCCATACGCGTCCAAAAAGGTATACCATTCAAACATCGGATAAAAACTACCCAAGATGTAGTCAGTCAAAGTTGAAAAATAGTCAATTTTATCAGTTCGACCCGATTTTTACAAAAATGATAAGGGGTTACATCACATTTTTGTCAAAATTGGCAAAATTTTAAAATATGATCTTTTGAATGCCGATCGATAGCCGTTGTTCATACGAGTCGAAAATGATATACCACTCTGAAATCGGGCAGAAAATGTCCGAGCTAGAGTCATGCAAAGTTCAATATTTTGAAAACATCAACTCATATTTGATAATATTCTAGTCTGTCTAGTTTTCTAGACTGTTGATATTTTCCTATGTTTTTGTAGCTGCAGAGAACTGCTCTTTTAAGATATTCTTTATTATTCACCGGGTTATGCGCTTTTGTTTCTTAGTTTTTAATTTCTAGCTTTTGTAGATAAACATTTTTTGTGTGGGTTCGAGCGGCGACTGCATCATCAAATGGGTTCTCAGATTCTGTTGACTTTTTTCTGTTTTCGCTCTCAGTTTTCATTAAGTTGTTGTTGTTGTTGTTGATTTTGGTCTATGCTTTACGTGATTTCTTGTATCTCAAGTGTTCGTCGGGTTATTTTGTTGGGGTCTTATCGCACGATGTTTGTCCAGCTAGACGAGCGTAAGTAGTTCATATAAGGCATAGACTGTTTTCATACTTACATATTATTATTATTAATATTATTATCATTATTATTATTAATATTATTGTTATTGTTATTAGAGATTGTTGTTGTTGTTCTTAATTTTCATTTGTGGTCGCATTTTTTTTGTAAGTCATGTCGCATTTATTAGATCATCAAGGTGTTAAAGATTGTGGAGCAAGTGCGTGAATGTGTATGTGTGTTTGTGTGTGTGTTTGCGTGTGTGTGTGTGACACGTTTCACTGATAATATTTGGTGTGGCCTTTTGTCAACCTTTGTTGGTGCTGTTGTTGTCGTTTGGCTTTTGGACAAGTGCGACACGAAATGCGGTGAAAGTAATTTAATAGTTCATTAGTGTAGATTTGATTTTCTATATGTAACATATATGACACGCCTACAAAATCAACAAACACAAAAAAAAACGCCCCGAAAAATGTTTATTTTCCATGTTGTATCATTTATCAGATGATTAGGATGTTTGCATGAAAACCAAGTCAAAAAAAAAAAAAACCAACGGAAAAACAATCATAATAAATTCTTTATCTTTACGATGACAAAGGAATTCAAATAGGGAATTTCCATGTGGAAATTGAAAAAAAAGAGAAATTATAATAATATATTAATGGATTTTTCTTATTTTAATTGAATTGCTATAGATATATTAGCAAGATGAATATAATATAATAAAATTTTATATATTATGAGATAAATAATATATATTATAGGTTTAGTAATAATCTTAAAATATATATAATAAAAGTATAGGTATATAGTCAAGATATATATAAATGCACTCCTCTTTCGATAATCTACGTTGAAAATCATAATAAATAAAAGCATGAAAATTTGCATGAGATAAGATAAGTTTTGTAATTCACTCAAAAAACACAAATAGAGTTCATAAGTGAAAACCTTATATGTAAGTTTGTTGTACACTCTACCAAACTTTTCAATAAAAATATCGAATTGCAGCTTAGTTCAGGGCGCAACTCTCGTATAGCTATAAGAGCTTTAAATTAGTTTCTTTGATAATACTGTTAGATTTTCTCTTTTCTAAAAACTAGATACCCTTTTACATATATATATTTATATATATTATCCCTAGCTCATTTAGTTCTAAAATCCTATATATAGAAGAATCTAAAGAACTTTAATTTCTCATAGTGTGCACAAAGCACAAAGTTGAAACTAGTTTTCCCCACTTCTCGCTTTTCCTAGCGCCTCGCACGCCCCCCTCTCTGCTCTCCCCCCTTTGTGAGGTGATAAGGCGTTGAATTCAGTAAATGTGACGCGTCTCAAAGTTCGCATAAATCGTTGGGGCGCTATTTGCTCTCGAGCGCTGCGTTTTATTTGGTTTTTAAATGAGGTCAAAAGCTGATAAGCTCAGTATATACACACATGTGTTTGTGCATTGTTGTTGTTGTTGTTGTTGTTGCTCTGTGTGTGTGTGTGTTTGTGTGTGTATAATTTTAACGCCCCGACTCGAACTCGTGGCCCGCCTTTGAAAGTCAAATTGCGGCCGAGTCGTACACAATTTTGTTTTCTTTTCTTTCTTTGCCTTCAAGGTTAGGCGCGTCTAGGCTTGATATTTTATTTTGTTTAGCTGACCCATCAAGGCATCGACAGCAGCTGTTAAGATCTCACTATTTATCAAATCGAAATCAAATTACGGCCCCAAACCAAGTATTAGTACACAATTATGCGAGGTAGGTCTATGAAAAATGGTCACATGACAACGACAACGACAACGACAACGACAGCAACAACAACGACAACTTTTGCTGCGACTGTGGGTCGGCAGCTGTGTTTGCCAACGTCACGTTGCAGAGAGCGGGACGCTTGACAGAGGGAAGGCTATGCAGGGGGCGGGGGGCGGGGGGCGACAGCGTGACGTGCCCCAAAAGCCAAACAGCCAAATGGCAATGAACTTTACCGTTGTGTTTTCGTTTTTTCCAGAAAAAAAAAAAACGTAGAACGTGCCCAGACACGGCTCCGTCTTCGTCTTCAACTACGGCTACGGTCTAGCCTATCCAAAGAGCCAAAAGCCTAGCCCCAAAGTCGCGTTAGTCTATTAGTACTATTGACACTTGTCGACCCAACATGCGGCCTGTCACTCTGCAGATCACACACACACACACTCGACACACACACACACCTCATACACAGTCATGCGATTAGCCTGATAAAAGTAGAAAAAAATCTTGGCTCGGCAAGCCGCAACCTAAATGCGCTATAGACTAGTCATACTAGAGAGAGCGATTGACTAGAGCTATATAAGATTTCATAAGAGTTTTTAAGAGTGTATAAAAGTTTCTAGATTTACTTGTAGAATAAAGAAACTCTTCATAGAATAGATAGATGGATTGATTAGGTAGATAGATAGAGTAGGTAGCTATAGCATAGTTATATCAAAAGACAGCTCTACTTTCTATAGAACTTCAAATGCTCTCTAGACATACAGCTTACAATCTATAGAGCTTATTTCAAGTTTATATATATTTTACTAGATTTCTTATAGTACAACTTTCTATAGTCCATGAAATACTCTTTAGAGACAGAACTTGAAAGGTTCTTCATAGTTTTGCTGGATATTGAATCTATTCTTAAATCAGCTATATGAGCAATGAGAAACTAACAAGTAGAGAAAGAAGTACTACTCTATATTAATTATATATATACTTATAAATAGCATCTTCCCTCAATTTCTATGTTACCTAACTCCTATTAGATCTATAATACCTTATAAGAGTAAAAAAAAGGCAGCACAAGTTTCAACTGGAAAAGTCAACAGCGGATCGCATGGCGCATGTCTCGCCTCCGTTCTACAACGTCTCGCTCTTCGTTCACAATCTACCACACAGAGTCTCCATATATATATATGTATATATGGAGTCTCGGCTATACTCGACTCGAAACGTTTTCTATATAGACTCTATGCGGTCGACGGTTTAAGGTTCCTCTGCTAGCTGCTGTAACCCGACATCATTCGACATTCGACGACATTCCCAACATTCGGCATTCGGCACTTAGCACCATTGGCACCAAGCGCGATGCCAATCAGCCAGCCTCAGCTCAGGTGAGGGCAAGTACAGGGTGGGAGTGGGGGAAGTAAGAGGGAGGGGAAGTTACGTATATACAGTGGGTCGAGCAGCTAATTATGCGCAGTTTACAGTTTGTGAACTGAATGCCAACCAAAAAGTCAACTCAAGTTAGGTCTTCATATGATGATGATATGATGTAGAGCATATAAAAAGAGCTTAGCTAATCTTATCTGCATAATTTATTGTAGAGTTCAATCTCTATGACTGTCGGATTACATTCTCAAAATTACTTGATTGCAAGCTTTATCTCAACTAAAGATAGCTTATGATATTTATAATATTTTTATATAAGTTTTAGAACATTTTCAAAGAGCTTTTTCACTAAGAATATTCTCAGTTTTAACTACATTAGTTTTCTAAATTTTATATATAAGAATTTATGGCATTTCGTTAATCCACTTTTTAGCACATTTGCTCCACTGTGGCTAGACATTTCTTTGAAGCGAAAATCAACACAACTTAATTTTAGTGCTAACTAATGATAAACTAAATTTTATGATAAGACCCGCAAAACTTTATACCATATACCATATTTACACGCTATATTGTGTGTGTGTGTGTGGATATTTGATACACACACAATCCGCAGGGGTGCCCAAAGCTGGATCTAGAAATTCACAACTGGTTTCTGATGTTTGGTTTGGTTACAGCTACGATTACCGATTTCGAATGGTTCTATGGCCGATCCTAACGATCCTCAGCTACAAATTGTTGTTAATTTTACCTGTAAATATTTCTTTTTATTATTTATGCTACGTCTGCTGTTGCGTGTGTGTGTTAATTTACACCTGGTCTTCAGCACAGCTCCAGCAGCTTCCTCTGTCGCAATCCTTTTCAAAGGTCAACGTTTGATGTTCCTATTTGCTTTTTAATTTCTGCCAGTTAAATTACAATTATATTATTTATGATAGATATAGGGAGAAAGATAAGGAGAGAGAGAGGGAGAGAAGTGCGTTGGGAATGTGAAGAAATGTGTGTGCGCTATGTAAATAAACAATTTGTGCGATGGGCGCGACGGAAGCTTCAACCGCACCATAAAGTTCAATGTATGCCACTGCGGTCAGTATTATAAATGTGCCGGTGTGTGTGTGTGTGTGTGTGTGTCTGAGTGTATATGTATGTGTGTGTGTGTGTGTAAGTGCTGTGTGCGCTATAATATCGTGGGATGAGCATATTGGTTAGAAAGTCACAATTCGAATTCTAATTAAATGTATCAAATTTGAAATTACGATAAGTTCATTAGAGGCAAAATCTTCATTTCAAAATTGAGCCCAAATTGGTAAAAGCTCCTTAGCTATCTTACCGTACATGAAAGTAAAGATTCAAATGAATTCCAAATGCCTCTCTCTCTCTCTCTCCTCTCTCTGTGTATTGCGAGCTCTTGCCTTTTTGCACCTCTTTCTCTGGCTCTGGAAGCTCCCTATTAATTCCTTTTTGTATCTATTAAGTTATTTGTTTATTAAAAAATTCATTAACAAGAAAAGTATTTCTTCCTATATAAATATTTTGATTGTCCTTCAAGATAGATTAATTAAAATTTCGACTAAGCTTTGAACTAAAAGAGAACAAACTAAATTTAATTGTAAATTAATTGTAAATTGATACACGAATCGCAACTCTTTCGAGCCTATGACAAATGTTGTCTATGTTGTACTTTGCCATTGTTGTGGCTGTCATAGTTGTTGTTGTTGTTGTTACTCTTGTTGTTGTTGTTGTTGTAAGAGTGCGTCGCCATTTGCTGGCATTCTGTCCGGCTTTGCACTCGACGCTCACCCCGATAATTAGCTTAGGGGTTCAACATGGCAGGTCAACGGTTTTGTTAACATATTATAAGTTATTTTAACCTTTGGCCGATTTGCATGCGAGCCAAGCCCAAACGAACCGTACCGAACTGAACTGAACCCCAGCCGACTCTGAAGCGACTCTGACTCGGACTGAGAACATCGGAAGCGATATTTTGAATCGACTTTTGCCAATCTATTTGCCAGCTCTATATGAAGCGAAAGTTTTTAGTAAGCTTTTGAAGCGCTGTGCGCACGGCACAGCCCACAGATCCGTTAGCAGCAATCTCTCGCTCACACACGCTCCTCTCTCTTTCTCGCACTGGTGCAGGTAACACGCCCACAGACATACTGCAACAGAAGCCAGCGAAGGCAACGACGGCCACGCCAGCAAAACACCAAAACGAGGAGCAGGCGCAACAATTCAACTCTTTGCCCGCGGCGGCGGCCACCAAGCGCAAGCATCTCGAACGGCTCGCCAGCGATCTGCGACAGCAGCAACAGTTGCTCAGCGGCAGCGGCAGCAACACTGCAAACATGCTCAGCGAACGCTCGCTGCTGCTCAGCGGCTATGGGGCCATCGACAGTTCAAAGCAGTTGCGAGAGGCCAGCAGCCCGACAACAGCAGCAACAGCTGCAGCAGCGACGGCAACAACTGGCAACAGCAATGCTGCTGCAACGCCGGCAACAGCAGCCAATACCTCCGCAGCAAACACCTCCACAGCAACAGCATCAGCAGCCGCGGCAGCCGCTGCAGTGGCAACAGCAGCAGCAGCAACAACAGCAGCAACCAATGCTGCTGCTGCTGCCTACGCTGCTTTGTACTTTGATAGAGTGAAACATGAAAAGCTGTCGCCGTTGCATATGACGAGCGCACAGATTGATTCGCTTAAGGATGTCTTTTTGGAGTCCTCGGTCATGGTTAATATACACAACAACAACAACAACAACAATAGTAGCAGCAGCAATAACAACAACAACAATAGCAGCAGCAACAACAACAACAACAACAGCAGCAGCAATCATCAACAACAATTGCTCAGCATCAGCAGCAGCAATGTGAAACGGGAGCGTCTCAGTCCCAGCAGCAACAACAGCAGCAGCAACAACAACAACAACAACAATGGCGAGCTGTCCGTCTCCGCGGCATTTGCCAGGTGAGTGTTAGGTGAACTGGCAACATTATAAATGGTTTCTTATGCAAAGCTTTAGCTGGGAATTAGTTTAAAAATAAAATTGAGCTTAAATCTTGCGAGGCCTCGGGCCGGGCTACAGCTGGTCCTGTGCTTTAGCTTTGTAAAAGCGATTAACATTATGTAAGCCTTGAATATATTTAGACTAAATATATAACTAATTGAAGAGGAATAAATTTATAGAATCTGGCAACATTTAATCTGAGCTTCTTGTCTTAAAAATTATGCTAAATAGTCTATATCGGAATCGAGCTAATATTGGAAAAACTAGAATTGCAATCCCTGAACAATTTTCTATTTCCAAAAAGTTGAGATCCCAAAGAGTTCGAAAAACTCTAACTTATGAAGATCTTAGATCATCTGATTAAAAATGTAATCAGTCGAAATTCTTAGAATAGTTCTAAGCTCCTAAAGAGTTGAAAAATTGTCTAAAGAAAATCCTTCAGAAATACAAATTATCTATATCTAGAGCGACGGACTGACAGACGGCCGAGATGGCAGCTTATATAAGCAAGGCTACTTGAGATTCTTCCTTCTGTTTATAAACTTCATTCGGAAAGTATGCAGGGTTATTAAAAAGTTAGCTAATTAATATATTTTACGTTGCATTTTATTTCTGTGTGTGTTGAAAGTATCTGGCGCTCAGAAAAGCTTGATTCCTTACGCTAGCCTTGGTCTTTCTTCTGTGAACTGTCTCGATTATGATTTAGCTCCTTGTCCGCGGAGGACTTCTGCGGCCCCGTCGAGGAGGCTCTGCTGCCTGGAGCTTTTTGCGCTGTGGACGACTGCCGCCTCGGTATTCGATCGCCGTGGACAGTGGCGAACATGTTGTGATAGTGCTCCCGGCGCAGCTGCTCGAACTCTTCGCGGCGCTGGCGACGCTGCTGCTGGGCCTGAGCGTCGCTGGCATCGCTGCTGGCGGCCAGTCCGGCGGGGGTATCCGTTGGCAAATTGATGGTTATGGATGGATGATTGCTGATTTGATTGGTCCGATAGCTGCCGCTGACGCGCAGTATAGAAGCTGGCCGCGAATGCATCTGACCCTCTTGCTCCCTATTATCGTCCATGATGGGTTATTAAATGGGTTCTGATCAATTTATATCGATTTTTTTTCGAGATTTTATGGAATTACCAAAAAAATGTCAACAGACAATTTTGTAAATGCTTATGTGATGAATTCCACACACCGCCCCAAAATATACCCCTTCGGCGTGTTGTTGTTGTTGTCGATGTCGTTGTTATTATTGAGATGTCTCTCGCCTGACAAATTAATTAACATTATAACAAATTAATGCCACGAAAAAGTATTGATATTGATATCTCTTTTGTATACTCTGTTTTCTGTTTGTGTTTTCTTGGCTTCTGTTTGTAATGGCCCCAGAGACGGCAAATTAATCAAAATGCTTAAACACAAACCGCACGCTTTTGCTGTCAGCTAAAAGAGAGAAAAAAATCAAATACAAATGCGAATAGGCCAAAGAAAAACGCTGAAAGCTTCAAATTTAAATATTAAACAAGTTAATAAACTCAACGCCAGCTGCCAAAAAAAAAATGTTCATTCAACAAAAACAAAAGCCCAAAAAAAAGATTTGAACAAAAAATAAAAGTATGATACGCACAACTTAATTGATGGCGTTATAAATTTAAGCATAGATTAGCATAAGCATTGATATAAACAATTAATCAAAAATTTCAAATTTAAATATGCAAATCCAAGAACTACGAGCCTAATTCGAGCAGCTGATACGGCTATAGATAGAGACACAGATACAAATATAGACAAATTTACATGTAGATACAGATACAGATACAGATACGTTGACAGATACAGATACAGATACATACCTTACAAATCGTATCTGTTCAGATACAGATACATTTCCAAAGATACCACAGATACATTAGCACACCTAAAGATACGTTTACCCAGCCACAGATACATTTACACATTCAGATCCATTCGGCTCAGGCCTGGCCTAGCTTATTGGCTTATTGGCTTATTAGCTTATTAATATTAATGAGACACGCTCTTCGTCTCTTTTTTGTTTTGCTTTGTTTTGTGCACAGGTGAGGTGTTTGTCTTAATCTTTGTAACCAAAGACACGTTAGTTGTCATTGCCTTAAACATATACGATTTGTATCTTTGTATCTTTGAATTTGATTTGAGTCGCGCTTGGAGGGTGGTCTTTGTGCTGGCTTGAAAGCCTTGTAGCCCAAATCAAAAAGATTATTTTAACAATTTGATAGCTTGGTTTTAATTGAGTTGCTAATGAGGCCAAGATAAAGATAAAAAGGCCAACGGCTGTCCCCTTCTCGTGCCACACGTTATTAGTTATGTGGGAAAAGTCAATTTAGTAAATGTCATTTAAGAAAATTTATTAATTTTTAATCAGTCCAAACCACATCGAATTATGTCTTGGAGCTTTGAGCAATTAATGATTTTCGAATGTCACGAGGATTGAGCGTGTTTCTAACGCCTCTTAACTAGCTGGCATCACTGAAAGTCTAGAGTGCTGCCAAATTTAAGGAAATTAGAGATGGGAATAAATTTCATTTCAGTTAAAGATAGATAGACTAGATAGATACTATGTTCAATCTTCTATATTTAGGGTGACCATACGTCCTGGAATTCCGGGACATGTCCCGTCAAGACAAGTGAAGAATTTTTTTGAGGAAAGCAGCGCAGATAAACAGTTTTTTGCAACAAAGTCGTCGACCGTCCCGGAATGGCCTGAGGCCGATCTGATCACCCTTTCTATATTGTTTCTTCTATCATCTATCATATTCTATCCTAAACAATAGTTTCAACAACAGCTCAATAACATTTCGTACTTAAGCCAGCTCTTAACCTTAAGTGTCTGACTACACTTCAGGCCAAAGACGATCGCTTCACATTAAACATTAACTCTGATAATGCATTCACCCTAGGCTATGCATTTACTCAAGTTCAACTTGACTCTTCAACTACAATTCATATATTTATGCTGACTTTTAATACTCTAACCGATTTATAACACTTCTGACGAACCTCTCGGGCGAGTTCAAACCATTTTTTTTGGGTTATTAATATATTCAGTTATTATAATTTTTTCTTTGACCATATTTTTATTGTTGTAGCCGTTGTTCTGTTAATGGTTTTTGTATCGTGTTACGATTTGGGGTTTTTTTATGTTTTGTGCCTGAAATTTGTGCGACATTCATTGATAAACATTTTTTGCTTTTGATTTTAGATCTATGCAAATTTGTTCTTCGTGTTGTTTTGCCTTTTCGGTGTCTGTTTCTTAGTTTTATTTATTTTGAGAGGCGTAGGCGTAACAATAGACACCATTAGCATATGTCTAACCGATAGGAGTAGCAGCGCCCAGCCCCAGAGCCAATTAGCCATGCCATAGATCAGCACCGTTAGATACACACACACACTCGCACACACACACACACACTCGCACACAGAGAGATCGCAACAGTAGCTAAATACATATGTATATGATGGTTTTTTGTTGTATTTTTGGGGGAGAGGCTTTGTCGATGGGGCCAAACATAATCACATCGAAAACAATTTGAACAATTGCTAAGCTTAACAGCAACAACAGCAAAATCAGACAACAATAACAGCTTAGTAGCTGCTACCAATCGCCAAAGCAATTTGCAATAATCAACATTTTTAACAAACAAAAAACAAAACACAAAAAAAAATTTATAAAAAAAACTAGACAAAACACACTTAACAATAAAAAGAAGACAAATGAGTTAAGAGTGAATATTTGGCGAAGTGAAGATACCCTTTAAGAAATGTAAAAAGAATTTTGAAGAGCTTTGATCTAAATCATAATTGTTTGTTATGAAAAATAGATAATACTATAAGATTTTATATTATATAAAATCTATTTTATTTTTCATATTTATCTATTAATATAAAAAAAGATATTAAAAGGAATTCTAACTTACTATATTATAATTTCTTTAATTCTATTAAAATATTATATTTATACCCATTGATGGTAGGTCAAGAGCATAAATATATATATGATGGACAAGTCATTAAATTCATTTATATTTAAAACATAAAGTTCGCCCTTATTTATATTTTTAATATAATACTTGTCGATTATATAGCTAGATAGATAAGTCTTCTATTCACTTATCATGTTTACCTTACTCTAATGGGCTTAGCTTAAAGAAGCTTAAGCCATATCTTCTCTGTTATTGGTTCTTATAACTCATAGAGATATATACAGAAGTTAAATAAATTAGAAAATGAGTTTGTCTAATCTGAATATTCAAAAAAAAAGTTAGAGTATCAAAAAATGTTGCAGTTGTTGTTGTAGAGCAACAGGCGACGGCAGCAGCAGCAGCAGCAGCAACATAAAATCGACAGCCAAACAGATCACGATAAATCAATGGCTGTAAAAAGCCAGCAGCTACAACAACAACAACAACAACTGCCTTTAGCTTTATAAATATGTATACATATATATATATATACAAATATATATATGTGTATATTTGAGCCGGCAGCCGCTGCAGCCAACACGAAATGAGCGACGACGTGCAGCACGAGTTGCAGGCAGCTAGCCAATGCCAATGCCCCAAGCCGCCAGCCCCCGACCCGTCCCACACACACATACATACACAGAGACAGTGGAGCACACTCAGCTGAACCTTGTTCACTTGCAAGCGCGTCCCGGCTAAGAAGCACTTGCAGCTGCACCCAAAACATGAGCCAGGTGGGGGCAGGTGGGAGTGTGAGTGTGTTTGCTGCCTAGCTGACCCAATGCTGATTATTAGCCATGGCTCGTGGTCGCTCTTGCCAACTGCAACTGCGAAATGGGGCTGGAACTGGAGCCATGTTGGTGGCATGTTTGAGTTATGGCCACGTTAAGAGCTTGTTGTAAATATCTATAGATGTATATATGACTTATATATAGTTAAATATATATCTATATGAATTTACATGTATAAAAAGGAAATATTGAAGTCCAAGTTAAAGACAAACAATTAATATTTGAAGAACGAAATTATAGTTAATGTCATTAATATCTTTTTTAACTAATTAAATTTAATTTAATAATTTATTTTGGCATAATTATCATGTATATATTAGATATATCATATATATCATAATACATAATATATATAATAATATCAGATACGTATGATTTATTTGAAACATTTGCTACTCTTGTATGCAGAAAAGATACTCATAAAGAAAATGTTTGTTTTATAAGTAAAACTTATGACATACTTAAATTATTTATAAAACTCTATCGGATATAGTCTGCAGTATAAATAAGATTTATAAATATGAGTCTTGTGCAGTAACGCTTATGGTTAGACTATTTTAAAGTCTGATTTTAGTAATATAGTTAGTCAATTCAAATCTTCGGACAGCATCAAAGTTTTCTCTATATAGTAATAATGTATAATAATTTAAAGAATTACCTTTATTATAAAAAAGAATAATATAATGCAAATTTTATAGTATTCAAATTCTGTATATTCATTGAATACTGCAACCTAAATCAACTTCGACCTATCGATTATTATGCAAAATATCAATCAAAACTGACAGCAATGATGGAAAGAAAAAACAATCTGGCAACTCGAAGTTTGACGAATGAAAAGTTGCAACTGAAACTGAAACAGTTTGATTTCCAATTACAAGAATAATAAAAGGAAATCGTATGAAAATCAAATTAAATAATTCACACGCTGAAGTGAACTCTGCAGGCAGTGTTCACTGTAGATTTGCCGGAAAAGCTGCACTTCGCCTCTTCGCGATGGCGTTTCCCATGTCAACTTTGTTGTTTGGCCATAACTCAACGTAAGCCGTAATCGCATTAAATATCTTTCGCAAACGAGTCTCGACTCACTCTCCTGGCTAAATAACGAGAAATATCAGATGTCAACACGGATCAAATCGGTTTAGTGTGGTCCACTCGATCGCCGATTGTCCATCGCCCATCGCCCATCGCCAATCCCCGATCTTCTCACGGAAGCTGCTCATTAGCATGTCAAATGGCACGACGCGCCTTTAGCTAGCTTCTAGAGTGACGACAAAAAGTGACACCCTAATTAAATATTTAATCCCAATTTATGGCAATTTATGTTTGTGCTTCTATTTTTAAATGATGTCTCAGCCTTTGCCTTGACTTGGCCAACTTCAACTTGAATTCAAATGTTTTCTTTTGCTTCTGTGTTTTGCAGATCTCGCAGCGCCACGCCCTCATCCGCAACATATCGCAGTGGCGGCAGCAGCGGCGGCGGCGGTGGCAGCATTTCGCCCATTCAACAGCAGCAGCAACAACAACAACTTCAACAACAACAGCAACGTTTGAGCCCGCCCAGCTCACAGACCCACATGCCCCTGCACAATTTGTCCACAAATCTGTTGAACAGTTTTCAACAGGCAGCAGCAGCAGCCGCCGCCAGCAACAATAACAACAACAACAACAGCAGCGGCAGCAGCAGCAATATTAGCAGTCAGCGCAACAGCAACAGCAGCATCAACAACAACGCCGTCGGCAGCGGCGCCGGCAGCGCTGTCACCAGCCCAGTGGGGGCAACAACAAGTGCCCCAACAACAAATGCCACGGATTTCTCCACGCGCAACTATTCGGATATCATGCGCTGCCTAGCAGCCAAATACAATAATGCCAATCCCAATGAGTAAGTGCAGCGGATAAAGTTTGGGTCTATGTTAAGGGAATAGAGAGCTATTAGATAGATTTGGAAAAGGAAAATTATATATATAATATATATGATATATATTTATAATCGATAATTTGTTTTAGTCTTTAAGCTTAACTTGAACACCATAAAATCTAGAGATTTCAACTTTACTGTGACGAATACACAGATTTTTGTATATAGTCGATCTTGTATATCTCCCTCTCTTACATCTGGTTAGGTCTGTAAAAAGCGCATTTAAATTGATACTTAACACATATTCTTTAGCTCCAATTCGTAGATCAAATTTCAAGAGAGTTGAGTCATAGTCTTGATATTTATAAATATAAAATAAGAAATGCAAATTTGCTTTAAGATCAAATTTACAATGGGAAGTTTCTCCATCTATGAATTATGCCTAAGAACTTGACAGCTGTTTAACATACGTTTAACATAGCCAAATATATTGTTAAAGTATTTAAATTTATGTTTAACTAAGAATAAGATTTTGCTAAAAGGGATGCCAAAGCTAAAAGCTTATGTTAGAGAGTATAATAATAATATACTTTATAGCTTTTCTACATAACTTGATTTGGTTTTATAAATCTGATTTGTATAATAGTTAGCTATATTATGTAACGTATGACATACTCGATTAGTAGTTCAATTTGTATTCAAGAACTCACAGATAAATTTGTTGAAATATTTGAAATCCACCAAATGGAATAATTATAAAATATATTAGAATAGCATTCAACCTGAAAAGATATAGGGTATATTTAGATTGAATTTTATTAATCAATATCTGTCTTTTCTAATACTAACAGCCATCATGCAACCCGTCGCAATTCCTACTACGACAGCAGTGGCAGCAGCAGCGCTGGCGTCGCTGTTGCTGCCACCGCTTCAACTGGCGGCGCGGAACGCAGCGGCGCCAAGACGAGCAATGTCAACAACAGCAGCACCAGCAGCAACATCAGCAATATCAGCAACAGCAACAACAACAACAACAACAGCAGCAGCAACATCAGCAACAGCAACACCAGCAATTCAAGCAACAAAAAACACTCGCCGACAATCGCATCCAGCTTGAGGGAGGTCAAGGATTGCGCTGCAACGTTGTCGGTTGCTGGTGGCAGTGGCTCCATAGTGGGCGTGCCTGTTGGCGTGGGCTCCACTGTGGCCGGCAGCAATAGTCTGCCACTGGCTGCGGCACAGTCACCCACAGAGCAGGCCAAGAGCCAAATGGCCGCCGTGGTGGCCGCCGCCAGCGTTTCGCCATTCATGAGCAACTTTTTGCCCTTCTCGGGTGGCATTTTTCCAATGATGGACATGAGCAGCACCCAGGCGCTGTTAACGCTGGTAAGTTGGCCAACAACAAGCACACTCGCACACACCTTCCTTACCAACTCTCTCTCTCTCTCTCTCTCTCTCTCCCTCTCTGTCTGTGCAGGCGCGTGCTGCCAAAGATGCTGAGATACAGCAGATATTGCGGGGCAAGCAACAACAGCAGCAGCAGCAACAATTGCAGATAAAAGGCAGCAGCTCGAATGCCTCGTCGCCCAGTGCCAGCGCATCGAGCACGCCACGTCCCAGTTTAAATGCCGCGCTGCAGCAAGCGGCGCAATTTGTTACACCCGCTTTAATCTACTCGGCGCAACTGCAGCAGCAACAGCAGCAGCATCAGCAGCAACAGCAGCAACAGCAGCAACAATCGCATCACGCCTCGCGTCAGTCTAGTCCACGTTGCAATGCGGAGGCTGCAAATGTTGCAACTGCAGCAGCGGCGGCGGCGGCGGCGGCGCCGTTGGACTTGAGTTCTCAGCCGCCAGCTGCCAAACGTTTTAAGGCTGAATCATCCACAGCAGCAGCAGCAGCGGCAACAGCAACTGTTGCAACTGCAACAACAACATCTAGCACACCTTCCCCGCCACTTATGGAGCAGAAGCCAACACTGAATATAGCCGAGGGCCAAAGCAACGCCAACGCAACAGCAACAGTTGCTGCTGCAACAGCAGCAGCAGGAGCAACATCGCCAGCGGGCACAGTGCGTCAGTGTCAGGCGCAAAGCGAGGAGGTGAACTCCTGGTCTGTGGACGATGTCTGCACCTTTGTGGGTGGAATTGATATATGCGCCGAATACGTACAGGTAAGCAGCAACATTTCGACCACTCTATACATATATATATATATATATATATATATGTATATAAACCAGCTTGAGCCCAGTTCTCTGGCTGGCACATGCAAATTGCTTTAAATTGCCAGCAACCCCACAACCCTCTCGATCCGACTCCTAATTAATGTTTATGGAGCACAGTTTGTTTGTTATCTAGATACAAGCCCACGCTCGATTAAGATAGCGACTCAGAGGGAGAGGGAAATCGAGAGGCAGACCGAGGAGGGAGGGAGCAACAGAGAGACCAATTACCATGTAGCCAAAGTGTATAACCAATCAGCAAATCTTCAAAACTTTAAAACTAATCAAATTGCTACACTTAAAAAAAAATAGGTAAATGAAAGAGAAAAATAAACTCAGACCTTAGCTTAAAGTAAATTTTCTTCCATTTTATATTAACATATTAGTCAGATCCCAATTTTAGAATTTCTATTAAAATATTTTCAATTAGTTTATCTCTTCAACTTTTCTATTTTTATCGACTTCTTAATACAAGCTACCGAAACAGAAACTATCTTGATAGTAAGAGACTACAACAACAATGGAATAGTAGAGTATTTGAAGAGTAAATTTATCGCTGTAAAGCGTAGCAATAGCCCAGATAGTAAACTAATATAAAAGGACTGCAAAACGCTCGAAAAGATAAGATAATGTTGTCCGAAAAGAAATTAAAAGAATTATCAATAAACGTATTGAGAACCCCAATCAGCTTTTAGCTAGAAACGAACTCAATCGCAGCCGTTTCTATATCATCTTTTACTATGAGCTACGCACAGAGATAAGTGGCTAGACTTTTTGAGAAATTCGTTAGGAAATCTTTGACTTACGCAATTGTTGTTAGTTTTCCGAGTCATGTAGAGCTTTAGAGACCTAGCGCCCTAGAGTCGTCGTCAACCTAACCAAATCTTCTTCTTAGCTTCTAATGATCTATGTCTTCAACATCGACTTTATTCATTCCATTTATGTTAGTTTTCCGAGTGAGGTATCATAATTCTCTCTCTTCTAGAGCTCCCTCTAAAGATCTTTGTCTGCCTGTCTTGTCCCCCTTCCCTGACTGACTTTGTTGCTCAACCATCGAGTCAGATTCTATACATCCACGTCTTGTACATCTGTAGCCTCCATTTCAATTGTATCACATACAGAATAGACCCTAGATCATCTATCCTATGGCCCCATTACTGTCAAAGTTCATTTACCCAATGGAAATTCGCACTTTTACAAAAGTCTTCAGTCTGCGTTCGCATTGCTGTTGCCCAGCTTCCTGTCAGCCCCATTGGCATGCCGCAAGATTAACTATGCGTTTGAACTTGGCATTGGGACTCAAGCAGGCTGGAACTGGGACTCGGCTTGTAAATGGGGAGCATGTGCAGCGGGATTTGAACTCCATTGGCGGCCATTAATATTGTGTGTGCCACGCGAGCGTCGCCTCTGCTGCTGCTTGTTTCTTGTTGTTGTTGTAATAAAGTTGCGAATGCGGCCAAGTGACTGTGGCATCTCAGCCAAGAACTCTATCTCGCTCTAGCTGTCCGTCTGTCTATGTGTCCAAGCTAGTTGCTCTGGTTGCTCCACATAGCTCGATGTTGTTGTGGCCCAGGTGATCTTTTACGACCAGTTCCGGCAAGTTGAACGACTTTTGATCGGTCAGCCGCTTGCGGTCGACGATCGGTCAACGTCAGGCGTCATTAAAGCCACAGTCAGAGAGCCACAGCCACAGCCATAGCCAAAGCCAGTCTACAGATCCTGCTACATGCGTTAATGGAGGTGAAAACACGGCCACAGCCTCTGCTACGACCAGTCAGCCACAGCCTACCTCAACAACACTGTCCGTCCGACAGTCCGCCCCTCCGTCCGTCTGTCTGCGAAAAATAAAAAGATAGCGTTAACAATTAACATGAAGCTGGAGCTTTAGGTGTTGACACATTTTGATGCATATTAGCCGCTAACATGGCCACATCTTCGGCCACATCTTCAGCCACCTTCCATCAGCCTCCTCCTGCTCCTCCTCCTCATCCTCTGCCTATGTTGATAGTCGCCTAATTAGCGAGGCCCAAAAGCCGCTTACCACCCGGTCCATTGAAATCTGCTTACACACAGTTCAAAAACGACATTTGCTGATATGTTTGCGAACCAGTTTAACTATCACACACACACACACACACACACACACACACACACACACACTCGCACAACAAATCCCCTCTTTACTTTACTCTTTTTTTTTGCTTGCTCCGCCCCATTTTTGCGATAGACAAAAAGCCAATTGGCGTAATATTCAATTGAATTTATGGCCACAACGACACTTGGCCAGTTGCCTCAAAGACTTACACCTTTTGTGGCATGCATGCATGCATCCCATGCATCGATGCATGCATGCATGTTGCATGCATGCATGTTGCATGCAACTTGTCCCTCTATGTTAGAAGCAACTTTGTCGCTGCGGCTCTGTCAGTCCGTCCGTCTCTCTGTGCATTTGAGATATTGCGGAGGTTGTAAATATTTAGTGCAGAGGTTGCTGGGCAATACAATATATATATACATATATATATATATATATAGCTATGTATATATATATATATATATATCGTGTATATATGAAGACATTGAGAGAACTGGTTCAGTGACATTGGCTGCAGTTCAGTCGAAGCTGTAGCTGGACTCGTCGCTGCTTGTCGCATCATGTTGCAAAGAGCGACTGGCAAGTGTTATTGATATTGCTCAGACTTTGCTCACACACACACACACACTTTCCTAAGCACACACACACACGCAGCTTAGATATGGCCACAAGTTGAAAAGATCTCGCGTCCGAGTGGCTGAGCAACCACGCATGGGTGGCTCAATGCGACGGTTTATTATCGCCCCGGTTCAGCCTCAGCCTCAGCTTCAAATGCAGATGAAGTTATAAACCAAAGGCGAACTTGGCCAACAGCTGCTGCACCCCAGCAGGATGCGATATTTTCCTTACGTACATATATACATAAATATTTTTAGGTTGATTTTTGCATTTTAAATGCGCTGATTTATGGCTATATTAAGGCACAATAATAATTTCTATGCGTGATCACAGCAGCTGCAGCTGCCATTGAGTCCAGCTCCCCTCTCTCTCTCTCTCTCTCTGTCGCTCTACTCATTCTCTTTCTCTTCAGAATTTGTTTTTGTACCTTGCTTTGATTAAGTGCACTAAGACAGCAGGTCGCTGCTTTGGATAAGTGGCATAGATCGCAGATAAAAATGTACATCAATATGGAATGTGAAGTCTGCAGAATGTTTACATCAATTATTGAATATGCATAAGATAAATTAAAAGATATTTATCTTAAGAAGTGCCCCTATGCCTATGCATTATCTTCTGGAAGATAGTTGGGTCATAGCGAAAGATATATATATCTCAAATATTTATATAGTTATATTTCATATTTTCAAATAGGAGATGCGAAAGCGATGAAAAGGCAATAACCTAAACAAATTTTAAAGAATAAATATTATATATTCTAATCATCATATCATATTCTTATAAGCTTACAATTTTATAAATTATTTTAAAATATTCTGTATGATTCGAACCCTGAACTTCTCTCTTCAATATTCAAGCCAAATTCTTTAATATTCACAAAACTTTTGACTTCAACCTGTTGTTGAACTCGTTTTTGCTATTTGAAATCGTGTGCTTCTCTCGTTTGGCCATTAGTCTCACTTATCTACCTTGTGAATTGTAGTGTACTTAATCAAAATGTAATACTGTAATTTCCCAAACTGAATGCTGTTGCCACTTGAAGGCTTAAGCTTTGAACTTGCCTCTGCCCTAAATGGCCCGAATTAGTTTTTTTTTTGCAGTTGTGGCTTTGTGTGCGTGTGATGACATTCAGGAATGTTTCCCAAGACACAAGCTCCACAACAAGCTCGCTGCTGAACCTCTGAACAAAGCTGTCAAAAAAAAACAAGTAAGAAAGCTCTAGTCGGCGGTACCCGACTAGGAGATCCCCTGAACCCTGCGAGAGCCGATACTCCAAACATTCTATGCTTATTTAACATATACATGTCTACAAGCAATACATGCACACACACATACACACATACACATACGCATAAGCACGCGCTCTGCTGACTGCGCAGTTAGCGCAGCGACTGAGCGTGGGCTGCGCTCATAGGCTTTACTATGGGAAATTAAATGTTTAATAACTTCTTTTGTAGATGGACGTTCTTAATCAAACTTTCAGAGCGTGATTCTGTCATTTATATGTGTATATTTGCCAAAGCACAAGTCTCTAGTATTTAAAATACGGATTTTACAAGTTTGGGGGAAAGGGAATGAAAGGGGGGTGGTATCAAAAATCTGACAAAAATCAAAATTGTATAAACTCTACATTATACTGAATACAAAATTTGGAAACTCTAGCTCTAAAGATGTGGGAGCTATAAATTTATAACTGCGTTTCGATAACGTTTTAAATCGATAACTTCAAAACGATCAAATTTATCGATTTTTTGAAACAAACTCGATCTGCGCGTGCTATACACGGATCTACATAAAAAATTTCAAGTCTCTAGCTCTTATAGATTCTGAGATCGACGCGTTCATACATACGGACAGACGGACGGACGGACAGACGGACAGACGGACAGACGGACAGACGGACATGGCTATATCAACTCAGTTCGTCGAGCTGATCAAGAATATATATACTTTATGGGGTCTGCCACGCCTCCTTCTGCCTGTTACATACATTTTAACAAAACCATTATACCCTGTTTTCCCATTTTCAATGGGTTCAGGGTATAAAAATGGTAGAAAAAACGGCAAGCAACGCGGAACTGTGAGCCCCCTCTCGCGCTCTCGCGCTCTCTCGCTCTCTCGCTCGTCACAATCTTCAGAGCCATTTGCTGGCTTGTTTGTCTTGGCTTGTAGTATCTCCATCTTCGGTGCTCAGGGTGTTCGGTCGGGCCAAGTACTTACTTGTACTCAGGCCGTCATAGTCGTATAGTCGCGCTCGTACTTATTGTATTTGACATGCCAAATGCCAAAAGTACACGTAGGCGTCATAAGATTCATGACTCGAACTCCAACTCGAACTCAGAAAACCAAAAAACGAAAATAGGAATTATTTGAAGTTTATAGTGCGGAGAGTTGTATGCTCTAGGATTAGGGCTGGGCTGATAGATATGTAGAAAAAGTCAAGGATTTCCGTTATAGAACTATCAGTTAGGTTGGGTTAGGGTTAGGCATGAGTTCAAATCCCAGACAGGATATATATGACAAATATTTCATTAATGATAAATAATGATTTTCCCTGGAATTTTTATAAAAAATATTTACAAGTAGAAATTGAGACTGAAATATGATTTTTCCTTAGTTCGGAAATTTTCTACTATTTTCCCTATATTACTCTCAGCTGTTACAAACTTGAACCCATTTCATACCATGTACCATTTGTTAGGGTATTCAAAAAGAAAAAAAAAAAAACTATCTTGGTTGAGCCCACGGTGTCGTGTCGCGGTCGCTGCGAGTCGAACGTTCTGCCCGCGCGGCGCAGACAAGAGCGACAAGAGTCTAAAGCCAGGCACAAGACAACGTGTTATTGTTGCTTGGGTTCACATAAATGTCAAGCAGGCAACAACAAATGCATAACTCGAACACACACACAAACACATACACATATATATTTATATATGTATCTATATAGAGTGCAGATCGCCTTAGCTCTAGATATTGCGGCAAAGTTAACGCCCCCGCTTAAAGCATTGCAGTTGGCCCTCGTCTCGTATGCATTTCAAAGTCGACCCTATTATTAGACGCGCGCAGTTTCATATTTCAGCATTATAAAAGCAAACATCATTATCTTCAAGATCATCATTAGCATTTGCGCACAAATGTCAAAGCTGAGTTAGCTTTGCCTCTCCCTCTCCCTGTGAGTCCCTCTCTCTCTCTCTCTCTACAGTAGAGCTTCGCACTTGTCACTTGAGCCTAGGCACAGAGGTCTTGTCTATATCGTTCTTTTAGCCATTTGCTAGCAGCTAGTTGCAGCTGCTTTTGCCTTTTATTTGTCTACCTCAAGTTGTATTAAAGTTTGATTTTTTATAGCCCAGTTTGCTCGTTACTTAGACCTTCTTGACCATGCATAAATGTCGCTAAAGTTTTATTTATTTTCACTCTCTGTCTGACTGTGTCCCCTCCCCTCTTTGACTAGCTCGATTTTGGCCCATTCAATTGATTTCGAAAGTTGCATTAAAATGCAATTTGAGCCCCAGCAAATTGTTGCATATGAGTTGGGCCTCAGCAGGAAGTTGTTGAGGGAAATGACTCGACGTGGCTGCATTTTCTTGTTGCCTTTTTGAAAAGGTTTTTCACTTATTGTTTCTCTCCGTCTCCGTCTCTCTTTATTTTTGTTTGAGAATTTGTTACAGCACTTGAATTGTATGACTCGTCGCTTTTGTTGCTCATAGTTCAATAGTTAATGACATAATAAAGATCAAAAGTTAATGCTGACGGTGTCTCAGATCATACAGCTTTTTCGTTTTCTATCTCGATTTAGTTTTAATGTGGATTTCCAATTTGAATTGCTGAGGCTGCATCTTCGCATACTACCTCTCAAGGTTTTAGCGTATACATCTTATCTACAGATATAGCCCTAGTCATCAGTATTTACTTAAGGAACTTCATATAGCCTGAGCCCATTGAAAAGAGCAAAGAGACGTGGCAGATCCCATAAAAAATATATAATTTTGAACACGACCAAAAGCTGAGTTAATGTAGCCATGTCCATCTGGCCGTCTGTCCATTAAAGCTATAAAAGCTAGAAGTCGGGGTATCTTCTAGTTGAACACTCCCGACTAGACCAATCTTACTTATTTATAGCTTGGTGTTTTTGACAGCATCAATCATAGAAGAGTATTTGGCTTATCTATACCACTTGCTTCCTCTTATGTCTAATCGTATATATCGCTAACTATTGTCAGCAATATCAATATAATTTGCTTAGCTAGAAGACACATGTAGCACATGAACTTCAATTTTATTGATTACAAGATAAAACACAATAGAAGAGAAAAGGAAACGAGCAGTACCTGTATTTGTACCCAGAGCAATATTTGCACTTTCCTTTCGCTTGACCGATCTGAGGCGATCAAAACTCGTGTAAGTGTTATGGCTGTAGCGCCGCAAGGTTCCGTTTCTAACATGCTGCGACTGACTAACGGTATGATGGTGCCTATGTCTGACTGGATGGCGGACTTAGGCTGGCTATGCACTGAACTTTCATAGCCCCGAAGGAAATTCGTGGCGAGCAGCAAAACTTTGTGGCCTAATGATTATAAACGTAACGATCTATGCGAGTTGCTCTGGGTCGTTGTTGCTTGTGTTGCTGTTGCGGCGTTGGCGGTCAACGCATTATCAGCTAGGCTCAGTCAACAGCAACCAAACTACCGCACACGAGACGGCAGCAGCAACAGCCAACAACAACAGCAACAGCAACAGCAGCAGGCAAGCGAGGCACGTGCTAAACATGCAACTCCTACTCTTGCCACGGCCAAGGCAGCAGCTAGCAGTCAGCAGCCAGCCACACAGACACGACCACCATTCACTCTCCGTCAGTCACTGGCTGAGAGATCGAGCAGCAGCAGCGGCAGCAATATGCTAGCCATTAATCCATGAATTACTTAAAACCACATTCCGTGTAGGGGCGGGAGGAGCAACATTTAAATTGCCCGCTTACCGCCATATTTCAATATATTGGCAACTCGTCGTCGTCCTGGTTGCTGCTGGCAACCCGCCTACTAAAAATTGCAACGACAAGCAATTTCTTGCTGTTACTTTTTGCCCCCTCTACGTTGTTGTTGCTGTTGTTTTTTTCGTTTTGATATTGTTGCACGATAATGATGTCGTCTGTTTGATGATGTTGGCCATGGCCAAGGAGCGCAGTTAGAACAATCACCTACATTGAAGAACTTGAGAACTTTGGGGCAAAAATCACAGCACGAAAGCAAATGATTGCAATCGACGACGAGTATGTTGCTGCAACATTGCTGCTGCTGCTGCTGCTGCAACTGCAACTGTAGCTGCTGCTGCTGCTGCTGCTACAGGCCATGCAAGTTGCAGTTGCCGCATGCTGGTGCAGAGGTTATATGCAGCGAAGGTTAAGAGGTGGCCACACGGCGCATCGAGCTGCCATCTAACTGACAGGCCAACAGCAACAGCAGCAGCAAAGCCAAGTCTGGCAGCCATATAATATGAGAGAGAGAGAGAGAGAGATAGATAGAATGGGTGAGGGAAAGAGTGATACCAGCCAACAGCGGCAGCAGCAGCAGTCCATGACTGGAGGCAAAAAACAATCACAATAACGATTTGCTTTGGTAAAGAGAAACGACTATTAGATACCCTCTTGTCTTGGGTATAGGTTTCTTGCTAACTCTAAAATGATATAAATCGATATCGATAGAAATAATTTATCGATGAAACCACCTACATTAAACATGAATTCAATAGACATCGAAAATTCGATTGATAAGTTATCGTTGAACTAGACAATCAATTTGAGGACTATAGATAATAATTATAGCTAACACATATCAAATTCAAAGTTTCCATGTATAATTGATATCAAATTTATATTATCTGAATGGTATTGCCCCTATTCTACACAAGCATATATCTGCATACATAGGGAATCAGCAATATACCTTTACCAACAACTACCCGAATTTACAAGGTATTAAAAGCGCAGTCCGAAACCGTAAGTCAAATGCCAAACAGCAGAGATCATGGTTCGAGTTCGACTTCGGGAACCCGCGTTGCCAGATTTGAGGGAAAAAAAAAACCGAAAAAAATCAGTGCCGGGCCACAAGTCCAGGCAGGTCGGCAGCGGCGGCAGCGTCAGCGCCAGCGTCGACAGCGACGTCGCTCGTGGTGTGTTATCAAAGCTGATGATGATTATACCCACTTGCACGCCTTTTTCTGTGTGCGCCACAGCGCCCCCCTTGAAAAAGCAAACAGGAAGCCGGCCTGAGCTGAGCTGAGGCTGAGCCTTTGCCAATTGGCTGCTGTAGTTGCTGCTGCCCCTGCAACACGTTGCTGCAGCTCGCAGCTCGTTGCATGCATTATTATTATGCGCATGCGCACAGTTGGGGCATATAATCTAAAATTGTATCTTTGGCGTGTAACCCGGGGCACTTTCTGCTGCTGCTGCTGCTGCTGCTGCTGTTCCTGCTGCAGCTTCTCTTTTAGCCTCTTCTTTAGGATCAGAAAAGAGTAGAAAAAACAAAAGCTAAAATAAACTGATTATGTGCCCCACTCGACTCGAACTCCAGCACCAACGGGTTGCAGCCGAAGAAAATTAACAGCACTCCATAGTCGAGGGTCTTCAAGGGTCTTTGAGGTTCTGCGAGGGTCTCCACGTTACTTCCCTCTCTCCCTCTCGTTGTTGCAGTTAGCAGTCTTTTGTTTGCGGCTGTCCGCTTGGGTCACATCAAATTTGCTAATATTTTGACCTCAAGATATAAGGCTGTTCGTGATTGCACAGTGGGTCAAATTCATATTGAAATACTTATTAATAAATTTTAAATTATATATTTAGTAGCACAAAATTTAATTTACATATTTTTATAAATTTACAATAATATATATTTATTTATAACTTATCAATAATTTAACTTCAGATGTAACTGTAAGCGATTTGCTTACAAATACTATATTTCGATTAAACTCTAGCTTTATTATCGATACAAATTATAAATATCAGTCAGCCATTCATTGATATATGTATATATAATTTTAGCTATATATAGGTATATATTATTATATATATAAATAATCAGTTTTTAGACATTCCAGCAGTTTGTACCCTATAGATATAGTATTATATATAGTAATTTGTGTACGCTTAGGTATTCGCCATATTCAATATTAGAATAATTCTAATTGGAATTCCACTGTTATCAATAGTATTTGCCAACCACTGTAGCACGACTTCATTATGCTCGCGGCAGTAGCTGTGAAAAGCAAAAGAGAAAAAATCTTATTTATTACCAAAAAAAAAAAAAAACCAGACACAGATCCCGGCTCCGACGCCGACTCAGAGTCAGACACTCGGCCAGGTAGGAGTAGTAAAATTTGATGGGCCTCTGAGGCGGCGTTTTGTGTAATTTACTAAACTATCTAATAGAATAAGAGAGCTTTTTGTTTAAGGCAGCGCGAAGCGTTGCCTGATTGTTAGAATCAATCAAGAGCCGAAACTAAGCTTGGTCTAAATTCCGCAGCTCAAGCCATTTCCAACACCTTTTGGCTAGTGCACGTGCCCAAGCAATTGCTGTTGTTGCTATTGTTGCAGTGTTGCCCGTGTATGTGTGAGTTGGCGGGAAAGGTAGGTGGGGTTAGTGGAAGCCCACCTAGTATTGCCTGAATGCGTAACAAGATCAAACCACAGCCACCGCAGCAGAGGATGTTTGGCATTAAGCGTAATTGTTGCTTGCTCCGGTCAGCCAGTCAGCCAGTCAGCCACTCACCCAGTCAGCAAGACCAACAGCAACATCAGCAGCAGCAGCAACAGCAGCAAAGGCAAAAAAAATACAAAATCATTAAATACTCGTACTTGGTAGCTACCCAAAATCAAAGCCAAAGTCACAAGTGGAGTGTAGCCAAACAAGTCAACTTTTTAGGTGGGCAGATCGAGCCAACAACCAACTGGACAGCAGCAGCAGCAGCAGCTACAGCTACAGCTACAGCAACAGTTGCCGTGGCCCATCAACAACCTTTGGCTGGTTGTTGCTGCCGCTGCCGCTGCCGTTGCCGCTGCTGCTGACGGCAATCAGGTCGAACTCGAAGCCGCAGTCGAGTCGCTTTTGGCCAGACATGAAGAATTACAATGAGTAGGTAGTTGGGCGCAATTGCCACAGCAGCAACAACAACAACAACAACAGCAACAGGCCTCTGTCTTGGCAGCAGGTCGGCCCACGTTCCTCGACTGCTGGACTGCTCCCGGGCATAGGTAGCACAAAAAGCTGTTCAATTTAGAATTCAAATTGTTGTCTTCGCTTGTGCCCCTTGTTGTTGATGTTGCTGCTGTTGTTGCTGCTGCTGCTGCTGCTGCTGCTGTTGGTGGTACATTTAAAGTTGTTGCTGTGGCTCTGGCTTTAAGGTTAAGCAGGTCAAAATCCGTACAACTAAATTGAGCGCAGAAATACAATTGAGCCCGGACTGCAGCTTGAAATTCATTTTTGATTGTGTGTGCGTGTGTGTGTGTGTGTGTGTTGCTCCGCTCAAATTAAAATGTATTTCAACAGCAACAACAACACTTGCCACAGAGTCAGAGAGAGAGAGAGTCAGAGAGAGAGAGAGAGGGAGAGAGAGAGTGAGAGCGAGAGTGTGTGTGTAAGTGAGTGAGACAGCAATCGATGACCAGAAGCAGCCAGAAGCACTTTTGTAGCCGCTTATTAGTGCGCCCTTGTGTATATTTTAGTATTTTATTATGCTCGCTCACTAAGCAAGGAAAGTAAAGTATATTAGCACTCTATAAAGGACGCACTCCACTGAAACTCGAATGAAAGAGATCAAAAGTGAGATCAAATCAAAGCTAAACTCTCATTGGAATTTTTAAGCCAATCTCCTTGAGCGAGCATTATGCAGTCGCTTATTCTCAACTCACATGACTCTTGCTGCCTCCTCTGCGGCTTGGTTGTATGAAAAGGGTCCCCCAATTGTGAAGCGGCACGTTTCACATTTGACGCATGAACAGGATCTGAACTCAACTTTTGACTGGCGCACGGACAGGCTATTCATTCATTTATAACATATATTATATATAGTTGAGGTATTCTTTCTTCTGGGTATTTTGATGGGGTTTTTAGAGGCTGAAAATTAAAACAAGAATCGGCTTTTATGGCCTAACAAAATGGCCAATTCTATGTAAATATTGCGCAACAAAATGTCTTTATTTGGCTGGAACTCTGTTTTTATCGATCTATTAAATGCGCCAAAAACTATTTTTAAAAACAAAAAAAAATAAAAAAAAATCAGAAAATGAAAAACTTGAAATCTCATAAATTTTGAGGGATACCGACAAATATTTACGACTTCTTTAACAACCGAATCCAATCAAGAGTTCACAAGCTTTTTCATCACAGCGATGTCTGTCGCTGTCTCAGTGTCAAAACTTGAACTATAAACTTGACTAGATTGAAAAGTTGTAGGCAGCGTGTTAATCTAATGCAAAGTTGAAGACATTCACGGTTCGAGGTTGATCCCTAGATTTGCTTGGATCATAAAAACCTGTGTCATAAACCTAATCGAAGCTTCAGGAATTTCAACTCATTTGCCTTTTGTCTAGTATTTTTTTAACCCTCGCCCATCATCCATTCTACTTTTTGCCCAATATCGATTTCGGTTATTTTTTTTCAGTATAGGAATGAGTATTTTATGTTAAGATTGAAAACTTTCAAATGCTAAACGTTTTAATTTATTATAAAGCACACTAATCGTTGATATTTGGGTTTTATTTTGCCAGCCACAACAAAATTAGCATTGCAGACAAATTTACTGGTTTATCTTTCAGCTAAACTATTTGTTATCAAATTTATATATAATATTTAATGCGCTATTAAAAGCTTGGAAATACAAATTACTTTTTTTAAACAAAAGAAAAAAATATTTAAAAATAATTTTAATTATTTATTTTTAGGTTGGTATAATACTGTATCGTAAAATGTTGAAAAGGTGCTGTTTCAGCGATCTGGCAACATTAAATTCCCACATTGACAGTGTTAAGTTGGCTGTGCCTCAAATGCTCTTGCGCTGGGGTTGAGTGTGGCACTGGCACACATGAGCTAAAAGCAGAGCTTAAAAGTCAAATCAAATCCCAAGTTGAACTTGATTTCCTCTTGGTAAACTTGAACTTACATATATCGATCATTACATGCCTCTAGGGTATCTGTTAGCTGAGTCGCTTCATTTCTAACGCTAACAATATGCTGCTCAGTTGCATTTCGTTGGCCTTTTGTTTGATGCTCCAAAATGATTTGCATATTTCCATATTTTTTTCGGTTTGTAAATTGCCCCCGTTGCCAGAGAAAGAGCGTCCAATTACATTGCGTGCAGCTAAGCTGGACAGCCAACTGCAACTGCAACTGCACACATGGCCTCCAATTGGAAGCGTAGTACGTTCGTTCAAGTTCGAGTTGGAATTGTTGTCGAAGTCGGAATTTGAATTGGAGTTCAAAGTCAAGACCAAGTCGCACATTCAAATCTGTTTTCGATGGTATTGTTATGGTTAACTTGCCGGCTAGTTAAAGCCAGCATTTGTTGTTGTTGTTGTTCTATTGTTGTTGCTGTGGCGCTGCCTTGTCAATTATTGGTAGAACAGAATTTAGAACGCAAAAAGAAATATATATATATAGTTCGTAACCACAAAGACACCAAATCAATGCCTAGATGTTATTGTTATTGTTCTTCTTGTTGTTGTTGTTATGACAGTCAAGAGTCCAACTCGAATGCTAAGTCTAAATCTAAGTCATACAAAAAGCCACCAATTTCCGGTATGTATTCATTGAAGTTTCTTTTATCTAATTCTATTTGAGTGAGCTACGTTGGGTAAGAAGTTCAGTTATATCTGCTGTACTCGGAGATATACAGAGTACATTCTTTATTTTTTTTTTATTTCTTTTTTCTTTTTTTTTTCTCTTTTTTAATTGTTGAACTTAAGTTAATCTTAGATTTAAATATTTAAGTTATTTAATTATGGAACTATTGAGTCTTGAGATTATGATTTTCGTCTAAAAGATGTCGATTTTTAGTAGTTTTCCTACCTAAAGCTATAAGTTGATATTGAGTGTGATCGGTGCTACGTTTTGGTCATTGCTGGATCTATGGTCGTCAAGGTTCTCATTTGTATACCATCTTGATCTTGCTTTCGATGCTGCTTTTCATATTGATTGTAGATGCTTGCACGTCGAACCACCTCGTCTCTTACTAGCTTCTTATTAAACATGAACTTTTCCAGCTTCAGTTGCTCATAAACTTCTTTATCGTAGTTTGCTTCTTCCATCAACTCCAAGTCTATGGTCGCGGCCCAAGGTCGGCGTGTGGTAATTTCTGTCTGGTAAAAAGCTGTATTGTTCACCTTAAAAGGATTAGGCTTGATAAATATAGCCATATAACCGGGTTGGGTCACATCACGGTCCACTGGAAAAACACTGAAAAAAAAAAAATTATAAAATTGGTGTAGGAAAAATCCTAATATGGTTTTAGGGACTTTAATCTTACCAATAGCTCTCCACTGACATGTCCACCTTGCCACCCCACCAGGCGCCCTGCACATTAAAGGGACACGAACGATTCCTGCCCGGATCGAGTTGAACTACTTCACCCACTGAAATATACAGCAAATCCGTTGTATTCGCCTCGACAAGGTGAGCCTTGCGCAGCATGAAGAGATCATTGAGGCCCGATATAACAACATCATCGTATAGATTGTAGACCAACTGTTTCTTGTTATTCTGCCCAATGATTAGCATAGCCAAACGCATCCTATTCATTATATGAGCCAAGGACAAAAAGTTGATATTCAAGTCTTTGTAGTCTTCGGTAAGATAGCCAAACATCCAATGCCTAAAGTGCACACGAGCTGGCAGCTCCATACGATACATCACCAGCCAACCACCGCCCCAGCTATTGTTGAATTCACACATAATTTTGACGGGCAAGCCGCGATCTCGAGCTAGTGAAATGCCAAAGACTTCATGTAATCGAATATCCTCTTTACATCTTGCTTCCGGATAGTCGAAAAAGTCGGGTGAATGCGGCGTTGGGGTTAACCATTCCTCGGTTGTTGGCGTTGGAACGGTTGATGTCGTATTTTCAGTTCCTGTTCCATCAGTGCCTGTTCCATTATTGCCTGTTCCGCCACTGCCTGTTCCGCCACTGCCTGTTCCACCACTGCCTGTTCCACCATCGTCTGTTCCATCAGTGTCTGTTCCATTATTGCCAGTTCCACCATTGTCTATTCCATCAGTGTCTGTTCCACCACTGTCTGTTCCATCAGTGTCTGTTCCATTATTGCCAGTTCCACCACTGCCTGTTCCACCATCGTCTGTTCCATCAGTGTCTGTTCCATTATTGCCAGTTCCACCACTGTCTGTTCCACCACTGTCTGTTCCACCACTGTCTGTTCCACCATTGTCTGTTCCATCAGTGTCTGTTCCATCAGTGTCTGTTCCATCAGTGTCTGTTCCACCAGTGTCTGTTCCATTATTGCCAGTTCCACCACTGTCTGTTCCATCACTGTCTGTTCCACCACTGTCTGTTCCACCACTGTCTGTTCCATCAGTATCTGTTCCATTACTGCCAGTTCCACCACTGTCTGTTCCACCACTGTCTGTTCCACCATTGTCTGTTCCATCAGTGTCTGTTCCACCAGTGTCTGTTCCATTATTGCCTGTTCCATCAGTGTCTGTTCCATTATTGCCAGTTCCGCCACTGTCTGCTCCACCACTGTCTGTTCCACCATTGTCTGTTCCATCAGTGTCTGTTCCACCATTGTCTGTTCCATCAGTGTCTGTTCCATTATTGCCAGTTCCGCCACTGTCTGCTCCACCATTGTCTGTTCCATCAGTGTCTGTTCCACCATTGTCTGTTCCACCAGTGTCTGTTCCATTATTGCCAGTTCCGCCACTGTCTGCTCCACCACTGTCTGTTCCACCATTGTCTGTTCCATCAGTGTCTGTTCCACCATTGCCTGTTCCACCATTGTCTGTTCCATCAGTGTCTGTTCCACCATGGTCTGTTCCATCAGTGTCTGTTCCATTATTGCCTGTTCCACCATTGTCTGTTCCATCAGTGTCTGTTCCATTATTGCCTGTTCCACCATTGTCTGTTCCATCAGTGTCTGTTCCGTTATTGCCTGTTCCACCACTGTCTGTTCCACCACTGTCTGTTCCACCATTGTCTGTTCCTTCATTGCTTGTTCCATCATTGCTTGTTCCACCACTGTCTGTTCCACTACTGTCTGCTCCGCCATTGTCTGTTCCATCAGTGTCTGTTCCATTATTGCCTGTTCCACCACTGTCTGTTCCACTACTGTCTGTTCCACCACTGTCAGTTCCACCACTATCTGTTCCATCAGTATCTGTTCCATTATTGCCTGTTCCGCCACTACCTGTTCCATCACTTTCTGTTCCACCATTGCCTGTTCCACCATTGCCTGTTCCACCATTACCTGTTCCACCATTGCCTGTTCCACCATTTCCTGTTCCACCATTTCCTGTTCCACCATTGCCTGTTCCACCATTGCCTGTTCCACCATTTCCTGTTCCACCATTGCCTATTCCACCATTGCCTGTTCCACCATTGCCTGTTCCACCATTACCTGTTCCACCATTGCCTGTTCCACCATTTCCTGTTCCACCATTGCCTGTTCCACCATTGCCTGTTCCACCATTGCCTGTTCCACCATTGCCTGTTCCACCATTGCTTGTTCCCCCATTGCCAGTTCCACCACTGCCTGTTCCGTCACTGTCTGTTCCATCAGTTGTTGTTGTAGTGGTTGGCGTTTTACTAGTTGTTGTTGTGGGTCTTTTCGTGGTTGTTGGACGTGTACTATTTGGCAGAGCTCCACCTTAGAATATTTTGTGAACTTTCATTAGAAGTGCATTGGTTTTCTATTAAAGTCATGGTTAATCCACATTATACCTTCACCACTTTCGTCGGTATTGTCGGGACCATCACCACTGTGCGGTGGGTCAGATACATCATCTTCTGCGCTTGGCCTCGAAGTGTCAACTGAGTTATCGTTCTCTTGTGAAGTTACCTCACCTGTGGCATCATCCCCAGTAATATTTTTACCGTCCACGGTCGCATCATCGTGATTGTATTGTGCATTACGGTAGTTGTTAAATACAAAATTTATATAGTACGTTTGACCAAGCACCGCCATGGGCAGCATAATTAGCCACCAGCAACAAAGCAGCATTACTACTACTGATGACCAGCAAGTCGACACTGGTGGACACGCCTCAGCCGTGGGTTCTCTTTATAGGCTCGGTTCCCGACCGCAACCAATGCGTTTAACCCTGCGCTGATTATGATATCACTTCGTCATTTATGGCCTGCTGCAGCACAACCCATTAAAGTTTATTCAATTTGCATTGCCCAGCAATCGAACTCTAATGAGCATCATGGACCAGAACTTAGACGACGATATTTCAAGTCCACTTGTCAAATGATTTCAATGCACCGTTGCTGCGAATGGGTTGTTGGTTGATGGGATTCAAATGATTGCTGAAGACTCAGATGAGAACAGAATGATTTCTGTCTAATTTATTATTAGTAATAAAGATTTAATTAATGAGGAATTATATTATGAATTTCAATTGAATACTTCCTTGGGGGAGGACCCTAACTCATTCAATTTGAAGCTGAAGTGTCTGCAAATAGGATTTTAATTACCTATATCTATGTCTTCTTTTAATTTCTCTAAATATATATTGACCTAGGCTCAACTCAAGCAATTTCAGTTGATTTATGTTTTGATTAAACTGTGAAATGGAAACGCAACAATTTTAACACATATCCTTTATTAATCATACATTTTTATTGGGCAAAAACTCATTAATTGTAAAGTCATTGCGCCGTAGATTCCCGTGAGAAGATCTGCATGAAAGAGCAACGTTAGAAAACCAATGCAAGGAAGAGAGGGGAGGGGAGGGGGGTAGTGCGAGCGATCACCTAGACAAATTAGTTCTAATCCCCGTTGAATTCCTCGTAGTCATCGTCATTATACAATTTTCCTCCAGCTTCTGTATCATTTTCTTTTTCCTGGGAGCTATCGTTTTGCAGATCACCCTCAGATCCTGAGCCCGGATTGCTGCCTGAATGGCCATGACTCTCGGAGCTCTCGTATATAGAGCGGACATATCGCCCGCCGAAGCTATCGTCGATACTGATCTCATAGCTACTGTGATGGCTGTGATCGTTCTCCGGTCTATTTCCATTAGCTTCCGCCTCCGCCATTTTAGCACGACGATCCGCCCTGTCGTGGCTATCGCTATCGTCGTCATCATCATCCATGAACGAATTTCCATTTTTCCCAGCACTGCCGTTGGCATCAGCGCCACTACCACCACCACTGCCACTACCATTGTCGTCATCTCCATTGGATCCACCACTGCCAGAACCAGCAGAACCAGCACTGCCATCATCAACGTCATTATCCCCACTATTATTCTCCTGCTGGCTGCCGCCACCAGTGCCACCGCTGTTATTATCAGTGTTGCCCGGAGCATCTTCGCTTTCGTCTTGCGAAGGGGTATCCGTAGCATCCTCGTCCGATTCTTCGTTATCGCTGAGCCCGCCGTCCGGATTGTTGTTGTTGAACGCAAAGTTCATGTAGTACTTCTGGGCCCGCACCGCGGTGGCCTGCAGTTGCCAGAGCAGCAGACCTAGGGCCAGTATGCGTATGCTCAGCCGGGTCCTCATGATCCTAAATAGACTCTAAACAGCAGCCGCCCTGTTTTCTCTCTTATATATAGATGACGGCCGTTCAGTGCATCGAATCGCATTGCTGGGCCGGCAATCGATTTCGATTTGGGCTCTGTACAGCGCCAACTAGAAACCAGCGTGAAACGCTGAGCCCATAAAACGATACACTGCCCAAAAATGAATGCTCTTTACGATTGTATCATGGCTATTTGAATTTATATTTATATATGGCTGACATTCTTACGAATTTCTCTAAAAGATTCTTCACTCGACACTTCGACTTTTAACTTATAGGTTAACTAGTATACAATAATAACAGTGATAATAGTACGAGTGCTCTAGGCGGGAGTGTCCGACTAGGCCAGACCCTGAACACTGCGCAGAGCTAATATTCCAATCACTATACGCTTCACATTTCCAATGGGCCCAAATCCCGAATACGTCTAAACCCATTTGACTAAGGCTCATCGAAGTCTTCTCCTCTCGAGCATCTTATATTTTACTCAATAATTGATAAAGTCTAAAAGCTTAAATGAGATTTGATGCTGAACTTTGTTTAGGGCACGTTGCACATATTTGTTTCAGTATGTGGAGGGCAGCAGCAGTAGCGCAGCAGCAGCGGCTGGGGCAGGCGTTGTTGTTTCGCTTGTTGCACAGTGGCAGTTCGCTTGGCAGCCGGCAGCTCTGTGGCAGCTGTGTGGCAAACAGGTTGCGGCTACGACCGCGGCCACGGCCATGGAATTCAATCAGGGCCAATCTATAATAGAAATCTCATGTGGAGGGGCAAGCAGCAAGCAGCGAGCAGCAAGCTTGCTTGCAACTTGCAACTTGCAACTTTGCTGCCCACTTTCAATCGCTGTTGGCGTCGTGCGCTGCAAATATGAAAATGCTACTGCGCTCGATCTCCACCGGGGGCAGCAGCAACAACAACAGCAGCAGCAGCAGCAGCAGCTAAAAATCGTTTTTCATTAACAATTTTAAAAGCAGCGCATTAATCACACACACAGATGAACACACATACAGAGGCACACGCCCTGCATGTTGCATGCATAAATTTTATAAGCTACCAACTAATTCTTGCCTCTCTCTTTCTGTCTTTCCGCTTGCAGCACTTTCGTGAGCAGAGCATTGATGGCACGGGCTTGCCGCTGCTAACCGAGGAGCATTTGGTTAGCTCGCTGGGCATGAAGCTGGGTCCAGCGCTGAAGCTGCGCTCCATATTGGCGAAGAAATTGGGCGGGCCCTGTCCGTGTGTTGCGTGCGTTGCGCAGGCGCAACAAATGCTGGCATTGCAAACGGGCGGGACAACAGCAACAGGAGCAACAGGAGCAGCAGCAACAACAGCAACAGCAACAACAGCAACAACAACAACTGCAACAGCTACAACAACAAATGTTGTAACTAGTTGCAGCAGTTTGTCCAACAGTAGCAGCAACAGCAGCAGCAGCAACATGCCCGATAGCTGCAATGGACCTAGCACCGGCAACATTGTTGCGGCAACAATGTTGCGCTGCAGCTTTGATGCCGCCGATAGCAACAACGATGCTGCCAGCTAGTTTTCCCCTGTCACAAATCGAAATTAAAAGAGGAATTAAATTAAAAATAATCTAAAGTTTATATAAATACAAGAATATATATATAAATGCTAATGTAAATTGCATTTCAACTGCAAATGTTGTACCAAATGAGCTTTCAAATGAAAACAGAAAAAAAAAACAAAACACACGTAATTAATATTAAAATTAAATATTAAATATTATATATTAAATATTAAATATAAATATTAAATATTATTAACAATTTGAATTAGGGCTAGCTAAAGTTGAAAACTTTTTTAAGACAGCAGCAAACAGCAAGAATCGCAAAAGTCTTCCATATGACAGAAAGAGAGAGAAGAAGAGAAGTTTCAAAATAAATTATAAATAATATATAACATTTTAATTATATTCAATGAAGCAATTTAGTCAATTTAAATGAGTTTTTCTATTAAACAATTTTCAATGTACTTAATGTTGCACAACATTTTTTATATTTCTAATTTATTTGAATTTTATTTTTTATACATCAATTTATTTTTATTTGTATTTTATTCATTAACTGCTAGTCAGTAATTATTATAATAATATTTAATAACATTCAGCAGAGAACTTAAACTAAATCAAATTTCAATTCAAAAATTTCCCAATTTCCTTAAACGTTTTTTTTAGCAAAGAAAAGGCTATTTATTTTATATATATATATTATATAATATTTTAAATATTTGTTAAAAAAAAATCCCCAAAATATTTGTTGTTTACATAATTTACATTTTTTTTATTGATTTTTTGCGGCCATTGCACATTGGAATTCAAAATTCAGCATTAATTTAAGAGCTCCAAGACTTGAAGACAACAACACAAAAAACAACAACAAATGAATTGTATATATTGTTTATTTAATTATACTACATTAGCTATATCTTATAAATGCATATATATATATATATATATATATAGATTGATATATATATATATATATATAGGCAACTGACTAAGCGTCGGTCTACTTAAAGTTTATCTTTACATTTAGACAAGCAAACAATTGATTTATTTTTATTAAATTTATACATCTAAATATATTTATATATATATATTTGAGTATATATTGTATATTTAAACAAATACTTAGCTATTTTTCACACGGCAAATAAATTATAAACAACAAAAAAATACAAAGCAAAACAAGCGCATTTTCTATACCCCCCTCTCTCTCTCTCTCACTCTCGCTGTCTAGCTGTCTCTCTCACTCTGACCTCCAGCTTGGGGGTCAAGCGTAACCGTTGCGCCAAAAGCCAACCAAGGATGCACTGCCCAACCAATTAAAAGCACGCAGCTGGAGAGCTCGAGCTCGAGCTCTAGCTCTGGCTGTGGCTGTGGCTTCAACTGCAATTCGAGCCTCACTTCAACGTCTAATTACAAATTGGAGTCATTGAATTTAATCGCTGCAAGAAATCCGCATATGCACCTCGAATGCACTCGTGCCACGCACGCCAACTGTGTCTGCAGTCGGTCATAACTCGCTGCCTCTGGCCGAACTGGCACAGGGCATTGCTCGCCCCTGCTGGCTCGCTTGACCCAACCGCAACGGCGCATCGAGCCGGCATATTCGCACCTGGATATAACATGATTTAGCTAACTGTATAATTAGTATGCTATATAGTTTCCAGTTTAGATAGTTAAGTGCTCCATAACTGCATTGCTAAAGGTAGGCATGAAAGAGGCTCATCAATTCGAATGTTCTCTTAAGTTATGATATAGTTGCAGTTCATAACTCTAGATAGCTTCTGTGACATTGCCAAGATATTTGAATGTAGAAAGAAGGAATATTGGATTCGCCTAAAACTAATTCTAAAACGCCTTAAATGCCTATCCAAATTCTTAGCCTTTGTTAAATTAATCAGAAATGAACTCTAATCTTTGCATTGTGAAGACTTAGTCTTTGGCTTTCTAAGCAACATATATATAGATTCTCAATTTAAATTAATTTAGAATGAAGTTGAAGAAAATATAATATTAAGTCTGTATATCTTATCATATCTCCTTTACAATCCTTCACACTCTTCACACTTTACATGCCTAAACAATATTCCAATTTGAATACAAAACAAGTTTTTATAAGATTCTAGATATACATATATCTGCCGCCAATATTCTATTAGCCCTAGCAGTCACAAGAGCTTTACATAAATGATTTTAGATCAATTTCAAGAACAATATTCCATAGACATATAGCCTAAGCCTAAGCAGCATAGAGCCTACACAAAGATAGCCTTAACAATCGCTGAATACACTTTAAATATACAAAGTCTGATACATAACATAAATCCATTCGATGCTTACATAATCTTTTTATTATACAGAAATTGTTAAGTTTTAATTAAACATATTTTTGATGGCTTTGAATGGAGAATGATTGGGCAATACTTTAATGTTGGTTTGAATGTTTGTGGAGCTTAAAGGTAAATCTATTTGGGCTGGCTTATCACGTTGCCTCTATGTGGCAATGGGCTTGGCTTCGCTCTCGCTCAGTGGCGTATTGTCGCTGCCATTCTTTTGCTTGGCTGCAGGCAGTTCCTTGACGCCAGTGGAACCAAATCCTGCCTCGCCACGCTCGGTATCCTCTAGCTTGTCCAATTCCTCCAATTCCGGGTAGAAGATGCGTTCACATATGAACTGAGCAATGCGATCGCCATGCTTCACCTCGAAGTCCGTGTCCGAGTGATTGAAGAGAACAACGCCCAGATTGCCGCGGTAATCCTCGTCCACAACACCGGCGCCCACGTCGATGAAGTTCTTTACGGCCAGGCCGGAGCGGGGTGCCACGCGACCATAAGAGCCCTCCGGCACCTGCACCTGCAGATCCGTTTTGACCACAGCCTTGCCACGCGCTGGCACCGTCACATCGTAGGCGCTGCGCAAATCATAGCCGGCAGCTCGTTCGGATCCGCGCTGGGGCGCCAAGGCATGCTCTGTGAGCTTGGCGAAGCGCAAAACACATTTACTGTCGATTTTCATTTTCTTAGCTGGCTGTACTTCAACTTGAGCGTCTGGCGAGGACATCTATAACTGAATTAACTGAACGCGCAGCTGTCTAAGCTTCAAACAATAAAAACGCGGGAATAATGCCTCCAAATGGACGATAAGACCATAGCTTTAACAGTGCTGAGTAGCGCAGAAAACACTGGAACCAGGGCTGCAACTATTCGTTAAGTTGCGCATTTGTGCGTTAGAATGCACTTACCAGACTTAATCGTATTAAAAATAAAAATGAATAGAATTAAAAAAAAAAACATTTAAAGTTTTACTGTTTAGCTTGCACAAGTAAATTTCCTCAAATGATATGCCAAAAAACAATTTATCGTGCTTGCAGAGTTGCATTGGTAGCTTATCGCTGAGCCGCCACCATTTGTCGTCAGCTGTCGACAAAATCGCATCTCCAAGGCCAAATGACCGGTTCAACGGTACATAAATATTGATTTGCAATAACTGCATTTTAGACTAGTAACTTAGCACATAGATATGGATTTCACAGATTTTGAGGTGCGCAAGGTAGGCAAGTCTTGTCTGAAAGTATGACCACCAGTTCACTACCAGTAAAATGTTGATTGCAGTGCCCGCCAACAGTCATGTACATTCCAAATTTCATCACCTCCGATCAGGAGAGCTCCATACTAAGTCACATAGAGAGGACGCCGAAGCCTCGTTGGACGCAGTTGCTCAATCGTCGGTTGGTCAACTATGGTGGCGTTCCTCACCCAAACGGCATGATAGCCGAGGAGATACCCGAATGGCTGCAGGGCTATGTGGATAAGGTCAACAATTTGGGAGTCTTTGAGTCCCAGAATGCCAACCATGTGCTAGTCAATGAATATCTGCCTGGCCAGGGCATCCTACCGCACACCGACGGACCGCTCTTCTATCCAATCATATCGACAATTTCATGTGGGGGACACACCGTGCTAGAGTTTACCAAGCGCGAGGCTGCGGGCGAGGCCAACCCCGCGGTAGTCTTCAAGCTGTTGCTGGAGCCGCGCAGCTTGCTCATCCTGAAGGACACGCTCTATAGCGAGTATATGCATGCCATCAGTGAGATTAACGAGGACACGCTCTGCGATCGCATTTGCAACTATGATCTCTGCGAAAACACCTATAAGATCGGGGATCATCTGGTTCGGCGCGCTCCACGCATTTCCTTAACTATAAGAAATGTTCCAAAGACAAGCAAAATGAAACTGAAATTCTGTTAGACTGTTAAAGCATTGTTATTGCCACAAAGTTGTTGTTAACCACCCACTGAAGTCAGCCCACAAGTTGCCCAAAAGTTGGCGCAAAAGCTAAACTCAACTCAAAGTTATATATACGATAATCTTTAATCTTCCGCTAGACATGTAAGAAAGAGCACAGAGCAATGTTTCATAATGTTTTCGTATAGCCCACCAAGTGCTTTCATTTCGATTTTGTACCAATTATGTATATAGATATATATCGAATCTTTTGAGCAAAGTTTCATAATGTAAAAGTTTCCACAGTGCTTTATTTTTCGATCTTATACCAATTATGTATGTTAAGATATATATCTAATGATTTGTAGATTTAGTTACACCAAGCAATATGCAAGCACTTGTTAATGCCAGATCCTGTATTAAGGCTCGTATTATATTTATATATATATATATTCCTTATATGCTTGCGTGTATTTTTGCAACATTTTGTGCACCCGAAAATGAGCAAAAATTGAAATTGAAATTGAAATTAAAAATGAAAATTTTGAATAAACTGTTATCCAATTGAATTGACACACCCAACCTTCTGTAGACCCGCCCTAGAGCTCCTCCTGCCATTCCAGTCGAAACTCCCGCTCAAACACCAACCTGTCGTACAGTCGTACCTCGCTAATGCGCGCCGAGATGTCCAGGCGCAGCTCGCTGACCGCCAGGTGGAAGTTCTGACGCACCGCTCGCTGCTTGTCCGGCGTCAGCTGATTGAGGGGCTTCCGGAAGACGCTGATGATGCGCTGCAAATGGTATTCGACACTCGCACAGCGACCAATGCAAACCCACAGATTCTCCGGATCGTGAATGTTGCCGGGGAAGCGAGTGCGCTGATCGAACGGCGCCTTGCCGCACAGCAGGGCACGCACCTCCGCCACAATCTCCTGGTGGGTCTTCAGGTCGCGTGTACTGAGAGTCTTGAACTCGTATTTGTCACAGAAGTACATAAGGTCACTGATCGCGCACCACGGCTGGGAGCTGAGTGTTGTGTGATTGTTGTTCCAGTTGCTGTAGCCGGCGACAGTTTTGCTCGTCTGCTGGGCCAAGGCAGCGACCGTAGAGGAGGCACTGCTCTTAGCTGAAGCGGAAGTGGAGGTGGAGGTGGAGCTGGAGGTGGTGGTGTTGGTGGAGGAGGTGCTAGTGCTGCTGCTGTTGTTGGTATTGCTGGCTCTGGATGTGTCCTGGCTGCTGGCTTTGTCGGCTTGCTTCAGCAACTGCTCCATTTCCCGCTCATGTTCGCGCTGTCGCATATATGCCTCCTTCTTCTGTTGCAGCTCCTGTAGCTTGGTCAGCTTTGGCGGCGATTGGGGCTTGAAGAGCGACGGCGGAGGCGAAACCGTGTGCATAACTGTGGCCATGCCCATGTCAGAGATCTGTGCTGGGTGTGATTCCAACTGTGTGCCATTGCCATTTGTGTCCAATGATGCACTGCGTCCATACTTGGCGCGATAGCGTTCCAGCGTGTCCAGCGAAAAGCTGAGCTCCTTCTTTAGCGTTTTCTGCATTTTCCGCCTTATGTAATCGAGTTGGGAACGTTCTGGCTGCGTGTTCGCCAAGAATTTACAAGCAAATGCGATCGAGATCGAGAAACAGAAAATTCTTGCCGATGCGCGCTCTTTATTTTTATCTTTTATCAATTGGCGGCACCGACGCGCGTACGTCGACGTCGAGCACTTGGGCGCACTTTATTTTGGTCGGATCATACTCACACACACACACACACACGAACACACAGGTACATACATATATATATATATGTAGATATAGATATACATACATGTACGTATAGATGATATATACTATATAAAGATTGCAGGGAGAGCCTCGGATTTAATAATTGGCAGACTTAGTTGAACACAATTTGAATTGCAAAAGATAAACTATAATAAACACGCTGTGACGCAGGTCCTTTGGCTTCTATTGCGCTGAGTGTTGGTTCAGGGGGGGCGACTCCAAGCGGCGTCTGTGTGCGCCACGGAGCTGCTTCAGCAAGCGCTTATAGCGCCTGTTCGCCTTTACTAGATGATGGCAGCGCTTGCAGCACTGGCGACGCTTGCGATGCCGCATTGAAGCCACCAGCGATCGGGATTTCGGCTGCAGGCATCTGCGCCTACGTCCATGGCTACGGCTATGTCCATGTCCATGTGCATGTCCAGGTCTGCGCTGCTGAAAGCGCAGTAAGGCAGAGCGACGTGCCTCCTGCTCACCAACTGGGACCGCCGTGACAGGGGGCAGCGCGTCGATCATCTGTTGCCAATCCTCCAGCGGATTTGATTCGGCTTCCATGTTGCTCGCTCGATGAACAAATCAAAAAGAGAACGAAAAAAATTAAAAAATTGAAATTGAAAATTCTGGGAGTAAAAAGATTCTTGTTGTGTTCTCGACTGTGTGACGGGTTATACTATTATTTTTTCCAAAACTTCGTTCGTAGGTTCACGTAGTTGAAGTTGTTAAAATCGTAGCCTACTCGAATATATAGAGTTATGTTTGTATTGAAGTGTTTGAACATCATATAAATTCTCTTAAAAAAGCCAAAAATTTAAGGATTAAATAAAGTTCATTCAAATCAAAATAAAGTAAAGGATCTATATAAAATTTACAATCACTATAAAATTGTTTATAAATATTTTTTAGTTTGACTTAATTTGATTGCTTATTATATCATCTTAATTATAATTATTTCTCAAATTAATATAGTCAAATCTTTTTTTTATACATTTTTATTTATAGTACATACGTATATATCTTTATATATATATAAATAGTTTACAATAATAATAGAGTTAAGTTTAGGTTTAAGAAATAAGTGTAAATGGCACACATACAAAATTAGATTTGTTTTGTTAAGTACAAAAATGTTCTTTGTGGTTTCTCGTTTTGTGTGCTCTTTGATTAAATATATTTAGACATTTTATTAAAGGTTTTCTTTTTTCTTTTTTTTTTCATTAAATACAAAAACATTCATATCGTTTAAGAATTGGTTAAAAGCTAAAGTTAACAAATGCACAAAGTACATTTAATACTTTTCATTGGAAGCCGGCTCAACCAGCTTAACACGTTTCCACTTTCTATATTATCGGAGTTGATATAAATATGAATAGACAAATGTACAAATCATTGACATTTTGACTTGCCAATACCAGCGCCCTTCTCGGTGATTCTCACTTAGCACAATAACATGCAACACATATAGAGTGGAGCTCTAGAACTACGTATTGCTTAGCAGAAGGCACAGCATGCACAGGTTTGAAGAGTGATTCAAAGGTAACAGACTCTTAAGCTAACGCTCTTACTAATAAATGTACATTGGAGGCTCTACGGAGCTCGTCAGAGCTGCTCATTAGATGCAGTACGAGGCGGGCACCTCGAAGATGATATTGCCAGCGGAATGTCGGAAATTGGGCACCTCCACATTGGACGCTGCCTCGACAACAATTGTGCGCGCCTTCTCGCCCAGCCGGCAGGCAATGTTGCTGCCCACATTCACGCGCAGCTCCGTGCCGGTGATGCTGTAATTGAATAGGATTTATCGTATGTGCTTACAATTGGCATATTGAGGGCAACTTACTCATGGTACTTCTTGCACACAATGCCCACGAGTTCACCAATGCGATCCTCCTTCAGGGGCGTGCACATTTCGCTTTGCAGTGCAAAGACCAAATCGTTGTTCTTCGGCGAGTGGAAGACAATAAGCTGATCGCGGCCAGGTGTTATGCTAATGGAAGTCAGCTAGAAGAAAAAGAGAGGCTTTTAATATATATCGACTGTAATTAAGGGAAGCTATTCCTACCTCTCTGATGGCCATGGAACGCTGCATGTCCTTGAACTTCTTCTTGATTCCATCCAACTTGTAGATGTTCGTATCTGTGACAATGAATGCGCGATCCGCCTGCTTGTTGCGCCTGTTGAACTTCTTGGCAAAGCTGGAGAAGAGCACCTGCCGGAAGTTCTCTCCGCCGCTGTTCTTCATATTCCGCACATTGGCCGTGTAGGCATCATAGCCACTATTGTCCTGCGAGTTGGACAGGTAGTCGCCCAGCCACTTGCGCTGCTGTCCCCAATAGGGACGGCGTCCCGCAATTGCTGTGGCCGCAATGATTTGCAGTCGTAGCTGTGGCCACTCACTACGCGGATATTTACGCAGTATCATGTAGGCACGCCAGAAGTCAAAGATGCGGTGCAGCTTGGCCTCGGCCTTGCGACCGGCGAGCGGCGGCTGCGGCCACTGAATGCTGCGTCCGTAGTCGCGCTGATTTTTCGCATTGCGGAAGCGATTGGCCAACTCCTGGACGTAGCTGCGCAGCTTGTAGGTCTTGTACGCATGCATTATGGTGCGTGCTGCCTTCATCTTCTTATAGTTCTTTCGAGCTATCCAGCCACGCACCTGCTTCTGCAGCAAGGTCACAATATGCGGTATCATCTCATTGCGCTGCTGCTCCAAGGCGAAGAGAGTGCGCGGCGAGCGAATGAAGATCTTTGTATGTCCATATTTCACGTCCTGCGCAAAGCCCTTCTCCTCGATCAGCACACGAACTCCGTCGCGCTCGCTGCCCGCATGGAAATTGGGCCACGTGTACTGGGAGATCATTTTATAGCGCAGCAGGAACTTATCGTAGCGCTGACGATGAACGAAGCCGGCGCGACGCACGCGCACATTCTCCAGCAAACCCAAGTAGCGCACCTGATGCTGCACGCGCTCCTCATCGAATACCGTGGAGCTCTTAATATCGTTTGGCTTGATGCAGCGCACATAGAAGGGCTCCTTCTTTAGCAGCGTGGTCACCAGATCCGCCATCGAACGCTGGAACAGTGTGCCGGCAGTCAGCGGACGTTTCGTAGTCTTCTTAATATCCTGAGCTCCTTCGGGCCACATTTCGCTCAGATTGCCATCCTTGGAGTTGTGCAGCATACGCTTGAAGTCCTGATACAGCGTATCCTTGTTCTTCTCTATGAAGCCATTAATGCTGTAGATGACATCGCCAGCATAGTGGGTGATGCGGAAATCCTCGCGATGCTTCAGCTCCTTGTCCGTTGCCTTCAGCTGGCGACTTGTGTAATGCGGATGCTTGCACAAATTCTTGTCCATGGCGCCCAGTAGAGTGTCATCGGTGACATTGCCGACGCTCAGACAGGCCTCGTCCATGATGGCAATGATGCCCTTATGAGGCTGCTCAACCAAATCGCAAATGATCTAAGAGAGAGAGAGAGAGAGAGAGAGAAGTGTTAAATATAATACAAATGAGCATTAAGTATTCCTGCTTACTTTATTGTTGAAGTACTCAATGTTTGTCCACTCGATACCCTCGCGCTGATACTCCTCCTGCTCCTGCTTTAGCACCAGCTCTGAAATGAAAGGAACTTTGTTAGGCTCTGTTACTCTAGTTAGATTCGCCTCTTCAGCTCACCTATGAACAGCTGCTGCAGCTTCTCGTTGCAGTAGTTAATGCAGAACTGCTCAAAGCTGTTCGAATCGAAGATCTCAAAGCCATAAATATCCAGCACGCCGATCACTGAGTTGAATCTCGCCTGGCTCTTGCTGCCACGGAAGAGTATAGCTCGATTGATGCGCGATATGATCCACGTAAAGAGACGATCATAGATTGCCTTGGCCAGCGCATCCTTGCCATACTCCGCCTGTGTGGCATCGTGATCCTTCTTCATCACATTGCCACCGGCTGCAATCGTGCGCTTGGTCAATGCCGTCGACAACTCCGACTCCGTCACCTGCAACATCTTCGCAGCTGATTGCAAATGCGACTTGTTGCTAATCACCAACTCGTCCTCAATGGCTGTAGGGACAGTAAAAGCAGCAGAGATTAATATGCGTCATCATTGTTAGGGATTTTATTTGTGATGAACTCACTTTGGAACTCCACATTGCCCAAGTGCAAAACGGAGGCAATTGTACGCCAAATGGTTTGCACCTCGTCCGCTTGGAAGCCGAGCGTCTTGAATGCATTGCACGTGCCCTTGTAGTCCGACTTCTCGGTGAGTATATCCATGCTACCTTGGTTCAGGTAATGATACTTGGACGTCTCCTTGTTCAGATCATATTGACGCAACTCATTGTCATTGGCACCACGCAGCAACTGGAAAGGAAGAGAGTAGTTAGTAGAAGCTTTCGAACTAGCTCATTGAAATTTATTGCAAATGCAAGTACACCCTATAATAACATATAGAGTATATACTTATAGCTGTGAATATATTCCTCAATATAGACCAAGCTCATTTATGAACTGTTAACTAGGAGTTTATGCCCTTTATGAACTGCCAGTAAGTAAGTTTACCTTTAATATAGACAAATACAGAACTACTAGCTGTCGGTATACGCCCTTTAATATAGGCAGAGCTCATGTCTGGTTTGTCTCTATATCCAGAAACAGAATGTTCAACTATTTAGTACAACAGACAATTAGCAACAAAATGTTGTCCATAATTGAACTTCCGCTTTAATTGTCACTATTTGCGAGCTGCTGAAAATGCGCTATGGAATTTTACTGCTTGGTTTAGAATGAAGTCACATTGTCAGACAGAAACTCGTGTAAAGCAAATGCTACCGAATATCTATTCCAAAGAAATACCAATCAATAACCAAGCGAAACTTTGTAGACAACAGGTGCAAAATGTTGCCACAGATATATCGCATAAATTACAAATATATAAATAAATACTCATGATATCTATGAACTGTATACTTATATACACTACTTATAGGTAGGTTTATATATATATATATAAGTAAACAATAACATATGTCGGCAAAACCCACATATCTAATTTAATGAAGAGTTATGCTGGAGAACTCAAAGCAGACACTCGCTTAATTAAGAAATTCTATTTAGTTTAGGTGTTAAATGGAGAAGTAAAGCTGGAAATTCTTTCCATCCATAAATGGTCTGAAGCAATTAACGCCTTCAAGCTAAATTTAACAGCTAGAAGTCAACAAAGAGCAATCTCTCATTTTCTTTTCATTTCTTCAATAGTAACAAAGCTAAAATTTTAAATAGGAAGTGAGTAGATAAAATTTTACAAACGGCGAGAATATATATGATATATATATACAAGAATTTATATGAGCAAATAAGAGTTATACTTGGCATTAAATACCCTGACAGAGTTTTTTCTATACTTTATCATATATATGTGAACCGAAATGAAATAGTGCTTAAGATATCATTACAAAATTTAAAATAAATCTATAAAAAACATTTTGTTTCACACTGAGAACAATGCATATACATGTATGATATGATGTATATGTATATATTATTTTAAAATATTTATATTTCTTTTTCCAACTCTTTTATTTCGAAATAGAATTCGAATCTAATGAGTTTTATATTATAAATCCAAGTCATTCACAAGTCTCTTTTTTAATCAAAAATATTATGAATAAGTGGTTGAGTGCTGACGAATTTCAAATTCTTATGAATGACTTAGTCTTATCTGAACTTTCATGTATTTCACATGATATCATGCATATATATATACACATATACATACATAACAATACTGAATTGATGGATTGTGAGCTCACCGCAATGGCAAATATAATTAACTTAATTTCTGAATAGTTTTTGAGCTTCAATTTGAATTTCTTGAATATTTATTGAGCCATAACCTTTGACATGCGCAATTAGCTTAAGATTTCGCTAAGTGTATTCATCAATTTTAATGGGCATAGAGAGTCCACAGCTTCTTGGCCTTATCAAGCAGCCTATTATAATATAAACTATTAAAACGTTATTATTGGAATTTTATGGTTTTGTAATCGCTGATTCACGAATATTTATGGCCGGGCATATAGGCAACTGGATACCCTTCTAAATGACAAGAACTATTTTACTAACATTTATTGTCTCTATATATATATTGTTTACATAAAGCCGCACCTTGCAGCTCGCACCTCACACCTCACACTAGACTTTCGAATGTGACCCGCCCACCTGCCTAGGCCATCCCGCTGACTCACCTGGGCAAACAACTACACACCCACGCACGGAGCCATGTGGGTATTCAATAGGGCCCTTACCTGATAGAAACTGTGGAAGTTTCGCTCCCCTGGCTGTTGCTGCACCACACGCGACTTCTCCAGCAAATAGTTGGTTATAATGCCGCCCACTGGATCGGCCTTGTAGTCGAATTCTATATCCATGTATTTGCCGAATCGGCTGGAGTTATCATTGCGATTTGTCTTCGCATTGCCGAACGTCTCCAATATCGCATTGCTCTGTATCAGCACATTCTTCACTCTGCAAGAGACAAAATCATTTATTATTATTGCATTTTTATTAGGCTGGACCCATACCAGAAAAAGTAATTAGCTAAATGGCACTAATCCTCCACCTCAGCCACTAAATAAATGTCAGTTTAAATTGTTTTTACTTTGAGACACTAAAAATTGCCAAAGTGGCAATTAAGTTCTTTGCCTTTGTCTAGGGTTTGGCAAAAGACAACGCTCCCTGAAAGTCATCTCCTCGTCTCTCCTCTCTTCCCCTATCTTTTATGGTTCGCCCTTAAATTGTCATGGAGCGATTACGAGCAAATGCTTTCGTATAGCTGAAAGCGTGAGCAATTAGCGTCTCACTTAATTTCGTACAGTTTATTGAAGAGTCGTATTCGCTGAGTGATGTCATATATGGTTCACAGTTCAAGGAGCGCACTTCTCTATACCCTCTATGTACCATGATCTGGGGAATGTTATAATGAGAGTTTCATTTCGCATTTGCATGCCACACAATGGGAAACTTGTCATGCCTTGGCCTGCTCTTGAATCGCTTCCCATTCAAATGCTGGTTCCCAGTCTCAGGCTGAATCTCGAACTACAAATATTTCCATACTAATGGGGATTTTGTGTGCGCTCAGCAATACAGTTAAGTGAACCTGAGCTGTGCTCGTCGTTAGCCCATGACTTTGAACTAGTTCTAATTATAATGCATATGTCATCCACCAATCAACTAGCTTCTCTTCTTCTTCTATCATTTTTGTTAATTGCATAATCACAAATACAGTTTATCCCATTAACAACTTGTCTTAGAAGAGATTTAGATTATGAAATAGTAGACTCAGTCCAGAGCTAGTTCTGAATTGAATTGAATTAATTATCTATTCGTTTGACTTAATTGTCTATTCATTTCAATTCAGACCAATTCAATTTTCATTCCCCATTTTCTGGCACTTACCTTTCGATTTCATTTTGTCCTTGTGCATTCGTTACTGCCGCAATGTACTTCATGATGATCTTGGAGGCTTCCGTCTTGCCCGCACCCGATTCACCCGAGATGAGGATGCATGTGTCCTGGTGGCGCTGCTTGAGCACCCTGTATGCGGCATCTGCGATGGCAAACACATGGGGCACATTCTCGAACAGCTCGCGACCCTTGTACTTGCGTATGGTCTCCGGCCCATAGATATTCATCTGTCTGTAGGGATTCATCGAGACGCACACCTCACCGATGTATGTGTAGATGGAGCCAACCTGGTAGCTGCAAACAAAAGTCTTAGATTAGTATTTGCTGAATCGAAATCAAATTATAGATTTAAATAATCCCCAACTGAATATACTCCCAATCAAATCTCGACTGCCCGCTGTGCACCTGTCTATTCGATTCTCAATATGTTTTTCAACAAACCAAATCGAAGTTTTTCTATTGTTGATTTTATTCTTTCTTTTCGGAGTTGGATTAGCCACAGGTGTTGCTCAGTTGGATTGGATTAATTGGCTTTGTGTTTTTTGTTGTTGTTGTTCATATTGATTAAATTTCTGTTGCATTTGATTGAGTGCAGAGAGCGCGGCTGCATTGTTTGTTTATTTTGTGTGCAATTAAGTAGGCGCCAAAAGATTTAGATCGACAGTTCCCAAATGCAACGGGTTCAAATCTAGGCCAAAGTGGGAGGCAAAAGCAAGCTATAGATAAATCTGTATATAGATCGACGATGATTAAAGTCATATCTGGAAAGCTTACTAAATGTGCAATAACTAAGTAAATTGATCAACAAAATAATTCTATTTAAAATACATATTTTATTTATTATGATTTGAACGCATTGAAAATGGGAATTCAGTTGCAATCTTGCTCCCCAAAAGCTAATTTTAATCATGTTACAATCGGACTGATTGTAATAGGCTTATAAGTTCAGTTTCTTCTTCTTGCTTTGGCTGCCTACAGATATTTAACTAAATTAATATCAACTAAGTAAGCAAATTCGAATTCAATTATGGCTCCTAATTGGCCAACAAAACCTTGCTCAATGTTTAACACATTTCCCAAAGTACACTGTAACAAGAAGTGCATCACTTGTCGTTATTGTGAAATCTTAAGCATGTTACACTGTTACAAATACAAAACACAAAATGTTTGGTAACGAAAAGCTGAAAAGGGAAAGAGAAGCAAGAAAAACGCTATGCAACAGGTGAGCTCAGTTACAAAACTGTGTGTTGGCCGCTGGCCACGCCCACTTAACAGCTGACTGCCGAAACAAAACGCAAGAAATTAACAAACAACTAGAAAAAGTGAATGTGGTAGGAGTGATTGACTAGAAGATACCCATTAATGGCCCTTGATGTGGCTTTTAATTTAGCTCTATCTAAATATAAATTCATATAAATAAATCGAGATCAATCCTTTAACATATACTCGGCATATCTATCTATCAATCTATTTATGTTTGTGACAAAAGAAAGTCTGAAAAATTTTCAATCTTAAACAGAAATAGACAAACATCAAAAAAACATTTGTTATAATTAATAGATATTGCTTGTTAGATCGGCAACTGCTCAGTCTCGCCTCGCACATATATATCTCTGGTTCTTTATCTTTATAAATATGTATTTAACTGTCTAACAATATCCATCTCTAGATATAGTTATAGTTATAGATCTACATTTATTTCTATTAGAAATATCTTTAGATATATCTTTAACCATATCCAAGTCTCGCATACCCTATCTAATTACTCTTAGTATGTAGTATATAGCAGCGAAAAATAGAAAACCTCTAAAACAAACCCATCAAAATTAGAGAAATTGTGAACAGCAAAAAGTATTGTTTTGACCCGCAGCTTGAACTCATGTATATATATATATATAAAGCTATAAAAACAATGGGACTTAATATTAGTATTTATTGTTGTAGTTGTTGTTGGATTTTGTCTTAGCTGGTTGTTTGGGCCAAACGGCAGTCAACACATGTTTTTACTTAAGTTTTCACTGTTTATTTATAGAGGTGTCTAGATTTGGGTCACAATGTGACAACCAACCCAGACAGAGACCGAAGACAAAGAGGCAGACACAGAGACAGACAGAGAGACGGACGAGCTGCGAGCTGCGAGCCGCGAGCTGCTCAGAGATGATTATGTTGCCCCATTGCTGAACTACTGAACTCCAATGAAAAGCGGGCGAGAGAAGCGTTTAGCACGCTTGTTGACTTTTTAGCACAACGGGTCACATTTCAAATCGGAATCGGAATTGGAATTGGAATTGGAATCTCGACAAAGGGCAGTCAGCAAGCCGCTTAGCAAACTGTTTATGTGATTTCTACGATTTCTGTCTCTTCTACCCCTTTCCCTTTCCTCGCCCTGCCTTGCCCCACCACCACCTGTGGCATTTGGCTGTGGGTGCCGCCCACGTAGCGTATGATTGACAGACAGCCAAAATAAAGAAATATGCCGACTGCCTAATGAGGTTATAGAAATTGCTTAAGGCAAAGTGCTTACGGAGAGCGAACACACAGATACAGCAACATATGTGCTCTGGGTGAGGAGACATTTGAAATGCTGACAGTACGATAAAGTTGTCATAATTTGAGTGAGCTTCTAGGGATCAACGAACCACATATAATATTCGTTTCAAATTGTTTTCCGAAATGTCCAACATTTAGTGCTCCGTCGCACACTCGAATGTCTTTTCCTCTTCACACATAAAGTTTTATTATCACATATTCCAAAGCTTAAAGGGGCTTCAAGTGGAAAACTATTGTTTTGAGCAAGTACAAAATACTTGAATTTTATAATATTCTTTTATTTTTTTTATTCTTCTACTCGCACAAGTCTCTGGTCTAATCTACATTTTTATACAGAATATCAACTTTGTTTGGACTCGCTTCCAAGTTGTATTTAGAGGAATGATTTAATTTTAAGAATACAAATTTGTTATTCACTAATAGATCTGCATCGCTCAGCATAATTTGTGAATATCTATATATATATATCTGATCGGAAACTAGTCGAAGCACTCCCTCTGTCCCCCAACAAGTTTTACGGAATTCGGAACTAGTCTGTGCCATGAATATCTATATAACGAATATACGAATATACATTTAAATGCTCATCGCTCGTCGCCTTCACGCATTCACACATTCACACTACAAAAGGTCGTTATTCATTGCGATTGTCGATGCTTTTTGATTTTCGCTTAGTATTTCGAATATTATGCCAAATGGCGTCATCAATATACAAAAAAAGTTCCATGGGAAAAGGCGGCAAAAAAGATTCTCGACAATTTCTTACTGTTGTTGTTGCTTTGTTGTTTACACAATTTGCTTGTATTTTGATTATTATTACTTCTACAACTATTCTGAGTCATTCAGATTCAAATATTGAGCAAAGTATTAAAGCCATAAATAAATAAGGCTTGTAACACGTTAGCTGACTAAGCCTTTGCTTAATTGCTCAATGTCTATTCGCATGCAAATTGCATTTGCTTATGAATACTTTATTTTTAGATGATTCATCGACTAAATACTCGTTCATTCATTCATTTACGCATTCAAGATTTGCCAGCTAAGCCTTGAGGGTTGATCTAGTGAAAATTGAGAAAATCAATAGCTTCGCACATTTTCCGCTGCACTTTTCACTGGCTAAGGCGGCAAACTTGACGCCGACGCTGACGCTGACGTCATTAAATGGCCAACAGACTTGGCTTTAAGTAGGTCAATGTTTCATTTGCTTTTTGTGGATGTAATTGAATTTCAAGCGATTTATCGATGTGCCAAACGGAGAGCTAATAGAATGGAATAGACTGGTGATGACAAATAACATTGCGTGAGAAGCGTAGAGAGAGGTGCTGAAGCGTCTTAGGTGACTGTGAGAGGCGCAGAGAGGGAGGATTGCTGGACCTATATTTGCGACTATGATAAGTGCAGGGTGGGGTCTTGCTGAGCAGGAAAACTCGATTGTAAGAATCGCAAAGAAGAGCGTAGATGTTTTCATACAATTCTAATCAGAACTGCTATGAGTATGAGCAGTAAATGTAACATTTAATTGTGAGAAGTACCGAGAGAGGCGCTATGATAAATATATTCCGAATACTTGAACACTTGCCAAAGACATATGACACACATAACAGTCGAGAATCCATTTAAATTAATGCCCACATCTGCTTCGAATCAAATGCAAATTCAGAATTGACCATTTTCAATTTTCCCAGCGCAAAACACTTTCAATTTTCATTGGAGCAACTCTCGATGATCTCTGGTTTTGCGCAATGCAATTGCAGCTTTCAAATTAACTTCAATTTACACCCAGAATTGTTTGCGATGCCGCCCAGACGCATATCAATTAGCTGGCAAGACTAAACAGGCGCTAAATTCTCGGACTCGACATGGGCATAAATTTTTATGTAAACGTTGCCTTATAGTTTATTGTGAGTGCGCGGGGCAGCTGGCATCGCCGAGTTGCAGATGCCCCCAAGTAAAAGTTATTGCAACGCAAATGACAAACATGAACGTTTCAACGCTCAACTAAATAAACACAGCCATGTAGACAGAGATGTTGTCTAGCTGGGAATAGTAGAGCGGACAATGGGACGGAGATGTGGTACAGGGCACAGATACCTGGATAGCTGAGTCTGGTACTGGAGTCGGTGAGCTGTTTGCTAGCTGTTTGTGTGATTTGTATACCCTGTAAGTAAAGTAGCGGACTGAGTCGGGTGATCTAGATTGGGAACGAGTATGTGGCGCCAAATGGGACTGAGATGTGGAAAAGTACACTGATATCTGTCTCTGGCACTGGGAGTTCGGCTCTATAAGATATTGGAATGTATATAATATTTAGACACTGATCAGAATAACAAGTTTGACAATGTAGCCACATTAGTCTATATAACTTTATATAATTTATGTGAAGAGTATAACATTATAGATGGATATTTGTCTATTTGTCCAAAGTACTATACTTTCTCATATATATTTTTGGTTGCAGGGTGTACGACAAGTCATTCATTACTCAAATATGACTTGAATTGGATTGCTCATTGATCATTAAGCCGTCTCGGCAAGCGTTGTGCACATTAGTGCAAAGAACGTGGCTCAATTAGACGAGCGCCTGGCGTTTGGTCAACGATTCCCATTCGCATTGGCCGTTATGTAAATGATTTGATTTCCGCTGTGGGACTTTATCAGAAAGGGGCTTATCAAAGTGCCAGAGGGGCGGCAATTGATAGCAGCTTATCAGAGAGCTAGTACTCGTATGACAGGCGTGCAGTCAGGCATATGGAATGTGTCGATTGGAACGGGGACTGCCAGAAACCTAGATGGATACATAGAGACGCCTGTAGGCAGACGTATCTGCAGATGAAAGCGAGTCTAGGTGCGCTTTGAACTATGCGTTCGCTATAATGTCTTGCATCTGGTCGATCATGCACAATCTTTAATTAGGTAAAGTTACACTGGCCTTTTGTACAAATAAACAGACGTTTTCTTTGATTGCAATCGGAAATTGAAAAGAGAATTCGTAAAGTTTTTTTAATGGCCAATGGCTGGCAAACTACATAAACATCATTTTCTTCTTTTCTTTTTTTCCTTATGCTTCTTCCTTCTTATTGGCCCTTTAATAATTTCCCGAGACGCCTTCTTTGTAATCAAGTCTTGACGAATGCCATAAAAATTGCATTTATAAACAGTTCGAATGGAAAGTCATGACCCAAGCAGGAAAGTCAGAAGAAGAAAATTAGAATTCTAAACGAGTTCTGGGGGGTTTCTGGGTGCCAATATGTGAGAAACTTGTGAGAGAAGTTAAGAGAGGTTGCGTAGAAAATGTAAAAATTATGATTAAAACTTAGACAATAGCAAATATCCACAGACTATAACTATATAGTATAACTTCGATCAGATTCTAGTCATTTCGTATGCTAATTTTTAAAAAAATCTAGGAAAATTTCAAAGAAGAATCCCCAACAGAGTTTCCCTTACTTCGTAGTCAAGGAAGTTATTCTATGCCAATAATATATATATTTTAGGAACTCATAAAGATAATCCCGCAGTATATGTTATGTGTGGCATTCATTGCATAACAAATTGAAGAGCTTCGGTTATCGGGTCTACAGCTATACGTGTGCCAGTCAATACTCGTACTCGTTATATGCATAAGTCGCACCCAAGGTTATATATATAGTATGTATATGTACTGTATATGTATGTATATGTACTTGTGCCCCGCTAAGTTTAACACTTCTTCGGGGACATGCAATCTTATCAACACTGTGCCATTATTGTACAAGTTGAGTCGCGGCTATTTACACAATTTTAAAATGAAAAGACATAAAAAAGGAACAAAACCAAACGCACTTAAATACCCTATAAATGTTTGTTTGGCTAAGAACAAATTATAACAAAAGCGAAAATTCAGCGATAAAAAGCGATTTCTTATAAACTCGACTCCAACTGCAGATAAGATTATGAAAGTACTTAGACGTGCCAAGGGTTAAATTCCTTCAATCGTAAATTCGTGTCGAGGGTTAAACTATAAAAGCATTTGATGGAAATATTTATTTACAATACAAAATAATTTAATACGAATACAAAATAAAATAAAATACAAAAAGCAAGCCTTGAGCAGTCCAAAATAAATAGAAATCAAATAAAATAATAAAATTTTAATGTATTTCTCGAGCAGCTTTGATATATAAAGTGACTCACAGATGGGATGATATGGCGCTAAAAATATGCCAACTGTGGGACTTTTTTTTTTGGGCAACTGATAAGACTGAAAAGTCTGCTGATAGTATTAGATAGAATTCTGAATAAATTTATAGTGGGATGCACTCACTGTGGCAACTGCCACCTGTAACTCTTAAGAGTTCAACGCAGTTCATGGCAAGTAAATAAACAGGCAGATAGTTACATATAGATAGATAGATAGCTAGATGCTGATGCGGGCTCTATAGATGTTGTACAGGCTACTGAACGAACAATAACAAAACAAAACACACAAAATGTAGGCCAAATTAGATGAGACAGAGAGAGGGAGAGAGAGAGAGGGAGAGGGAGAGGTCGGTGCGCACATAAACAAAAGTTCGGTTCGAAAACTAAATGTAAACTTATCAGCGATACGTTAAATACACAATATAAAATGCACTCGCTACTCCATATAGATAGACAGAACGATAGATAGATAGTCTCTGTTGTTGTTGTTGTTGTTGTTATTGGAAATAGTGCAATCAATCAGTGCAAGTAGATTTATAGGTACTGCCACACAATGGGGGGGAGACTGTGGTGTGCCTTCAGCACAGGACACTTGGTTTAATGGCTCGTTAATTTCCTTCTTTTTTTCTGGCGATCCGTGGAAGAAAAAAACATTAGAGAAACCCTTAAAGAAAGCAGAAAATGCACTGAACTTGGGGGAACAACAAACAGATCGTGTTTGCTGACGAAGAAACTTGTTTTATTTTGCTTTTGTTTTGTTCGAATTGATTGAAAATGAATAAGCTGGTTATATACGATTTAGGGAAGTGTATGTAACAGATAAACTAAAGAGAGTATCTATAGTCTAAAGAATATGTAGCATATATAGAGTATATAATTGATTAAGTTTTTGAAGATCTTGATCTTGATCTAATGATAATTGGGTAAATCACACGTTTCTCTTAAGGAAAGGAGAAGCAATTCATTTGAATCAGAGTATCTCCTAGTCGGGCACTCTCTCTCTCTCTCTTGTTTCCTTTTATTTTTCGTTAGTTTGGGGTTTGCAAACTGACGCCATCAACCGGTTTGTGTGTGGCTGCCTATTTTCGACATTTGTACACGTATTTTTTGTTATGCGAGCGCCAAAAAGTATCTTCAAGATACACAGCGTGACTCACAAGCTTCGCATGTGCGTCGAATGCAGCAGTAACAGCAGCAGCGAAGGCGCAAGGCTTTCCATTTCATTTTCGAGATACATTTTTTCAAAAACATATTTCAAGCAAGCGCATGCATATATCCATAAAGTTATACATATACATATATTTATATGGCAGATATATACATTTTGTGCGCGTCGAGCAGCTATTTCTGGATCACTTTTATATATGTCTGTGTGGGTTGTATGGGCCGGGGCAGAGCAGTCTCATATATGTATATACTATACTACATATATATTTACTTATGACAGTGCCAAAAAAGCAATTGCTAAACAAATATATGTGAATATATATATATATATATATACTATATATATATATATATATATATATATATATATATATATATATATATATACATATATATATATATATATATATATATATATATATATATATATATATATATATATATATATATATGAATATAACTTAGCTTTTGCTGGGGTATTAGAGTTTGGTGCCAAGGTTTGCAAAGCGTTATTAAAATCCATTTATGATTGTTGACAAATTGTCTAAACAAAAATTTTAAAATGTATTTCAAACAGATCAATAAACTCAATTTTACAACAGTTTTCATTAGATAAAAATGTAAGTGTATTATTAAAATAGTTAAACATGTCTATAAATATTTTACCATATTTTAATATAATATTATAATAATTGATTTCGCACAGTGTGAGAACTGTTCAATAAACAAGTGTGAATTATGTGTGTTTGTGTATGCCTGTTCCAAGTTCAGAGTATCTTTTAGCCTGGTACTCCTTTTTAAAGCGCTCTTACTTCTCTTTCTTCAAGTTGTGCCTAAGTACATCACAGTCAGATTAGAAGGAAATAAATAAAAATGAGAAATATTAAAGCTCTACTTTTCTTTTCTCTTCTCTTCACCAACTTCATAAAATCGCAACATAAGTGTAAATAAACTTCGGTTTGCTCAACCACTTTACGCATTCTTTATTATTGTTTTATTTCCATTATGTTTTCTTCTTCCTTTTGCATTACGTTTCGTTACATAGCCAAGTACGCAGCCAGCCAGACATGATGTCATAGCACACATACTTAGGATTGAAAAGCGCGCGAATGAAAACAAATTGAATAAACTCATGTCTGCTCGAAATACAAAATGCAGTTTTTGCCATTTCTTAGTTTTTTCATTTCATTCGATTTCGTTTTGTTTTCTTTTTGTTTTTGTTAATCTGGTCATAAAAAAAAACAAAAACACAAAACCAAAACGAAAGTGAGTTATTTATTTCTCTCAGTGTGTCTTTCGGCTTCGTCTTGCATCATTTTCCATTACACTGCACATTTTTTGACTTTTTGGCCCGCGCTTCTGACCCTCAACTGATTTGCTCAATGGGTTTTTCCTCAAAAACATATAGGTATGTGATATATACATATGTCTGTCTACGATATATCTGTATCTATTTATTTGGCTTGTTTTTCCGGGTTGTAATTTTGTAATTTACAAATTGATTCGTGTAATGTTACGAGTCCACTATAATTACATATGTGAGTACGTATACGTGTTATTATCGCTTTCTTTGGCCAAGTTGTGCAATCGAAAGTTTATGGCGCGCTATTCCCCAGATATGAGTGCGACTATATTGATAAGTCTTCAAAAGTTATCGAAACGAGAGCACTTCAATTTTTCTTTTTTTATTGAAGATGTCGCTTTAAATTTAGTTTTATAACATGATTGTTGGGCTACTTAGCCACGTTTACTAATCTATATCTAATACTTGACAAATTTTTTTGTTTGACTCCTAAATAATTATATATAACAATCTAATTACAGCAGGAAGACTCCATAAAGTATGTGCCCTTTTGTCTGTCCGTTTGAAATAGTAGCTGTGCGCAGCATATCCTAGTCGAGCACTCCCGACCAGAGCACTCTTACTTGTTCTCCCTATTTGCCTTCTGTCTCGCCTCCATTCAACTGATGCTCTTGCTTCTGGTAACAATTCTAGCCCACGTTTAGTTAGTAACGTATTCCATTTCATGCAACAAGAGCGTGTGTCAACAACTTGTTGCTAGCTACCCGGCATCCATTGTCAACCCATGCCGCATGCAGCACGGGTCGTTGCATTCGCTGCATCGCCTCGCTAGACTGAATGTTTGTGGTTCGTTGCTTTGACAATGTTCATTATCAACATCATTATCATAATTATCATCATCATCATTATCATCATTAGCATAAGCATTGTCACAGCTAGACAAACAGCGAGAGTTCTTGATGTGTTTATTTATTTAGTTTGTTATCAGTGCGTCACGAAATGGGATTCGCTTTATGCCACATTATGCGGCACTTTAGGAAACTTTGCCTTTCACGATCAATGATTAACGATGACAATGATAATGCTAATGCTTAGCATAATGTAAATTGATTCATTTAACTTAGTTCTTTTCGGCTATAGCCGAATCATTGCTTAATTTTAACTGTCTTTAGAAGGGAAGCTATATCTAAGCACTGAATCACTCTCACTCTGTCAATAAGTGCTCAGTAAACTTTAATGAAATAATCAACAAATATATATAACAACATATGTTTGCTGATATACGATAAGGTGTGGGATTTGCTGAAGTCACAGCGAATCGTAATTGAATTGCATCACTGCTACAATTAGACAATCGTACGATAGAAAATTAGAAGAAGAAGAACATAAACATTATTTAATTATTATATATCAATAAATATAAAATATAAATAAATTTAAAAATTTTAATTTTAATTTTTCAGATTTTTGGCTAAGTTTTGTCAGTGAAAGTCGAAGCTCTTTTTAAAGAACTTAATTAAATATTTCAACAACTTAACCAAACACTTCATTAAGCCACTTTGCCAACACACTTTAATGGGAACATTTCGTTACGGTTCATGGAATGAAGACAATGGGAAACAGCGGCTAAATGACAGTGGGTCAACGGCTTGATGTTAGCTCCATTGAGCACGCTCTCAACTAGAACTGATGCAGCAGAAGCTGCTGTCTAATTGGACTGTCAATCAGAGTAACCTTGAAGGTGGACGGAAGGCCACCCAGAAGCAAAAAAAAAATAAAACAATTCGTACTTACCGTTTGCGCAAGTTGTCCATGAACTTCTCCATGTTGACTTGGTCCAGCAGGACAAAGTCCTGCACGCCTGCCTCTCTCTGCATGGCCATTTTTTTGCGTGTTTGTTTTGCTCAGTGAGCGAAGAGAGCGGGAAATAACGTAAGGCTGTCAAGTAATTGCCGGCTGAATTCGACTCGCGCTTCTCAGGTAACGAAGCAGTGGCCAAAGCGGAGTTTAAAGATCACGTTGAGCAGGCGCACACACACATTCACACACACATACACACAGAGGTACGCACACACACATATAAGTTATTCACGAAGCCCTTTTTTTGGTGTTTTTGTTTTTGTGTTTGCGTTTTGCGTTTGTTTTGCTTGCGGCTGCGTCACGTTACCAAAAATTTTGTGTTTGCTTTTGCTTTTATGTTTCGTTGCGCGCTTTATGTTTAACGATTCTTTTCAGCTGACATTGCCAAAAAAAAAAACTCACAAACTGAGAAGAATACAACAAACAAAGTTTCTGTTTATTTGCATTAATCAAATCAATAAATAAATTTGCTGTGCCAATCGGAGGAGTTGCCGAAATGTTTATTGGAATTTCGCCGAAATTGCGGAAGGGAAAAATACAAGACACGCGCGACAGAGGCGAACACAATAGATAAACCGCAAATGCGCGCCGTCGCCTTTGGTTAACATTTAATAACTGATTCGATTTGGCGATCGTAAGAACTTGTTCCAGAGCTAGTAAATAATATTGCCCCTAGCCAAAGACACAGCCACAGCTGGTTTCTTATTTGTTCGTTCACAAAACGCACGATACGACACGATACGACACAAGACACACACTGTGGGAACGACCAACCAACCACTCGGCTGCGCGTTCGAAGAGAAACTGTTCGGAGTGAAGCGCCTTCACACAGCGCACAGCTACCGCTCTCACTCAACTACCGCTACTTGCAAGTGGTTGCACTGAGAGAAATAAAAAGAGAGAGAGAGAGAGCGAATGAGCGCGCGTGCAATCAATAAATGCGATGCAAGCGGGAATACAGAGCGGGAATATTGATTTAGTTTATATGCATCGAATTTTTGATTTAGTTATACTAATATTTAATATTTATACATAAATATTATATGAATATTTAAAATACATATACAAATTAGAATTAAATATAAATAAATTGCTTTATTAATATTTATTTTACTTATTTAGTGTACTTGTTTCATTTATATAATATATTTCTTAAATTCTATATTTTAGTTCATAAAATCAGTTTTTTTCGTCCAGTGTACTTGGTTTTGTTCTTGAATACATCGCGTTGTTTTTGCTCACATGCCTTTAAGCTGAACGAAGGTTTGTGTCCGTGCTAGGGCCTGGGTATGGGGACGCGACTGTAACGTAATGTAATTTTCATGGTTTTCATGACTCATGGAAATTAGTTGATTTATTTATATAATTTAAGTCTGTATGTTTTATAAAATATAAATTGAAATTAAGTTAATAATACTAAAATGTTAATTTAAAAACAAAATTATGAATTGCATACTCTTAGGCAAAAATAAAATTAAATATTAAATATTTTATTTAACATAACTAAATAATTTCTAAAATTATTTAATATTTGTATCCATAATAAAAATTATAAACATAAAAATCCTTAAAGATTTGTTTTCCAAATTTCCCAAAAATAAATCTGCATTTTAATTCTAACAATTAATTTTAATTGTGAAATTTTTTACATTAGTCAAACAATTAACCGAATTAATTTTTTTTAAATTTCTTTTGTTTTTTTGGCTGTTGGTCAGGTGTTACGGCACCTGTGGGAATGATACCGATCCGCTCTTTTCTCTGCATCATACCCGATACCTGATCATACTTAGTGTTTTATTAAACAAAATTTTAAATATTTTTTTTGTGGATTTTCTCTTGTTTTTGGGTTTGTTGTACTATTGGGGAAAGATAAAAGATGGCGAAATAACTTGGTGGCTAAGCCCAGCCCGTGTTGCGCTTGGATAGCACCACCTTCTGCATGTGCTCGTCGGCGGTGTGGATGGTGTGCATGCCACCGGCGTGACGTGGCACACACTTATTGACCGGCACTGTATTCGTCCAGGCATTTGTGGCATGCGGGAACTCGTCCTTGCGATAGTAGCCCATGATGCCGGACTTGCGGATCTGGCCCAGCTCATAGGTGACAATGGGGCCAATGCTATTGGTGGCCTTGGCCGAGGCGGGGCGTGGCAGTTTGGATCGTTCCACGGTGCGCATCACGCAGGGTGTGTCGCAGGAGAGACAGGCGAGCTCCTGCATCACCTTGACCCTGCCAGCCGCAGCAGCACACTCATCATTGGTCATCTCCATGTACTTGTGCAGCGCCTCGGCAATGAGGGCGACGCGCTTCTCAATCAGTTCACGGAAGTCCTTGAGACTGAGTTCCAGTGAGTCGACGCCCAGGGTCATGCGCAGACCATCGATGATCTGCAGCACGTTCTTCTCGTTCACATTGATGATGAAGCGCACCTCGCAGAACTGCTTCTCCAGCCGCTCCTTGTACTCCTCCAGCTGCTCCAGGGAGACCTTTGTGGCCAGCTGCGGGAAGTCGACCTTCTCGGCCAGCAGCAGCTCCACATCGGCCTTGTCGATCTTGATCTCATCCAGATGAGCCACCGAATTCTTGAGTGTCTGTATCTGATTTGTTGCCGCAGTCAGTTTGGTCAACATGCCCTGGTTTGCCTCCTGGTTGCTGCTTGCTGTCAGCTTGATCTCCCGCACGGTCGTCTGCATCTCCTGCATCATTTCCATTAGCCGCTTAGCGTCCTGCTTCATCAGTTCGGCGGCCAGTTCGTTCACCTTGTTGGTGAGGGAACAGAACTCGGATTTGAGCTCGAGCAGCTCGTTGAGCATGCGTTCGGGTGCATAGCAAAGGTGCTGATCCAGTTCGAGTTCCTCCTCAAGCTTGGCCAGTTCGGTGGGTGCGCTGGACTCCTCCATGACTGCCTCCTCCTCCTCCTCGGCCATTTCCTCCTCGGCCTCGACCGCAGCCTCAGCGCTGCTCCAGCTGATGGACACCTCGTCGTCATTTACACGCATCAGAACGCGCAGCTGTCGCGCTATATTCCGGAGTAGCTTCATCCGATTCGGATTGGGCTTGCGATCGAGCATTAGATGGGTCACATTGTTCAGCTGCTCCATGGTCAGCTTTAGCTGGCCCGTTAAGATGCCAGCGAAGTTCTGGAACTCAATGTCGTTCTGCTCCTTCTGCAGCTCCACCTTGGAGAGGCGTCGCTCCAGCTTGGCCAGCGAGCCAATTACCGAGCCCTCGGCACGTGGCTGAGTTCTGTCCGCCCGCGAGGTGCGCGACGAGGCGCGCGATGCCAAACCTGGCGACGCTGCTGCGATCAGGTCCTGCTCCGGCGGTGGCGCCGCCTCTTCTGGTGGAGCAGCTGCAGGCTCGGGTGCAGGAGTCGGTGCGGCTGCTGGCTGCTCTGCCGGCTGTGGAGCTTCTGCAGGAGCTGCCTCTGCAGGTGCAGCGGCCGGCGCCTCTGCTGCAGGCGCTTCCGCTGCAGGTGCCTCTGCCGGAGCAGCCGCAGCCTCTGCTGGCGCCTCCGCTGGCGGCGCAGCTGCCTCCGCTGGAGCTGGCTCCGAGGGCGCCTCAGTGGCCGGTTCCTCATCTTCACCAGCATGCAAACGATACCTGGACGACTTGCCGACTGGAAAGGAAGAGAAACTACGGCTATAGAGACAATCAGGGATTAGCTGCAGCAGAATGATGCACTCACTCAGGCTGCTCTGAAATCGCATATTGGCCAGCAAATAGTCATCCTGCTCCACCGTCTCGTCCAGCAGCTCCAGCTTCTGTGCGAAGTTGGAGAGCAGCACGTGCAGTGCATAGAAGTTGACGTGGCCGGACTCCGGCGAGCCAATGGCCACGTCGATCAGGTCCTTGTAGGTGAAGCTCATCATGATGTTATCCGCGACGCAATTATCTGACTTGTCTATGTCTACCGAATTTTATATAATATATATTTATATATGTGTGTGCTCAAACTGATTCATATATATTTTGTTTATAGAACGATTATTTTTTTTTCTGTACCAAAATGTAGAATGAAATGAGAACTGAAATCAATATTTTTGTGTGACACACACAATAACGAACGTATCTGAGGGTTATAGCCAGGCTTGCTTCACTCTACCCATCGGCCGGAAAAGGAGAAATTTAAAGTTTTTGTAAACTAAAGGTAAAGATCTCATAGAAAATGCTATAAATGATAGCTAGAGTAAGGGTATCCAGTATAAATATATATAAACTATTTATTTATTTTTATGCTTTTATCGAAGCTTCACTGTACTGAACACAATCACTGCGTAAGTTGAGGTCAACAAACTTTAAAGTTAACAAACTTTCGATTTTAGCCAGGCTTCACTGTACTACACATACTCTCATATGTGTATATATAGTCTTATAGTCTCAGTTGAAACTGTCAAAGACTGCGAAGGCAACAATTTGCAGAGTTAACAACAGTGTATTTACAATTTAGTTAAGCTTCACTGTACTTACTTAACACACACACTATCATATTCAGTGCCTTATCACTACGCATCGACGAGCAATTGAAAGCTTTCGCAGCAGAGCTTTCGCCGCTACCGAAAGCAACTGAGGCAACAAACTTCACAGTTAACAAACTTTTATCATTGCGGCACGAACGCTTGTTGCTTCCACGTCTCTGCTTGCTCTGGTCTGCTCGGGTCGCGTTGGTTCGTAAAGCCAACGGCAGAAAAAGCAACAAAAACACACAGATACCGTTATCAAATTAAAGTTAATGCAACAAAAATTGGCGCGCGAGACAACAAAATTTTGAAAAGTGAAAGCAAAAAGAAGTGATTTAAGAATTTTAAAAAGTAATTGAAATGAAAATGAAAATGCAAATGGAAATGAAAGTGGAAAAATGGTCGAAAATTGTGTGAAGTCAGCTATGAAAATATATTATTTGCATAGAAAATGCTTGTGTGCGTTTGTGTGTGTTAGGAATATTTTAAACAGATTTGCATAAGCAATTTTTGGAAAAAATCATAAATTTTAATAGAAATATCAAAAAGTATTTCGAGTGAAAATCAAAATATCAAATTGAAGTGCTTCAATTAAATAAATAATACAAATCTAAATCAATTATACATATTACTAAAATAGAATTAAAGAAATATTTAAGTGAATTCAATTGAAGTGAAAAAGGCAAGCAAAAATAAAAATAATTTTGTCTGCATACCAAAAAGAGCTAAAAGATCTTCGCATTCTATTCAACTATTTGCTGTTCAAACTAGTTAAATGGATAAGTGCTGTAAAACGGCAAGCAAATACAAATACAAATACATCAATACGTCTGTGTGTGTGTGTGTGTTTGTGTGTGTGTTAGCCCAGTGCCAACAAAATCTAATGCCCTAATGCTTGGCTAACTCCAAAGAGAGTTCAGTTCAAATACAGCAAAGCCAAAATCACAAATAGCAAAAAAAAAAAACTAATTTAAAGGCAAATTTACACAACACTAGAGTGAACCCTACCTGGCAACACTAGAGTGGACCTTAACTGGCAACACTAGAGTGGACCTTAACTGGCAACATCTGATGTGGTAAGTGCAGAGATTTCCATTGACATCATTAGATCAATCTGAAGTTAAGCTTGTTAGTTGGAGAGTTATATTTGGGCTACATATATATGTATCTATATATATATATACTTTTTTTTTTAAATATACTATATATTTCACATTGTTCTTGCCAGTTGAGTGTACCAATTCCTTTGGGTTTGGAATCATGGCACGCCGCAGACGTTTTGGCCTTGATTAGATAGCAATACCAAAAAAATAAATAAAAGAGAATCGAACAAGCAGTAGTATTTAGCTCCAGCTAGACGAACTTCTTAAGTCTCTACTGTTGTGTCAAAAATTTATATTATTCGAAGTCTGTTCACAAAGTATCGCAAATTTGGTGTCGTTTTTCCAATTCTTATTAGATATTTTTTACACTCCTCAATCATAGCGTAGTGTCGGGGGCAGATCTCGGGAATACAGTTGCTGCAACGTCATTAATGTGTTGTATTTGGCCAAAAACGTGATACGAATTCATTGCTGCACTCTTTTTAAAAAAGCATATGTCAGCATAAGTCTGGGAGAAGAAAAATAATGTAGTATACATCAACAGATCGTTGCTATACTAAATATATATGATATAATTTGTATATAGTATACATTCCCTATATATATAATATCTCTTTAGATTCGAGCTCTATTGAAACTGAAATGCCTTTGCCAACGCACAATTTGTATGCCATAAATCAAAGCAATATTTAATCTTAACTAACTGCAGCTTAACCTATATATACATATATTTGTATATAGTATATCCCCTAGGATTTCTTTGTTCAATTTACAAATAGGATAAATTGTTCTGCTCGTGTTGTGAATTGCAGGTCGCGTAGGTCGTTCATCAATCTTCGAAAATGTGATTCAATTTCTTTCGACTGCGCAATAAATTTTGACTTGACTCTGAACTCAAGTCAAACGACTGAATGTGTACGTGTGTGTACGTGTGTGTGTGAACTGTTGAAGTTGGTTTTGATTTGGTTGTCGTATCTGTGTTCAGGTACAACTGATTGCCTATTTTTTATTTTCTTGCTCTTGTTCTTGTTGGATAGTGTCTGCCTGGGCGCACCTTTGAACTTTGTCTGCATACGCAAGGCGCAACTCGCTATCCCCCCCAGCCACCCCCCTTTTGGTCGGCTTGGCGCTGTCTTGTAGTTAGGCTCCCGCCCCCTTCGCCCAAGCTATTATTATTGTCTTTATGGCACATTTCGACTACTGTGCGCGTTCGTCATTTTCTTTATATTTTATTCGATTTGTTTTTGTTGTATTTCTATTTAGTTCTTTTTGTGTGGACAAATTAAGCGTTGAGCACTTCAAGTGATAAGCAATGCGACGCCATTTTCTGTATGTGTGTGTGTGAGTGTGAGTGTGTGTGAGAGCTCGATTAATTATCGAATTGGCAGCTAACTTAAATACAACAATTGTATTGGAGCTGCCGTCTGTCTCTGTCTCTGTGTGTGTGGAGAGCTGCTTAAAAGCATATTATTTATTAATATTAACCATTCGCAATAACAATTTATATATAGTTCAACAAATGAGCACACACACACACACGCACACTCACACACACAGGCACACATTTAATCTAAATAAACACGCGCTACAATTGATAAATATTGCTCGCTTTAAAAAAAAAAAAATAGAAACTAGGAAAAAAAACTATTTTTCTTTAGTTTTTTTTCCTATATACATTTGTCTATTTACAGGGTATTTATTATTTTTCTTGGTAAGGAAAAATGCCCCCCACTGCGGTATTTGTAAGAAAACTGCTCTTCCTTCCTATTCAATCAGAGCGCGTCAAACATTATTTTCATGTACGCCCACAGGTCCCACGCCCACGTGCCCCATTCCCCCCACGCCTCATGTATGTAGAGTCATATAAACAAATAGCTAAACAAATAAAAAACAAAAATGAACTGAAAGTGAATATTTACTTTTTGCATGAATGAACAGAAATATTTTCTCTGCTCTCTCTCTATATAGTAAAATATATAGAAAATCAAAAACTGAATGAACTGAATCAAATTAACAAACAGTAATAAATTTAATAGAAACTTTAATTGAGAACTTTATTCTATATAGAGGATTCGACATTCGAACTGTTAAACTTTAAGTTACGAGGTTTATTTTTATTTACTTTAAAGCAAAGAAAGTGTGAAAATGTAGAATCAATTCACTTTGGCTTTGTCTGAGTGCCTTTTGCCTTCGCTATGGCTGGACTATGGGATGGTAATGCCCGAAGCTGATTTGCCGGCATCTTGGCCCACTCACGTACAATGGCTTTCGTCAGCGCTTCGAGGCAGGTGTCTTATGATATTATGATGCGATAAGCATTAACTTAATTCACTTCGAAGTGTTGTGCTTTTCCAGCTGTCTGTATTTTCCAAGCCAAATAAAATGCCATCAAACAATTATGTTTGCATTAAGCCTCTTTTTCGTGTTCACTTTTCGCAAAATGCTTTAAGTGCTTGTAAACAACCCTCATGGCCGGCAATTAGTAAATTTATGCATAATATAAAGCTGCGACAAAGTTGAAGTTGGCAACATTTCGAGTGCCCTCTGACCCTGTATTATTATAAAACTTTAATCAATTTAATATGCAAAGAATATTAAAAGTTTCTTTCATCAAATTTATTTTCATTGATTAAATTAAATTTAATTGAATTAAATGAATATATGAAAACAGTTATTGGAACATAAATTTTGGAAAAATAGTTAAATTCCCATTGTTTCCCAATTAGTAATCAATGAGCTTTGTATATTTTAATTTATTCTATATTCATTTGTTGAATTGCATTGGCATTTGTTTCATACACGGCCAGAGTGTTCGCATTGCCATTGGCATTCACTGCTTTAAAAAGGCAAAAACGATTTGTAAGGCCAAAGATATAATATCACACACACACACACACACACACACACACGCACGCACGCACACACGTACACACGTACACACACTCATCAGCAACAGCTGCCTCAATCACACAGATAAAAAAAACTATGCTCGCAATTATTCAGTTGAATTTAATCAAGTTGTTAAGCTCGAGTTTTTCTACGAAATATTAATTGCTGTAACTCTAAACTGCAAAACTTTGCTTGACCAGCCCACAAAAAAACTTTCGAAAAACACGCAAAATAAAACATTTCCCACAAAGAACACGCATACGCAGTGTTAAACTGTTGCAGTGTTAAACTGTTGCAACAAGCAGTTAAACTGTTGGCAACATTTTAATTCAAGTGAAACATAGAGAATCCATTTACAATTTTGTTTTTGGCAACACAGTAAAAGTATGCTGGCGGTGTATGCTCGACTAGATAGTAAACATCATTTCATCACATCACTAATATCTATATTTTGACAATCTGTGTTATGATTATGATTCGCGTAATCATCATTATCAGCACTGAGTAAATTGAATCAGGAACATCTTTCAGTTGCACAGATTTGCATTCACCCATTTCATCTCATGTGGACTGACAGTTGCGAGCACTGACTGCTGCACACATGCGTAAACCAAACCATTGTAGCTTGAACAATAGTATGTTGGCAGGGTATGCCCGACTAGATTATATGCGTCATAATCATAATCATCATTTCACCACACCACTTATAATTGCTATCATAATCGGCATTATGATTATGATTCTCATATGAACTATCATCAGCATCATTGAGTAAACTTCATATGGAACGTCGTTCAGTTGGACATATTTGCATTTACCCATTTCATAGCATGTGGACTGAGAGTGCTGCTGCTACAGACTGCAGCACTCATACGTACACAAAAGCATTGTAACATGAATTTCCATTTTGAATGGCAAAGCGTATTGTATCGCTGGCAATATTTTCATTGCGTATACGCAACGCAATCACCAAATTGCGTATACGCAACGCTGGCTTTCGGATGTGGCTTAGGAATAGCCAAAGATTAAATTTTACAGGCAGACCAAATAGAGGGTGGCTGGCGTTTATAAAAGTGGTTCCCGCAACGTAGGTTTAAAGTTCGATAGTCCAAGCGGCGGCCACACAACAATGCCAAATTATTGGCTTATTAATACTTGTCATACCCGAAGAGCCTTATCGCCAGCCATGAAGCGTGTCTGTGTGTTCAACAGGTTAATTCCCAGTCGCGTGACAAAGCCCACACACACACAGAGCTAAAAGCCCACTCAGCTAAATGCTGAGCGCTAGCAGCTCCGAATGGCCAAAATGAGTAAAGAAACAGACGCAAATGGCTCCGTGCGTAACTAAAATAATGCCAATTGGCAGCGCAACACGCCACACGATTGTGCACATCTGTAGCCTCCGCATTTTGTTATTTGTTATTTGTTGTTTTTTATGTTGTTTATTTCTAGTTTACCCTAAAAAGAATCCAAAAAACAACAAAGCCAACAACACGCCAAAAAGTCAACAACAAATTTCTGTTCAAGTTGGCATAAAATAGAATACAAATTGAACTTATCAAGGCATCGAATGCGTCCACGATAACGATTAAACGTAAAAAATATATACGTATATATATATGAAACTTATCATTTAAACAGAATTCAATACATATCATAAAATTTGCGACGTCGAACTCGCTGCTAAAGGGTGATAAGAGTTTAAAGTAAAATCAATTGTTCGATGTTTCAGTCTCTCCATGCGGAGCGTAAACTGCGTAAACTGCGTAAACTGCGTAAACTGCGTAAACTGCGTAAACTGCGTAAGCACGAGCGTGCTTAATGTTAGCAATCCGAAGTGCCAATACTCTACCAAAAATTAAAAGAAGTGGATTTTGGTTTAGATTTAAATGTGATTTGTATGTCAAGAGGAAATCAATCAAAGAAGAGAATAGAGAGGCGAGAGAAGAGAAGAACAGAAAAGATAAGAGAGAAAACTGGAGAAGAGAGAATAGTTCTCTTCAGAAATACATAGAAGAGAAGAGAGAATCAACGAACATAGAAGAAAAGAGAGAAGCAAATAACACAGAAGAGAACAGAGAAGGCGATAAGAGATAAGAGAAAACAGAGGAGAAAAGAAGAGAGTAGAGAAGAACGAAGTGAGGAGAGAGAAGATAAGTACATGAAAGAAAACAGAGAACAGAGAATAGAGAAGAGAAGAACATAGAGGAGAAAAGAGAAGTACTTAAAAGAAAATAACATAGAGAAGAAAAGAAAAGAAAGGAAAATATATAATTGATAGGAGATAGGAGATAAGAGATAAAGATAAGAGAAAAAGTAAGAGATAAGGGAGAAGATATATGTGATAATAAAGAAGAGAGAAGAGAGAAGAACACAAAAGGGCAGAGAAGAACAGAGAAGAGATAAAAGATTAGATAGACGAAATATGAGATACGAAGAGAAGGAAGAATAAGTCTAGACAATGAAGACAACTTTCAAAACAAAAATCCCGAATGGGCAGACAATACTATCATTGTTATTATATTGCCAAATGATCAGATTATATAGCTATCATGTACATATTTATTTATTTATATATGACATTGATAATATTTTTTACTGAGAACAGACCAAATCATGGTGCTTGAAAAAGTTCAACAATCATTTGAAAAGTGTATTGAATATTATCAGATGATTAAAATTTCCAAAAGAAATACTGGAATACTGTTTATTCAGCATTATGCATATACATATAAAGAAATATTATATATATTTGTATAAGCAATTTGTCGGGATTCACAGTCATCAATACCCGACACTCCCAGGCGGGCGCTAATATATGATGTTTATCGCAGAAGCCAAAAGCATTTGAATTTAATCGAATTAAAATTTGTAAATGCATTTTGATGATATAAACAAAAATAACTATTGAAAATTATTGAACGGGGTGGGATAAGCTGAAAGAAACATTTTATATGCCCTCCGCTAGCTATTGAACTGATTGGGCCGGGCGTCTTCTAGTCGAGCAGTGCTTACCAGAGCAGACTCGCTCGACAACATATTACTATATTGATTTCATTGATTTGGCAAGTTGAAACTCTAGGCGGTGTACCTTATCGGGTGGTAGGCGATGCGAACGAGCTGCAGTGGTTGCCACATCAAAGTCTAAATATGACAAAAGACGTCATCAAAGTTTGCGCTTGGCAGGTTTTACGCTTTTTACTCTTACATGTTTCTCTGCGCAAACATTTCTCTAAGCATTCAGCATATTTGAACAGTGGTTATGAAAAGGCTTCAATTGTAAGTGAGGAAATCTGATTTGTTGATTCCTGTCGCTTCGTTAGTTGTAACAAAATATGGATGGCAAGGGTAAAATCAGGTTAAAGGTATCCATGTCAATAATAAAAGGAGTTCAAATTAACATAACCCGACTGCATAATACCCTTACCTTGCCAACAGTGCTTCCAGCTTTATAAATGTGTATGTATTTGATTTCTCCACCCTCAAATCTAGTATTCTTAGAAGCTTGCTTGTTTTAATGGGTTGAATTTACTGAAGCTATTATTAGTTTTCATAGAATTTTATGCATAACAAAATTTAGTTAAAATTTTGCTTAATGTAACAATAGGATGAACATGTTGTGAAAGCCGAATTTAAGCAAATTTTGCCTAAAAACTATTTCCCATTTTAAAACAATTCTCATTTTGTTGTAGGTCAGGTTTATTTTATTTCATGTTAGAGGAAACTAATTTTATAGGTAAAGAGACTTAATTAGAGCCGTGTCTCTTATGGTGAGTAAGTAGGCTGGTATAGGTAAGTATGATATACTCATCTCTGAAGATTACGAGAGAGCAAAAGGTGCCAGAGCTTTCAGCACAGATTCTCACAGCTGGAATATCTTTAATTTTGTTTGCACAAAGATTTAAAACTAGATACGTCTTGAGATATCACATTTAACGCTGCAGATAAAATGTGGTCACAATACGAATTTTACAAGTTATTCGAGAGTAAAACTCAGACAGAGAAACAAGCGTGTTGTGACTAGTGAACTTCAAGTGAATAGCATGAAAAGGGCATATCAGAACAATATATACTTTACTGAAAGGGAATATCATTTCAATTAAAATCAAAACTCAACAAAATGTGCGAAATGTTTAGATCGGGCATTTTTAAGAAAGAATTTCGTCGCCAGCTGCTGGTTACACTGAGTGGTATGTTTCTGGAGACTAAAGAGATGTTCTACAAAAGTTGAGGGATTGTGTTGTGTGGTACATATAAATTTAAAATACTTATGAGCGCTTAAATACCCTCTAAAGAGACTATTATCTACTCCTGTAATAGTACCCACTATGGTATGCCATAATACTGCATAAATGAAATTCATTTTTAAATGTGTTCAAAGAGCATAAACAACAAAAGAGAAAGAGAGAAATATTTTGAATTTGCTTAAAGCCCCCAAAAGCTTTAAAGCATCATAAACAGAGAGAGGGCACAAAATTTAGAATTTGCTCAAATAAAGGATTTCAGCTTTTGTGCTTTTTGTTGGTATGACACTCAGCATAAGCTTGACTTACAGCAAAATTCCAATCAATTTCGATGCTCGACTGGCTTCAAGTGGTAGGATGCAGTTCGAGCAGATATGCTCTCTTTGATGAGTGGTTTAGCAGGGAAATGGGCATCAACTTGAGTTTTACTGAAAAGCATTGACTGTCAATTATCCACATAGCAATAATAATTACACTCTGTCATGGCATTGGACTGGGCTGGCTGTCTCCGATGCTGCCGCAACTGCAGTCGTCAATGGCGACGCCCGTTGACTTTGTGATTGATGTGCACGAGTCCTCCTGGCTGGGTGCCATGCTCAGTTTGGGTGCTTTAACGGGCAATTTTCTCTTCTTCTACATCATGAACCGTTTTGGACGTAAAGTGGCGCTCTATGGTCTCGCCTTGCCGAACACGGTTAGTTTAGCCAATAGACTGTGCCACAGAACTAATATTGTTAAATTGCACGCTAACTCCGCAGTGCATGTGGTTTTTGTTTTATTTCGCGGAATCCATTGAAATGCTCTATGTGGCCAGAGTTTGTGCCGGATTAACGGGCGGCGGCATGTCCCTGGTATTGCCCATTTTCATTGGCGAAATTGCAGACAGGAGGTGAGTGAATTGTGAATTAGAATAGTGAACGGCTGGCCAATTACAACTGTGAGTGACATCTAATTTCGCAGCATTCGTGGCCGACTGTGCTCCTTTTTTAACTTGGCCATCAATTCGGGCATATTGCTGGGCTTCATTTTGTCTTCGCATGTGCCCTACCATGTGATTCCATGCGCCGTGGTGGCTCTGCCTCTTTGCTATTTCTTGCTAACCACACGATTTCCGGAAACACCTCAACAGCTTGTCAAGTGGGGCAGGGAGGAGGATGCAAAGCGCTCTTTGAAATTTTACTGCAACTGCGATGGACCGTTACCCAGCAGGGAGTCACTCTACGTCTATCAAAAGCAGTTCGAAGAAATGATCGAGAGCAGCAAGCAGCAAGCCAAGAGCAACTGCAGCGTGGGCCTAGGCATGGCTGATTTCTGTAAGCACCAAGTTAGAGCTGCTTCAATGCTTTTTATCTTGTAAAACCCTTACCTCTTGGACAGGCAACAAGCGCGCACTGAAGGCCATCATCACTGGAGTCATGCTAATGATATGCACCATATTCACGGGCACCTTCTCCTTCATCAATTACATGTCCAACATCTTTGAGCGAGTGCACACCCAGCTGGACCCCAACACTAATACGATTATCATTGGGGCCGTGCAGATTGTGGGCACGTTGGCTTCCATCTATTTGGTGGATCGCTATGGACGCAAGATACTCCTAATTATCTCGTGTGTGGGCAGTGCACTGGGCACGATTGCATTCGGTCTTTATGCCTTCTATGGAGAGGAAACGGACGCGGATTTAAGCGCATTCTCCGCCTGGCTACCCGCTACTACAATGGCGTTTATTGTATTCTTGGCCAATGTGGGCATCATCTCTGTTGCCATGGTGGTGCTGGTGGAGGTCCTTCCACAGAGGATTCGAGCTGTGGCTACAAGCGCCTGTCTGGGCTGCCTTAGCTGCTTTTCGTTCATAGCGCTCAAAAGTTTCCCTCTAATGATGGAGTACCTGGGACTGGCGGCCACTATGTGGGGCTGTTCAGCGGTTAGCACGTTGTGCCTCTTCTACGTGGTAGTCTTTGTCGAGGAGACAAAAGGAAGATCCATGTACTATTAATATGGGGGATATATAATTTGATATTTCATGTAACTTACAATACGAAACAGTAATACTTAAAAGTCCGGATTGCCCGACTAAAAGTTACTCTGTATACTCTCTTTTGCAGTTTTATAAAAGAATATATAGATTTCAAACAGCTCTTGCACTTGATTCTTTGGCGCATCGTTCGCTTTCACTGATACTTCTGTTAAAATCGACCCTGCTTCTATGGCTGTTTTGGTAGCCCTGGCGCTGTTAAAGTTTGCGCTTACATTTCTGCTGTGATTCTGGCAGCTACTGCTTATGTAAATAACAGAAACTCTTACATTTTTCTGTTCTGTTCATATAAATAATATATCCGTATGCTCTTTTCATCATGTTAAATTCAATTTGTTTGCCGGTAGACAGTCTTAGCGTTACACAGTCAGCTGATCCATTTAACGGACAGCATGTATGGAATTTAATGTTAGGGTGACCGTATTTGATCAAATCCCCTCCAACAAACTTTTAAATTTGAATTTTAGAAATGTTTATGTGCTTATTAAATTTGGAATTCCACTCAATTTACTCTGCTCAGTACAATGCAATCAAAATGTAAGTAATTGCTTTTCAAGTCTTCCAAGTTATTCACTGCCAACTAATTTAATTTGTCACTAATCCAATATAGTTTGACAGCTTTCATAAATGCAATTAGTTCAAGCAGACAATTCGAAATGAGAAATACTTCAGATGTTTCGAAAGACAGGTGGCAAATGGCATGAGTTTTTCGCAGACTAGAGATAATTTGGATACATTCTTATGATTTATCCATCCATAAAGATTACCCAAAGCTTGAGGCGTCACAACTCTCTGACCGTCAGACAGAGGCCACAAGCCGGACACATGTCACTCTCTCCCAGCTACGAATTCGTATTTAAACAAAGATTAAGATTGGAATACGTCTAGAGATATCACAAATGTATAAAAGTGGGGCTGCGACTTGTATTTCACAAGTAATTCTCGCACAGAGACAGACGCGATCCTAACTCTCAGTAACTAGCATGGAAACGCCATACCGGAGAAATTTAACTTCTAGGCAATACTTAAATAAAAAACTATTGGAAACCTAAACTGTGACAAAAAAGAAAAAAAAACATATAAGAATTATAATTAAAATTTTATAAATTTGTTTAATAAATCTGTAAACAAATTAAACGAGAAATGTTTCTAAGCATGTTCAAGTCGGGCATATTTAAGGAGGACTTCCGCCGACAGCTTCAGGTCACATTTAGTGGTATGTTTGAAGGATCCTGGGGATCAGTTGGAGTTGAAAAAGATTATCAACCGATTGCTTGTCCACAGTCATAGTCATAACACTTTCCCATGGCATTGGCTTGGGCTGGCTTTCTCCCATGCTGCCCAAGCTGCAGTCAGAGTCGAAGACACCTCTGGACTTTGTGGTCGATGTGCACGAGGGCTCCTGGGTGGGCTCAATCATTTGTTTGGGCGGTGTCACAGGAAATTTCCTCTTCGCTTACATCATGAGTTGCTTCGGACGCAAAGTGGCGCTTTATGGCCTGGCTGTGCCCAACACGGTTAGTTAAACAAATTCCTGAATTGAGTCTGAATGATTGAACATGCTAAAGTCAAGTGTTAATCCCTCAGCTCATCTGGTTCCTCTTCTATTTTGCTAACTCCATTGAAATGCTTTATCTGGCCAGATACTGCGCCGGCTTAACGGGCGGGGGCATGTATGTGGTGCTACCCATTTTCATTGGCGAAATTGCGGATCAGAGGTGAGTGGGACAATGGCTATGAAAGTAAGGCGTCTTGTGACAAACTGTTTGTAGCATACGTGGCAGACTGTGCTCCTTCTTTACCCTGGCAATCAATACTGGCATCTTGCTGGGCTTCATCATAGCCTCCCATGTGCCCTACCATGTGATTCCATTCGTAGTCATAGCCCTACCTCTATGCTATCTCCTGCTAACAACACGATTTCCGGAAACCCCGCAGCAGCTTATGCGATGGGGACGAGAGGAGGATGCGAAACGCTCCTTAAAATATTATTGTAACTGTGATGGCCCGGCGCCTAGCAAGGATTCTGAGTGTGCTTATCAAAAACAGTTCGATGAAATGCGGGATGCCCTGCTGCAACAGGCCAAGGATGACGGCAACGAGGGCTTGACCATAGCGGACTTCTGTAAGCTTTGATCGATTGGATTATAATCACCTTTTTGGCATTTTGCTTTCACTTTTCCGATTTGCTTCTGGACAGGCAACAAGCGCGCTTTAAAAGCCATTATGACGGGACTTATATTAATGACAGGAAACATCTTTTCGGGCAACTTCGCCTTCATCAATTACATGTCAAACATCTTCGAGAGGGTGAACACCCAACTGGAGCCAAATACAAACACAATTATCATTGGAGCAGTGCAGATTGTGGGCACTCTTGCCTCCATCTACTTGGTGGATCGTCACGGACGGAAAATCCTCCTTATTATTTCGTGTGTGGGCTGCGCCATGGGCACGAGTGCATTTGGCCTGTATGCCTTCTATGCCGAAGAAACAGACGTAGATCTTAGTGCCTATTCCGCCTGGCTGCCCGTCACAGTAATGGCCTTAAATATATTCGTGGCTAATGTGGGAATTATCTCGGTGACAATGGTAGTTCTAGTGGAAGTGCTCCCTCAGAAGATACGATCAGTTGCTACAAGCGTCTGCATGGGCTGTCTTAGCTTTCTGGCCTTCGCATCTGTGAAGACTTTTCCGCTGATGATGGAGTACTTTGGACTAGCTGCCACCATCTGGTCCTGCACTGTCGTTAGCGTCCTTTGTCTCTTCTATGTGGTTGTCTTCCTCGACGAGACAAAGAACAGATCCATTTACGAATAAATGGAAGAATGAACTCTCACTTATATTCATATATCTCTATCAACCATTTACCTTATAGATTAATATTAAACTTTAATAATAATTTAATAATCAACTACGTAAATGCAGTGGCGAATTTAAATGGCTTTAAGTCCATCATGTCTTTGATGTCCACCTAAGCTAACATGTGTTTAGCCTGTCCTTCATCCAAGGAAGTAATTATGTATTGCATTGATGTCAGTCTATCTTTCTAAAATTTTATCGAATGCATCCAATAGTATATTGAATGGAATAACAATGGGAAGATTCGTCATATTGGAATACTTTTACTCTTCTTTGGGATAGGATAAAAGGTCAAAAAGGGAAAGATCTTGTTTTGTGAATCGGGAATCTTGGATATCCGAGAGATAAGGTTCAACTTGTGATCTTTTGTACCTTGATCTTGTTCTTCTGACCTTACCCTCATAAGGCCACTATTAGGTCCACATGTATTGAGAGATTTCAGTTCAGTTTTCATTCATAACTACAGCTGGGTCAAGAAACTTGTAGAATGTCATTGGAAAGCAAAGTCATGGCCTAAGATAAGCAAAGTCGGTGTCAGTTCCGGTGAACGTGTTTCAAACTTAAGATAAACAGATTACGTACGAGCCTTACTCTCTGATGATTTACCTCTCTATAAAGTTTATGGGGTAGCATGAGCTTTGGCGAACCGACCACCCGGGGCTATAAGCGCAGTCCATGCATTGCTCTCAGTAAAATTATGTCATTATCCATCAGTCGTGACGCTCTCTCTGTTGAATTTCGTGTTTATACAAAGATTTAGATTTCGCTACATCTTAAGATATCACAATGCACAGCCTAGATATAAATGGTGTTACGATTCTGGTTTCATCAGTTATTGCACACAATTCTCGGAGGGAGAAGTTGGCGCGATTTTAATTCGTTCTATACTTGGGCACAATTCAATTGAATAGCATGGAAAATACAAGTCTCAGGAATTATAGAACACTAGCACACTTTTTAATCAATAATAGAGACATATAATAAAGACTGTGATAAAGAAGAAGAAATCTTAGCAAAAGAGTTCCAAAAACCAAATTAAACAATAAACTCAACAAAATGTTTACCGAAATATTTAAGTCGGGCATATTTAAGAAGGATTTTCGTCGTCAGCTGCTGGTTACATTGAGTGGTACGTTTTCTTTGTTGCTTTGACGGAAGACCAGACTAGACTAGGAGTGGAGACCAGTTGAAGTTGGAAAAGATAATCAACCAATTGCTTGTTCACAGTCATAGTCATAACACTCTCCCATGGCATTGGCTTGGGCTGGCTCTCTCCCATGCTGCCCCAGCTGCAATCAGCTTCAGAGACCCCTCTGGACTTTGTCATTGATGTGAGTGAAGCGTCGTGGGTTGGATCGATGATCAGCTTTGGTGGATTTTCGGGTAATTTCCTTTTTTCGTTCGTCATGAATCGTTTTGGACGCAAAGTGGCGCTCTATGGCCTTGCCGTGCCCCACACGGTTAGTTCAGCAATCATTTAAGTTGAAATTATGGTAGATTTACATTAAATGTTAATACCCCAGTGCATTTGGTTCCTATTCTACTTCGCGGACTCCGTTGTATGGCTGTACGTTGCCAGAGTGTGCGCCGGCTTATCTGGGGGCGGCATGTTTATAGTGCTGCCCCTCTTCATCGGTGAAATCGCCGACAAGAGGTGAGTGATTCAATTGTTGGTCAATCAGAGGTTTAGCTAACGTCCCATTTGCATAAATGCATTTGTAGCATACGCGGCAGGCTCTGCTCATTCTTCACCCTGGCCATCAACATAGGAATAATGGTGGGCTTCATTATATCTTCCCATGTGCCCTACCATGTGATTCCATGTGCCGTGGTGGCTCTACCCATATGCTATCTGCTGCTGACAACACGCTTCCCGGAAACCCCGCAGCAGCTTATGCTATGGGGTCGAGAGGAGGACGCGAAACGCTCCTTAAAATATTATTGTAACTGTGATGGTCCGACGGCCAGCAAAGACTCGGAGCGGGCTTATGAGAAACAATTCGATGAAATGCGGGATGCCTTGCTGCAACAGGCCAAGGATAATGGCAACGAGGGCTTGACCATGGCAGACTTCTGTAAGCCTCGATCGACTGGATTATAATCAAGTTTTTGCCATTTTCTCTCTCTCTTCTGAATAGACAACAAGCGCGCCTTAAAAGCCATTATGACGGGTCTCGTGCTGATGGTGGGCAACATATTCACTGGCACCTTCGCCTTCATCAACTACATGTCAAGCATCTTTGAGAGGGTGCACACCCAGCTGGAGCCAAATACAAACACAATTATCATTGGAGCAGTGCAGATTGTGGGCACTCTTGCCTCCATCTATTTGGTGGATCGACACGGACGGAAGATCCTCCTTATTATTTCGTGTGCGGGTAGTGCACTGGGCACCGGAGCCTTTGGCCTGTATGCCTTTTTCGGCGACGAAACTGAGGCGGATCTAAGCGCACTGTCCAGTTGGCTGCCCGTCACACTAATGGCCTTTAATATATTCGTGGCTAATGTGGGAATTATCTCGGTGACAATGGTAGTTCTAGTTGAAGTACTTCCTCAGAAGATACGTGCAGTGGCCACAAGTGCTTGTTTGGGCTGTCTCAGTGGCTTTGCGTTTACCTCGCTGAAAGCTTTTCCTCTGATGATGGAGTATTGGGGATTGGCTGCCACTATGTGGAGCTGTGCAGCGGTCAGCGCTTTGTGTTTCTTCTATGTTGTTGTATTAGTGGAGGAGACCAAGGGTAAATCCATTTATGATTAGTTGAGTGCTGACATTATGAGCGAGATCAAAAATCAATCATTTTGATGAACATTTTTGGAATAAAACACATTTTGGGCTAACATGCAATCTACCCAGCTACCAAAGTAAAAACATAATTAATTTCATACCCAAAATATTCATTGGTTCATGGCTCTGCAGTAACTGGACCAAAATTCGAACTTGAATAAATTCCGATTGTAATTATTAAATGGGAATTTATTCAAATGGGAAATGCAAAAAGGAAAAAGAGAAATGATAACCATTTAGCTGCTGTACAAAAATAGAGTGAATCACGCGTTAGTTACGAAAATGATTAAGATATTAATTCAATAACGATGCTATCTTTTGGCAGATAATAATTAGGCTCTGCTGCCAGTGGCAACGTTGCGAATATTATCACAATTTTAGCACTGCATAAAACTGTTTTCATTTATGGCCCAGTTGGTGGTGGTACTGGACGGGTCCTGCGCGGAGTGGGCGGCCCACTTGGGGCTTGGATAGGGCGTTAAACCAAAACAAACAAAAGCAAACAGCAAGCGGGCCATAAAATAAAAAACGTTGTGACATGGCTTAATTTATGACCCGGCTACTGGCTACTGGGTACTGGCTACTGGCGACTGGCTCGACTAGGGCCAGGGCTGTTAATGTCTTGTCAACAATTAGCTTTGTTAGCATTATTATATATAAATACGCGCATTAATCCTGTCCGACTAAAGCGACCTGGCTGGCGAGCTCTAGCGAGTGCCCCAGCGTTGACAGCGGCGCCTAACAAACACACACACACACACAACTACACACACACACACACGTGCACACACACACATTGAGGGAAAACACTTAGCGCTTAACTAGACGAATGGCGTTGCGGGAAACCTCAAATGTCAACAGAAAAGCGAAAATGTGTAAATGTGAAAATGCGAAAATGCGAAAATGCTTCAAATGAATATCTGATGAAATTGCAGAATGCAAATTCAATGGGTATACTTACATATGAAGAGATACTCGGCATTGTTATCGCCATGATGACTTGAGGAATGATGACTATCAAAGCCAAAATGAAGGAGGAAAAAAGGCATATATATTATTGTTTAGAGCTATAAAAAGTATGTTTGCTGAATCATCGTGATTACAATTGCCGATAACCGTAGTACGTTCTACTGTATTTCTAAGATAACGGAACCTTCCCAAGTAGTGTTTAGTAAGCTAACACTGTAGCAGATGGCACCACAAATGCTCTGTGCCAAGTTAAGTGCTCCTGCTCAATAGAGACAATGATATTCACAAAGGACAGAATACATTGCGGCCTTTGTGGATTTTATTCACATGCGGAGCTCAGAATCAAACACATCATAAATTTATTCTTGATTTATGAATACATTTATGATATGAAGCAAACTAAAGTGCTTCAGTGCATTTCAGTGCTAGTAGCGGGAGCAGAGGGCGTTTAAGTAAATTCTTTGTTGACTAACTTTTTTTGTAGATGAACTTTTTTAATCAAATTCCAAGAGCATAATAATGAAATTCAGATTTTATATGTGTATTTGCTATAGCACAAGTCTCTAAACAGTAAATTTGTAATCTACAGTAATAAAGTCGCGCTTAAAAACCCAAATCAAATAATCTATAATTATTTATAATAACGAAACTCCTCCTGCGTATGGTATTCATGAATATTAATGTTTAAGAAGTCCCGGTATTAACTCATATCTCTTACGTCTTGAAGGTTAGAGTTGTACAATTTCGCATTTGGTTTCATGCATATCTTATAGAGCTAGAGGCTAAAAATTTCACAAAATTCATCTAAATTGAAGTTCAGTTGCCAACTTAATATCCAAGATATATAGATATGTACATATAGACAAAACTATATAAATCAATTGAGGTGCAGGGTATCTCCATGTCGGACTTTCTTGTTTATATTTTAATTGGACTTTGACCAAAATCGTACCATGACATCATGTGTAGCTTCGTTGGTAGCCATCAGTCAAACACATAATCAGCTTGTTAAATAATCATACGCCCTTCAAGCAATCATAAGCCCCCTTATAAGCCGCTCTACTGATTTGCTTGAACGAACTGCCTAAAGGCATTGTTCCTTTTGTCTTATAGATAACGGGCAACAACACAAAGTGCACACACACACACCGAAACACACATGCACACAACACACAAGCACATGTGGCAGATGCACCTGTTAAGTGCATTACTTTTTGTTGCTCTCTGTTGACGCGTGTCTTGGTTTGCTACACTGACAATTAAATCTAAGTGCTGGCTGACTTAATTGGTTCTGTCTAATTGTCAGACGCTTGCGCTTGCCATTGCCAAATATGTGGAAGAGTGAAGTGGCCGCATGAAGTTACCCTGTAGCTGGAGGCTTGTTAAGATTTGTGAATTATTTTGGAATTATTATTTTATTACAACTTGCTTACCTTCAATTAAATACTATAGCTTATGCCCTATTTAGTGCATTCAATTACAGGGTATATTCTATAAGTAATATCGCTTAGTTGTTCATCAAAACTGTCAACTAAACTGTGAATATATTCATACTTAGATTACTTTGCCTTCAAATGGCGACTTGCAAAGAGTCTTCAATACGCCCACTTAACCCATTCAATTACAGGATATATTTATATGCATTACATATTTAGCATTTTACGGTTTTCAGCTAACCGCCAGCGAAATATTCGATAAAATGGCATAATGCTAAAAGCTGTGATACACGGCGTATACTCAATTTAGTATTCTCTATGCTTGCGGCTCTTATGATATGCAGCTAATTAGTTTTCCATTGTTTGTCTGCGCCGCTGTTTATTTTAGTGACTATCGTTTTCACTTCGTCAGCGCTCATATTAAATTTCCCCCCACTGAGAGGAGCCAGCAATAAATTTTTAAATAAATATTCCTGCAAAGCTTAAACAAGTTTATCATTTTTTTTCCCGATAGCTCACTCCATTTTATTATCGATGTTTTCTTGTATAATGATATGTAAATGTGTTGCTCTTCTTGCATGTTTTCGTATTAAACACACAGATTATGAATACTTAAGGATAGTTCTAACTAAACACTTGCCCTATTTGCTTCAAAATGAAAATGGCCTTCGCAACCGTTGGGTACTCCCGACTAGAGGACCCAATAAGAATAATTTGATTTATTCCTTAATATATACTCCCATTTCTTCATTAAAATACTGCATTCAAGAGTAATGACTTTAATGGAATTGTATTGAATGCCTACTATGTCCTAACTCTGCCCTCCGTCTTGCCTTACTATGTTACAGCAATCAGAGCCATCGCATTTCAACTATGAGCAGTGGAAATTTGAAGAATGCTGCGGTTAATTTTGTATAAGGTGCTCATAACGCACATTGCGCTGCTGTTCCTACCCAGCAATGTGGCTGAAGTCTTGGCGGCGCGGAACGGGAGTGATAACTTACCAGCGCCTACGATGCCAATTCTGTTTACAGCCAAACCGACTCAGGAGGTGCTCGTAATTCAGACCGAAGTCCCAGCTATGCAAACAATTTCACTCAATACAACAGATAACAGCAACAGCAACAGCAACAGCAGCAACAACATCAACAAAATAAACTACAATGGAACAGAGTCTGGATCTGGCAAGGCAAAAAGCAGAAGCAAACTAAATGTAAGTAATTTTCGGACATTGCTAGACGAATCACAAAGAGATAGAAAGAACTTTCCATGCACGAAGATTGAAATCCTGTTTTATTAATTTTTTTGGGATTGACAGTTGTAATTGAATTGGAGAGATCATAAGAATGCTTTCAGAAAAATAAACAAGATATTGATTTGCCCAAAACTGAGGCTGTGTGGTTGAACTAGGATATACTCTATATCTAACTCCAGACACATATTCGATTCGATTTTTCCATTTATTTATCAAGAAACTTAAGTATATCGATACTAAATCAGCAATAACTAAAATATAGTTAAGTTTATATTCTATACGGAGTTCAGAGCTGTCCTTAAAACAAGTCGATACTTATCGATTTTCAGCTACTGCAGGTGCTCTGCTGCACATAAGAAGCTTAGCATATGCAATAACAGCCACTTCTGAGAAGAGGGAGATTAAGTTGAATAACAAACTGACGTAAGACATGACCCGTTGAGTTTAATCATATGTCTGCACTCATATATAAGTATATATAATCCATTATACATATCCACCTTATCCGAGGATGTTTTGCTCTGCCTTTTCCATACTTTTTTCGCTTAAATTGACCCTACTTTAATTTGAAAAGAATTCAGAACAACTCCTGCTGCCTATAGGCAAGTCGAATTTCCACTGAACGGAATTCAAAGTTGAGGGAAATTGATTGCGTTGCACCAAGAACAAAGGCTACGCTTGCAGGGAAAACTTTAACAATGAGAAAAATAATAAAGCCAATGGATCGAAAAATTAATAATATCCGAGAATTTGCAATCGCAATCTGTAAACAACATTTTAATGTTCGCTCACAAAAGTCAAGGAGGGTATATTGATCACATTGAACGTGTCTAGGGATTTCGACTTCAACTTTTCTACTTTTGTTTTATGTTCTTCTACCTTTTGTTATTATTTCATTTTTTATTTGATTGGCGCAGCTAAGTCCCGGCAAAGGCGAAATCACGGAGCTGTCCGTAAATGTGACGCTATTCATGCAGAAAATTCCACGCCTGCAGGTGCGCTGGCAGGACAACCTGCCCAACGGTGAGTGGTTATCGAATAATAATGGGCTTTAGCTTTTAAGCGCTTTACACTGACATTCCAGGCACTACGTACAATGTGCTCGTGAGTGCTGTGAACAGCACTCGCTGCCCGGATGCACCCTGCAGCGAATACACCATCAGGCAGAAGCCCAGCAAGTACATCTATCTGCCGCAGAGTCCCAATCCGAATGTCGAGTCTCTCGATTGCAACTATATGTTTGGCTGCCAGTACAATGTGACTGTGGAGACGTCAAATCTGCTTGTCCGTCGCTCCATGCGTGTTTTCGTACCACGTACGTCTTGAATCTCTCGCTCTCTCCCTCTCTCCCCCTCTCTCTCTCTCTCTCTCTCTTTCTTAATGAGTTATTAATTCACTTGACTGTCATTCGCAGATTGTGTGGCTGGTAAATGCTCCTGTCAGCTATCGCCGACGCCACCCAAAGTGCAGGCCACAGCCAAGATGCTGGCCAACGATACCATCGGCATCGCGTTCATAATACAAGCCAGCGAGCAGTTGCGCAAGGAGCAAGAAAATCATCTGCACGAGACGCTGCAGTCCTACAAAATGCAGCTCAAGTGAGTTCTTATTGAATTTCGAAAAAGTTCTCCAAAATCATTTAATAAACTTAAAGTCCTCCAGTCAAAAGTTTCAAGACTTCATAACTTAGTTCACCGTTTTCTTACCTACAATTGGGAATTCAGGGTATAATGGTTTAGCGAGAATGTATGTAACAGGCAGAAGCACGTGTAACAGGTGTGACAGAGCTTATAAGGTATAGATATTCTGATCAGAAAGAAGAGCTAAATTGATATAGCCTTCCATCTGACCCTCCGTATGACCTCAGGAATCTCGTAAGCCACACAAGCTAGAGACTTGAAATTTTAAATGTGTGTTCCTGTATATGTTACATATGCCGTAGAGCTTATCATTTTTTTTTCGATAACTCATGCCATTCACACCTTCTGAAAATGTTATTCAAAAACTGAACTGCATTAGATTGATTTTCCATTTCCTGGTACTATCCAGTCGACAATCCTGTACTCATCTAAACTCAATTATTTTCTAAGAATGATGCAAAAAATTATATAACGTTAAGGGCAGCCACAACTCGATCCAGAAGGTACTTCACATATTTAGTTATTCTCTCGCTATTTGTTGCAGTCCATTTTCTAAGAATCTCTTTACAATTTTCACAGAATCAATGAGGAGAGTAATCCATCGCTGTCCTGGGGCGGCGTTCTAAAGAATCTGTTTAACCGGATTTACAACGTGAGTGAATTAAACTTTCGGCCCACGGCGAAGGGCTTCGATGGCAACATGAAGCTCAACTTGGGCACACAGCTGAAGGAGAAGACTTCCCTTAACTTGCAGGCTATGATGATAGATCCCGCTGGTTGTGAGGGGCCACGAAGTGTTACTAAGTTTCCAGGTAAGCCTTAATAGTTCCTCCTTGTTCTCCTTGCATGTCTCAAAAATAATTATGATTTCAAACAGTCCCAGCTAATCCACTCAAGCTAAACAGCGATGTCAATCTGGTAAGAGAGAAGAGAGAAGCAGCAACTTCTCCAAACTTATCATTGTTTACTCATGGCGCATTACGCCTTCTGGTTTCCAGAGTAACTCGCTCATTATAATGACTACACTATTAATTACCGCCTTATGCGTTGGCCTGTTGACACTGCTCCTGCGGCGTCGGCGAGCTCGGGCCAAGGATCAGCAGCACAAGAATCAGATTTACATGCAGTCTTTTGCAGTAGCTCCTGTCGAGTGAGTTAATACCCAATTATTTTCCCCTCTTATCATTATTGTCAGCTGTCTGATTTAAATTTGCTTTTCATTTCGTGTACCAGAATGGAGGACAACATCAACTACGTGGACAAGTACATTGAGGTAAACAACAGAGGACAATTATTATTCCAACTGACATGAACTGCATAAAGAGTCGTTGAAGCAGAGTATTAAATTCAACAGAAAAAACGTTCAAGTGACAAAAGCTTTAAATGAATTAAATCAAAAATATATTTCTCATATATATCATATTTCCGACAAAAAAAGAAAGCAAATAAGAATATTGCAGTCGGTCGCCACTGACTGCATAATTCTCCTTTACAGTCATTCATCAGTCAACTGACACTCAGTTTAATTGACAGTAACTTAACTGTCAAATTTTGTGGGAATATATAATGTCCGACTTGCCATGCCCTTCAAGAGGCATAGAGGCGTACGGACTACGGACGTACAGACAGATGGACGTATATTGCCCTTTCCCTGCATGAACTAGAATAACAAGACGCAAAAGTTTCTTGACTTGTTGAAAGTGCTCGTTACAAGATATAATTGAGGACAAGAGCTTTGCTTTGGTTTATTTATATTTAAAATATCAATAAATCCAAATAAATAATGGGCTGGAAGCAACAATTGGTCATTTTGGCTTCAACACTTCACTAACACTTTTTATATTATCTACCTCCTTCAATAGCAATCGCAGGCCTTGGGCTTGGCCGACATATTCGAGGTGCCGCACTCAGCAATTCACATTGGCCGAGTGCTGGGCGAAGGCGCCTTTGGGCGCGTGCACGAGGCAACAGCCAGCAATTTGCGGCGCATGCGAGGCACAACGCTCGTTGCAGTCAAACAGCTAAAGGGTATGCTAGTAAATTAAATTAACAATGGAACTGCATTTAATTGAAATTGCACCTGGTCATTTAGCCAATCCGTCGGCAGACGAAGCAGCCGAATTTCTCTCCGAAATTGATATGCTCAAGGGCGTCGGCACGCATCACAATGTAGTTTGCTTTCTGGGCTGTTGCACCATACGGGCACCCTACCTCATGATCATGGAGTATGTGGGACGCGGCAATCTGGTAAGCCAAGAATTATAACTCGAATTGCAAATTGCAACAGCTTCAACCGCACTCTTTTGCCTGCCTTAGCTGAGCTACTTGCGTATGGCTCGCCAGGAGCTGGGTCAGTCAAGGATACGCAATGCGAATCACTCGACTGGCAGACAGACAAAAAGCAACTCAGCAGGCGCCTGCTCAGTGCCACAGCTTCAGAGTGTTAATTACATTGAACTCAAAGCGAGCAATCAGTGCACTGAATTGGAATCATCCTCCAGCTCCTCCAGCTCCCCCTATGCTAATTCACAGCATGCAACATCAAATGGAGTCGGACACAGACAGCAAAAACCTTCCTTTGCCGAAAGTAAGTTACAAATTTTATTTCAAGCTCTGTGCAGTAAGAGTCTCTATCAATTTTCTTAAGGTTAAGAAACAAGATTTTAAGAGTTTATCAAGAAAAATCAGATAATTAAGAGATTCCATATTATTCGAGAATATCTTGAAAATGATCTTCGCAAGAAATTTTACTTAGGTTTTATTTAGAAAGTGTTTCAATTGCTATTTGCAGCTATATAACAACAAAGTTATTCCAACTATTCTATAGTATAATGTGGTTCGGTGCCATGCTAGAGTATTCGAAATGAATTTCTTGCTCTCTTTATAGATTTTGTTTACCATAGATTTCTTGTATGTATTTTTTAAGCTACCTATACCATTGTGGAGGAGGAGGACTCTTTCGAGTACATACTCGACAACAAGGAGTTGCACAATTTCGCACTGCAAATTGCAAATGGAATGCGATTCCTGGAACAGCAGGAGATAACGCATCGGTAAGCGCAACGTCAATTTTAAATTTCCAGGAAAGAGAGCGCATGAATGGAATCAAATATTAAGCCAGATGAGCGAGCATAACTTTAAAATTTGTATTTCAGTTTCTTATCTGATTTAATTCAATTGAGTTTTAGCTTGGGTTGGCAAAATACTTACTAAATGTCTGTCCAGCTGCATTTTACTCTCGAAAACAACTCATGTGAAAAATAAACAAAACTTTGTAGTTTACCAATCAATTTTTGTGTGTTTGCAGCTTAAAAAGAAAATCAAATTCGTTTATCAAAGCTGACTGCAAAGACGGCATTTTCCAACTTTTTGAAGACTCATAAGGGAAATGAACACGCTCAAAACAAAATACTAACGTGAACCAGTTGGACACACATCAGAATATAAATGTTGTCTTTGTGGAGGGGTAACTCTATTAGAACTCCATTCGCTCCATTCGCCAAATAGTTTTTTGTTTTTTGAGGCCAAGTTTTGAATGCATTTATAAATGCATTTTCGTAGGCTCTAGTAACGTGCTCTAGTCGAGAGTGTCCGACTAGGATATGCCCTTAACCCTGCGCAGAGCTGCTATTCGCGTTACAAGCGTTTTCACAAAACCATTATACCCTAAATTCCCATTTGCAATAGTTTGAGGGTATAGAAACGAAATATAAGGGATATACTAGTTTTGTTGAAATGTACTTGTGATGTCTCGTCCACTGGTAAAGTGTGCAAAAAGCGCAGCGCGTGCTTATGTGTGTGCGTGTGTGTGTGTGTACATTTGTGCATGGCTGTGGGTTGTTATGCATGTATAAAAGAAGCTTAGAATTATTGGAATGGCAGCTCTGCGCAGGGCTCGGGGTATCTCCTACTCCGGCACTCTCTGCTAGAGCAATCTTACTTGTTTGTATAAAAGAATTCATCGCGTTTTTTTTTTATATTAAAAGTAAACAATTTATATTGAACAGAAATGGTTGTATATGAGAGTGGTTGGGAAATGTTTTGACTTAGCAGAAACATATTGTTTTTACTTTAAACAAATCAATGTCAAGGGAACTTTTCAAGGCACTCTCATAGAATCTAAAAACTTTACCAGTCTATTACATGTATTTACACACATAATTACGGTCTAAACGCTCCTTAATATCGATGCGGGGTATACAAAATACACCTATGTTCAAATAAATATTAAATATTGTTTAATTTAGTAAATTTCTTTGGCTATTAAGACTTATATTTTATTTTATTTATTTATTTAATTTTGTAACAATTTTAATCTACAGCGACTTGGCAGCACGCAATGTGCTTATCGACAACAACAAGACATTGAAAATATCAGATTTTGGTCTCTCCAGACATGGCATCTACACGAATACCAGAACGCGAAAAGTGAGTGGCAGGGCAAAGCCGATGTTTTCGAGTGTCAATTAATTATAAATTGAATTGTTTTTGTTCTCGTGCAGTTACCTTTGCGCTGGCTCTCCATTGAGGCCATCAGGGACAATTTATACTCTAGCAAAAGTGACATTTGGGCCTACGGCGTCGTCCTCTGGGAGATTGGCACATTGGGCGCCTCTCCGTATCCCACGATCAGCAACAGCGAGCTGATACCCTTCCTGATGGCGGGCAATCGGCTGGAACGTCCCGAGATATGTACGCCACAGGTGTACACGATAATGCTGCAGTGTTGGCTGGAAGAGCCAGAGGAGCGACCCACGTTCGATGCCCTCTACAGGGTACTAAGCCCGAAGACCACCTACGTGGATATAAACAGTCTGAGCGACGATTACGTCTTTCCACCGATTAGAGAGTAAATTACAAGAAATGCAATTCTGTTTAGTACAATTGTTATTTAAGATACATCTAAATGTTATTTTTAAACGTCCCATTTCCTATGCTGTTCTAAAGCATGCGCTTGTGGCAGCTTGATCAAAGAAGAAGCCCATTAGAACCTAGTCGAATTCTAAATGTTATTCAACTCTGATGTATACGAAGGCAAATTTTGATGTGCTGTGAGCTAATTAACTTAGACGATTATGTATACCCTGTTTGTAAGTAGATTTTAATTATTTGTGTAGCATTCCACATCTTAGTGTAAATAGCGCAACTTTAATACATGTGATAAGTCTCTAAGTAAGCGTGAAGATAGGCAACTGAAAGTACAAGTAAACTGTATAGGATGTCCAACTGCAAATAAAAGCTTGCTAAACCTTTAAGTTCATGTTGTTATTATTTAATGCTTAATCCCATAAGTTTGATTCCAAGTCACATAACGCTCCACATCCTCCGCCGAGACGCTCTTCGAGACATGCTGCAGTGCTTCCATAAAATCAGCCATCGTAACAGCAGACAACTGTGAAAATATGAAAAAAATACAACATTTTTTACATAGATAACAAGCAAGACTGCTCTTGTTGGGAGTGTCCAACTAGCAAATACCCTATATCCCGCATATCGCTGAAGTTTAAGAGAATCTAGCTTTCTTGCTCACATTTTTGTTTGAATATTTAATTTTCAGCTTATAAAAACAACTATATATATACGAGGGCAGAAGAATTTTAAATTTTGACGGATATGGGCGTTGTATACCAAAACAGAATGCTAAGGAAATAGGATGAGATGTCGAAAAAGAGAGATATCGATAGTCTTTGTCATTTGTAGCTGCTGAGACTGACGGAGAGATATAGACGGACATAGCAGAAGCTCTCTTTTGCCTGTTACAAACATTTCAAGATAATTAGTATACCTTAAATTTTCGTTTTCAATGGTTGCGGGGTATAAAAAGGGAGCTACTAAATGGCTTAGCGTTGTTTACCTGCTGCGCATCGATTGCGTCAATCTGAGAGCTGGTTAAGGCCCTCAGTGGCTGCATAGCTGCATAACGGCAAAGACTGTCCATGTCGGCGCCAGAATATCCTTCGGTTAATTCAGCTAGTCCTTGCATCTGTGCGTCACTGAGATTATGGTGTATTTGCTGTACAAGTTTAAGAATGATCTGCTGACGTGCCTGCGCCGCAGGTAGCGCAACGTAGATGCGACGCACAAATCGACGACGCACAGCTTCATCCAGCTCCTGTGGACGATTGGTAGCACCAATAATGACAATGTGGTCGTCTTCGTTAGTTGCCGCCCCATCCAATTGTATGAAAAACTCGTTTTTCATACGCCTGGAGCTTTCGTTCTCGTTATCCGAGCGCTGCGACAGCAACGAATCGACCTCATCCATAAATATAATCTGCAAAAAAGCGCAAATGTAAGTTATTATTCAATGCACCAGTTAGGATATACTTACAGCTGGCTGATGTGCAGCAGCCACCGCAAACAGAGTCTTGACCAGCTTCTCGCCTTCGCCCACCCACTTGGAAGTCAATGTGGACGGATTAATGCTAAAGAAAGTTGCCCTCGACTGTGAGGCAATACACTTAGCAATTAATGTTTTGCCCGTCCCGGGTGGGCCAAACAGCAGAACACCACGTGGCGGCCGACGCACGCCCTTAAACAAATCTGGACGTTGCAATGGATGTATGATGGTCTCCATAAATGTGGACTTGGCATAGTCCAAGCCAGCTATATCCTCCCATGCTATGGGCTTATATTTATGCATACTCTCTCGCAGTATTTGATCAACCATAAGGGGATCCAAGTGTGCCAAGGAAGGTGGAACAGGTGGCACGTGTGCAGCAGGTGTTGACGACACGGATTGCTTGGTTGGTGCAGCTGAAGCAGTCCTAAAATAACAAATGTGGGTAATATATGACGAGTTATAAATGGATGCTGGATAAGACTTACGGCTCACTTTGGCCAATGGGTTGCACAAAGTTGGCATTTACACTGCGTCCACGTCCCCCAAGTGACTTTTTTCTGTAGTCCATCATATTGCTGAAGGCTACACCAGGTGCACCTCCAGCATTTTGTTTGCCTTTCTGCAATAATAAATATATACTTCTATGCATATTTATATATCAAATAAAAATATGGACAGTACTGGTTTCCATATATGCAATTCTGAGGTTAAACAAAAATATTTGTAGTTTAGAGCAATTGGAACAATATTTACATCTGCGAAACGTGACAGTTCTATATGAGCATTTACAATATTATTTTTGTGCAAGTGCATGTTAGAAAATTTAATTTAATCTATTCATAAGTTTATGCGGATACAAGTTATGTTCAGGGGTTTAGGGGATCTCCTACTCGGGCACCACCGACTAGAGCTTTCTTACTTGTTTTCTTTTTCAAGTCAGTCAAGCTTCAGTCAAGCCAAACCCTAGACAAAATTTGAATTTAAATAAAAAAAATTGCTGTTAGAATGATCCCTTTTCACCGATATTTTAATCGAATTGATCCCTTTTCACCGATATTTTAATCGAATTGTATTGAAAAACTGCTACTGCTGTCTGCTACGACAGCTAGCTGTCCTGGCCAGAGAGGCACAGCCTCATTTCAATTGAAATGCCTGTCAGCTTGTATTCTCTTTTTTTTTAGTATTTACCTGCATATTGTGCCGCAGCAACTGTTCACGTGCTGTACGAAAGCCACCAGCTGAGACTGGTGGTGCTGTAGGTTTTGCTGCCGTGGGCACAGGAGGAGCTGTGCTCAATATGGGTGTTGCTGCTGCTGGGGCTAGTAATTTCTGGGGCTTGCGCAAGTCAATTGTTATTTCATCTCGCATGCAGCTTTCATATTTTCCATGGCACAAATGTTCGAATGAGCTCTCAGGCGGCTCGGCCCATTCCAGGCATTCCAACTGCACTCCAGCAGCAGCCCTTCGACGTCGACTCGCCGCGAGCAGCCTTTGGCATCCAGCTAGACAATCTTTCATAAAGGTTTCCGTGCTACTGGCATTTGTAAATGTTTCTTGATGCTCCTTAAGTATTTCATAGCGCATGGCTTCACTCAACTTGCTTAATTAGAAGATTGTGCTTTACGGCTTAAAGTCGCTCAACTTGTCTCGTCTCAACTCACCTCGTAGACTGCGCCAACAGCAATTTTTGTTTGCGCCAAGCATTCTGATAGTCGCCTGCACTGACATCCGTATCTTGCCGAATAGCTGCATTAGCTGCATAGGCGGTAGACCAAAACTCTTCTGTCATTTTGTTCATGATTAAAATTAAACAAACACAATTAAAATTTGCCCGGCATTTAGACTGATCTAAATTCTAAAGTGGCGGCTGGTCGATAGCTGTTTGATAGACTCTGCTGCTCATCGCACAACAGCTGACTGTCGTATCATGCAGCTTTTGTCGTGCTCACATATTCGATAAGAAACGATCATTTAAAAGGCGGTAATTTGATTAAACTCAAATAATCTTAGTTGAAATTTTGTTTAAGCTGTACTATTATATATTTGACTATTTTGATACTACTCTTAAATAAAAAATAAAAACAAATAGCATATGACATCTGTGCTATCGACAATTAAAGTAATATTTCTGTACTCTTGCTACAATTGATTTTAATTGAAATTAATTGCTGTTCCACTTGTGCAAAATAAGTTTGCGTACAGCATTTAATTAAGTTGCGCCTCAGTGCTTGAACAACCCTAACGTAGACGTATTTTGGCTTGGGTAAGGTTATCTGCTGTAGGTTAAAATCAGATTTCTCCAACAGTAGCCAAAACGTTTAGTCAGACACAGGCATTTTGTCGCGGCATCATTTGTGGACTCACGTTGTGCAAATATATATAAATGTATATACAAATCTGCCACATCTAAAAAGTTGGCCCCAACGACTGAGTCTCCAGCTACGGTCCACGGCAAAATGTTGCGCACAGCAGCAGACTGCCTTGCAGTCTCTTATCGCATTCAAGATAACGAATACGCGACAGATAAATCTCCCATAAAAGGGGCAGCCCAGTCAATAAAGCCTTCTCAGTTTACATGCAGCTCCATCTACAACAACTTTGAGGAAATCTAAATACGAGAGGACTTCATCATGTGCCTGCCCAAGCGAGTCAGCGGAGGCGCCATCCAAAGCGTGGCAACAGCTGTTGGTGGGTCAATTTCAGATATATTTATAAATAAGCTGACAATATCTGCTTTCATTTATTATTAATATTTAAATTCTAAGGTAATTTGCTTTGCTTTAACTTTGGCGTTCTCTTTGGCATCACACCCGCTCACATGGACCTCTATGAATCGGAGCAACGAACGCCCCTTAACACAGTCACAGATCCAACGGGCACCGCCTTATTGACTGGCTATCTCTTTTTGAGCGCTGCAGTTGGAGCAGCTGTGTCCGGCTGCCTCGCCATTCGCATCGGTCCAAAGTCCGTGCTGCTCTGCAGTGGATTGCTCCAAATTGTAAGTCTTGATTAACCTTATTCCAATTGAATATAAGTATATCCACATATGAGCTATTGAGCCATTTATGAACCATGCATTTAATTTATGTGTTCAGCTGCCTATCATAAGCTGACGAAGATGAATTGGTTATGAGCCACTGCGGAGCTCATATAATAAATTAACTAACCAGGACTATTAAAGGGACGATTGATTATCGATAACTAATCGAATTCAAACTAAAATTTCTTATGTGTTATGTTAAAAGCTTTAAAATGACTCTCATCTCTGGTTTTTCAGTTCAGCTGGTTCACCATACACTTTGGCTTCGATATCGTTCACATCTATGCCTCACGCATGTTTGGCGGCGTGGCAGCTGGCTCCGCACTCGTAGTGCTGCCCATTTTCATCAATGAAATTGCGGAGACTCGAGAGAAGGCCGCCCGTCTGACCTTTACAATCGAGCTGTGGCGCACTTTGGGCATTCTCCTTGGCTTTGTGCTAGGTTTCTATTTGCCCTACGACTATGTAAATATTGTGGGCTGTATGATGTCCTGTGCGTTCTCTCTGTGCTTCCCCTTCGTGCAGGAGAGTCCGCATTATTACATGCGCAAAGGTAATCTGCAGGCTTTGGAGAAGTCCCTTCGCTGGTATCGAGGCATACGTGATATAGATGATCGCGAGAAGTCCGAGTATCTGCAGGAGCTATCCGAATTCAAAGCCGAGATGCAAGGTGAGGGCAAGGGCATTGGCTCGGAGCACTACTCGCGCAGCTATGTCATCCGTCTGATCGGCGTTAGCTTTCTTCTGACAATCTGCGCCAAGTTGAGCGGCGTCTTCGTGGAGCTGAACTATGCTGCCGACTTTCTAGGTCGCACGGGCTTTACGATGGAGTTGAACTATGTTCTGCTCTCCATATCACAGTGTGTGGGCGCCGTCTTTGCACGACTCATCGGTCCCAAAATGCCTCGCAAGGTAAATCCATTTCGTTCCCTTTTCAGCTTCAGTTTCATTACATTTGCTGCCTCTCTTTCAGCTACTGCTCTGTCTCTCCTCGTTGATGGCTGCTGCTCCAGTCATCGCTCTGGCCTTCTTCAAGCACCTCCATGAGAGCTGGTCTCTGGGCATCTGGTGTGAACGCTATTTGCCCATGATCTTGCTTGCTATTCAGCTATTCTTCGTTAGCTTTGGACTCTATCCTCTGGCTGCTGTCGTCAGCAGCGAAGTGCTGCCCACAAAGGTAAGAAATACTATATCATTGATGATTTGTTTGCTTTACTAGAGTATGTCCCTGACACAGCTTAGAACTAGATCCAAAACACAGATTTATTAACTCGATTGATTAGCTAACTGACTGACTGCTTGCCTGCCTTACAGACTAACTTACTTTTTAATCACAAGGCTTAAGGATTGTGTTTAGTTGGCTATTATGTTGTCAATTATAGCCAACAATTATAGCCATATTTAATAAAATTCCATTGTGAATTAATGCCTTGCTATTCATATTTTTTAATTAACCCGCCCTTTTTTCTGCTGGAAAGCATTTGTATTGTTTGCTCAGCTAAAACATTGTTAAATGGCATAAGCCGGAAAATTTTAATTGCGAAATAAGAAAAATCGTTGCATACTTTTCATGGCAGTCAAACAATTGATTTATATTCTTTTACTGAAGGATTCAAGTCAATATTTAAATTTGCAGTTGAATTCACTTAAATTTAATTGAAATTTGATTGATTTATTCAATTTCTTTAAATTCGATTAAATTTGTTAATAAATAATTTATTAAAATTTATTGCATAGATAATATGAATATAATACAATTTCATATTAGATCTTAATACACATTGAATTTAAATTTTCAAAATTTTAAAAATATTTTGAATTGAAACAATGAAATGAGCTCATGCATAAAATATATAATATATTTATTACATAAAATTAATTCGGTTTAAATTAATTAAATAAATTTACTTCAATTAAGTTTCATTAATTTCATTAGTATAATCATATATTAGTAATTATTAATTCTGTCAATAGATTTCGCTGAGTGTAGAGTATTACGTAACCTAGGTAACCAGAGCTTTCAAATTAGTTACTCCCATATAAGCTTAACTAAACTTAAGCCGTTTACTATAAGTACGCAAAGCTTAGAATTTAAGCAAGTTGAAGTTTATGCTCTTAAGGACTAAGGCTCACTCACGCCTTACTGTTTGCAGGCTTTAATCACATATCAAAATTAAATTCTACGAAATGACTTTTCACAGCTGCACGACTTGCTCTATTCAGTGGCATCGGGCGTTGCCTGGCTGCTGCTCTTTGGCATGATTGAGGTGAGTGAAGTGAAGCATTAAGCATTGAGCGTTGAGCATTGAGGAGTTTGTGGAAATCTCACAAATGCAAATATATTTTTCATGGAAAACAGGCTTTCAATGCGGTTAAGTCGCCTTTTGGACCTGGCCTAGTGCTCTATCTGTGGGTGTTTGCCGCCGCCTCCATATTTGTGGGACTCATTTCGCTGCCTCTGCTGCCGGAGACACGCAATCGCCGTCCGTCGGCCGTGCAACGGGAACTGGGCTATGTGGGCCAAGAGGGCGTGGCCAAAGTGGCGAGCGCCATCAATGGTCACATTTCTTCGAACATCTGAACAATTTAACTACAATTAGTCTTAACATAAGTAAAGCACAAATTAATTAAGAGCGGCGCTTGTTGTTTAATTTTCTCATTTGATGGAACTCATTATGTTTTGGTAGGCATTCGAGCTTATCTATATGAAAACTGATCCGAAGTGGCGCCAGCCCTGATGAAATTCACTTTACCATAAGCCCACGATCTTAACTTATCTAATCTGGCGTCAAATTTCTTTATTGCCTAGAATATTCTGGTTGTACTGGACGTGAAGTTGGTAAGTATTTCAGGTATTCGAAAGCAGGAAAAGGGGAGAACAAATTTGTTTTGTATAAAACACTTTCTGCTGATGCCAAAGGTGGAGAGAAGCAAGGATCGGTCAAAGTAGAGACCATTATTAAGGAAAAGTACAAGGATAAGGTTCTTGGAAAAGATTCACTGACTTCGCCGAAAAGGTATGGCTACGGAAGAGTGGGACCTGGTTGCAGGAACACTGGTAATAGTGTTCGGCCAGAGCACACAGAAGGGCTTTTTAGTAGTTTAATGCGGAAGAACGCGTTGGTCCAAAGTTAAAAACAGCTCAAGAAAGAGGTGGTTTTTGAACGATAAGCAGTATATGCAGTCGGATACATAATTTAGATTATCTATTAGCATTGTTAATTATCACTATCAATTATAATCATTATTGTTATTGTCAACATTAGTATCATTATCATTATGTTTGTGATCTATTAATACTTACACAGAATATCATTTCCTATGATTAACAAGCTAAAAATCTTGGTATAAGTACATAAAAACTTAGCATCTCTAAGATCCGTGCATCAATCAAAAGCAATACTTTCTCTTTTCTCAACACATGGCACATAAGGAAGACACATAGAGAGCTCTGAGTCCCACACACTGACTAATCCATATTTACACCTTCACAATAGATAGATGTACTGTTCATTGTTGTATCGCCTTGTTTACCTAGCGTACACTCCTATCTGATTAAAATTTAGAATATTCGTAGCACACACACAGAGTGTTTAATCTTTGGGCTACTGATATGAGAGCGCCATGAAAACGTGATTAAATCACAGCAGCAACTGCTTGACAACTAAAACAGAAGGCTGGGCTACCCGCCGATATAGTTTTCTATGACAATGACTCTCCTCTGTGTTCCTCATTTACTATTTCAACCACATATCACAACAGGAAAAATAGTAAACATATAATATGAAGAGAAAAACAAATATGCTATAAACAAAGCGCAGTTATGTTTGATAAAAACGAAATCTAAATTCTCTAGCTGTTTTATATTAACTGTGTCTATATATAAATCTATATAAGATCTATCAACTCTGTCTTTTTAACAACTAAAGTTTTCAGTCTTTCATTTACTATACATAGTATATGAAGTATAAAATAATTATAATTAAATTTTGATATACTGTACTATATATACCACTAAGTTGTGGATATATAACGATATATATGGCTATATATGACCTTATTATATTTATGATAAGTTTATTGGATGACTGTGCCTCCTTTCCCATATGCGATGCACACATACATATATGTAATTATATATTTGTAGAATATTCGTATATATATTTTTCAATCAGCTAGCCCTTGGACCAAGCTAGTTCCTATAGTCAACTCACATATCTCTGACTTTGATGTGTAGAGTAAAAACAAATTTATATTATAATGACAGAAGTAGACAAAACAAAGCGTATCGACAGTCTGAACTGGATGCAATTAGAATATCGTGTGTTGTTGTTGTTGATGTTCGTAGTTTCAGTTGAGAGCTGAGAGCATAATAGTTGAGTGATAACAACAATCCGTTCAGTTTGTTTTCCCATATGCACGGCTGCTCTGTAACGCTGTATCTGCGGTTGGCTTCACAATCTCTACTCGTTATGTGTGTGATTTTAATAACATATATAAAAGTTATCATGCAGCAACTGCGCCCGGTTAGTTCGCCACGAGCATTACCCCAGGCAGCAGAACCAATCTGCAAAGCCCAAACCCCACCTGCTGAAAGGATAATGAACGCATCACTTGCGATAATTGGATAAAGAAAAAATAGCAACATGGACGCAAAAGGCAGTGTGAAACACCAATATCTGGCTGCAATATTTGGTTTGTAAATGATTTGTTGTAAAGCCAATAATAACAATTTATTAAAGGCTAATAAAAGGTGAAATTAAACTGAGTGTTTAAGTGCTTTTGTGTGTGATTATATCGCCTGCTTTTATCTGATTAAACAATCCTCAATATATTCAGGAAAAACATTTAAGCAAATAGTTCTCAATATATTCAGGAAAAACATTCAAACAAATACGTGAAAAAAGAAGAGCCTATTAATAATTAAAAAGGCTTTATCATATTTAATAATAAATAACAAACAGCTTAACTCAATAAAGGAAAAAAAAAGTTACAGAATTATTTTTTTGCTATTCAATCAATCGTAAATGAAGCATAATATATCATATAAATTATGTATGTTAAAATGAATGTTGGGGCGAAAAAAGACAGTTTCAAAAGTCATTTGTAAAAATTATATGGAACCCGCAGTTGGATTTACCTTTTAATGCGTTTTAATTACCTCAATTAACTAATACAAAGTGTGATAAAAGAAAAAAAAATTATATATATTAATATTTAATTTTAATATTTAGAAAAGTTTTTTATCTGCATAAATAAAACTTTAAATTAAATAGACCATAAAATTCTAAAAAAAAAACGTCTTTGGCAGATCTTGTTATCAAATTCAACCAGCCCAAGCATCAAGAGATTACATAGGAACACGCTTTTGAAATATGTTCTATGTATAATTCATAAAACATAAACTAGTAAATATTTATATACACTTTTTAATCTATGGAAACTTTTTATGTTTTTGCTCTCTGATTACGCATAAAAATATTAAAATGTTATAAAACAAATATATAAAAACATAAAAATAATTTTAATTTAATATCAAATATGAATTCCTCTAAAAATAATTATATTTTGATTATTAATTATATATTATATTATTATTTTTATTATATTATTAGAATATTGATTCTATTCAACTTACTCGTTTTTCTCGGTGCTTCCCACATTTTAGTAAATATTGCGTCAATTTCCTTTGGCGCTTATTGCGGCTGGCCATCTTCCAGTTTTTTGGAGCTAAGCAGTAGTGCGAGTCCCTTGGAGACGGGTCCGCTGACCAAGCAGGATCAGGGTAATGTGGCATCGGTTCTCTGCCTCGGTGGTCTAGTCGGCAATATATTCTTCCTTTGGCTGGCCGACAAAATCGGTCGCAAGAACTCAATGCTGTGGGTGGCATTGCCCTCGCTGGTAACCGAAGTGTAGATCAGATTTTAGGATTTGGCTAAATTACGTTCTCTTTGTTTCAGTTGGGCTGGATTGGCATACCCTATGCACGAAATCCCACACATTTGATAGCAGCCCGCTTTATGGGTGGATTGGCTGGCGGCGGTTGCTTTGGTGTGATACCCGTCTACACGGCGGAGCTGGCAGAGGACAGGTGAGTAACTGTCAAGCCTTACATACTTCCTTTCATTCATTTCCATCCATTGATCTTTGCTGACATTTAGTGTGAGAGGCATTCTGGGAACTCTGCTGGTGCTCACCTGCAACTTTGGCGTGCTGCTTGCCTTTATTTTGGGTTACTACTTCAACTATGCAACAGTCGCCTGGATTATCTCTACACTGACGATAGTGTATGTGGGCTGCTTCTGGTTTATGCCTGAGACTCCGCAGCATTTGGCACAGCGACACAAGTTGTCCGAGGCAGAGGACGCCCTGCGCTATTATCGCAATATACGCTCTCGTCCCTCCAAAGAGCTGAGCGAAGAGCTGCAGCTGGAGCTGCACAAGCTGCGAGCACCCGAGAAGGCAGATGATGCGGATGTCGATGACAGCGCCGTGACCTGGGCAGACTTTGGTAAGCTATTGTTGAGCTCCCAGCTAGCCACGTTCACGTTCACGTTCAGTTGTTGAGCTTTAAGCTAGTCATAGCCTGTCCTTTAAGTTAATTCTATTTTCCATTTTCAGCTGATCGAAAGACGCGTAAGGCCTTGATCATTGGTCTGGGCGTATTGATGACTAATCAGGCCTGCGGCTGCTTTGCCATGCTCAACTATACGGCAATGATATTTGAAGAGTCCGGCTCCAGTCTGCCACCCACTGTCTCCGCCATCATTGTGGGCGTCATTCAGCTGGTCGGCTCGTATGTGTCCACTTTGCTAGTGGAGCGCGCAGGTCGCAAGATGCTGCTGCTCATTTCCGCGGTCGGCATTTGTCTCAGTCAGGTGATCATGGCTAGTCACAGCTACCTGAAGGTCCTCCAATATGATACGTCCGGTTTCGACTGGGTGCCCACTGCGGCGTTCTCTTTCATGCTGTTCATTGCCTCGTGGGGTCTGTTGACACTGCCTTTCCTGGTCATCTCTGAGATACTGCCACCCAAGATACGCAGCACGTCCATCATGGTGCTTATGTCCGTGCTTTGGCTACTCTCTATGCTAGCCATTAAGGTAGGTCCATAGTCCACTAGATCTTAAATGATATTACATGATTTAATATTTCCATAGCTCATTCCACTGCTGACCGCTGCGTGGGGCATGCATGGGACTGTGCTCTTCTTCGCCAGCTGCACCCTCGCCGGGGCTTTGTTCATTGCCATCTTTTTGCCCGAGACGAAGGGTAAAACAATTGAAACCATTTTGGCAAACCTATAGCTAGTTCTTATTAATTAATTGTGAGTTGTTTTTTACTTCTACGTGTATTACAATATTAAATATTATAGGCATGTTACAAGATCAAGTGCATTTATACGACTATACATTACATATTTGCCAGACAAGTTGCGTCTTTGTCATAAATCTAGTCAGGCATGACAATCTGGCTAACTGTTTTCCCGTTGGCCGACAGCTTTCCCTTGAACTTAACTTCTGTGCTTGCGTCTGTCTGTGACTTATAAAAGCCCTCTTTGATTAGATTACAAAATTCCTACTAGAGAACCCATCTTTACGACCTGAGCACAGCTTCATGTATTCTATGGAATGCTGGTGCAATAGAGATGAACAACTTTTATTGCTAGTTAATTACAGTGAGAAAGAGAGACAGAGAGAGAAATAGAGAATAAGAGTGAGGGAGAGAAATCTTTGAAATATAAACGAAGAGTGAGGGATATAGAGATTAAAAGAGATAAAAAGACATAGGCAAGGATCAGTGTGAGACAAAGATAGAGAGAGAGAGTGAGAGAGAGAGAGAGAGAGAGAGAGAGAGCGAGTGAAAGAGATTAAATGAGATATAAAGAGCTAGATAGAGAGAGACAGAGAGATGGACACGTGGATTGAGAGTAGTAAAGTATATAGAGAGAAAGAGAGATGCAGAGTGGTAGAACTTTATAGCTATAATATATATATTATAAAGAGAAGGCCAAAGAACGAGGCACTCAGAGGAGGAAGAGACCTAGGCACAAATATAAGTTTTAAAGCCTACTTATAGTAGACTCTGAATTTGAGTGGTTCTCCAATTCTTACTAAGCATTAAATATATGTATTTAATGCTGTACCCTGTTTTCTTCAAATTTATATGCAACTTCCTTGTATGCTGCGTAGTTTTCCAACAGCTCATTAAAAGCTTATAGTTACTTACACACACAATAATAAATTACATTGTCTCAAAAGCCATATCGCAAGAGACACGCTTTCTTTTGTAGTACGTCATTCCATATGGTATAGAACACCTGGCACATAGAGCTAGATAATGTTTATCATTCATGACTTTCATGAATTTCCTACTGAAATGAATCTTAATCTTTATATCACGAAGAGCTTATCCATTAGGTATTGTCGGATTGGCTTAAAGAGGCGTTTTTATATTCGATCAAGAATTGAAAAGAGTATATTGGTTTTGTGCAACGTTCGTCTTACTATCCATCCGTCTGTATGCCTAGGATATATGCCCAATGTGAATATACATGAAGTCTACGCTACCAGCTCATGACATCTAGTCATGGAATATTTTTATCTAATGCTTGGGCTTACCTTTTAATTAAGATATGTTAGTCGACATTATAAAATTTTGTCGTTGACGCAGGCCGAGACATGCGCCTTGACTTTCCAGTGGACGTCGATAAGATTTGGCTGAGTTTCAAATTGAGTTTGGGTAGTCCATTGAGTAACTTTCTGCTGGAGCTCATGAGCAGAAAGTGTGCCTGTGTCTAAATACGCTATAATAAATTAGTTTTGACTTAATCTTCACATGCAAAACTTTTACTGGAAGTATTAGTAAAATATGTTATCTAGCCATCATCTGTTGCTGGATAAGGAACGTCTTTTAGAGGGTTTTTCAACTTTAGTGAACGCTATGCAATCAGACTGTTTAGATCACAATGGAGTTGACAACGAGCACAGTGGCTGATCTTTCGGATAGTCTGCTGGATCGCAGAAATCGCTACCAGCTTCTGGCCACATTTCTAGGTGAGCTAGGCGCATAAGGCTTAGTTGTTACTTGAGAAGTTCATTCCAGTGTCTCTTACGTTTCTAGTGAATTTATCGCCCTTTGTTTATGGCATTGGCATCGGGTGGATGTCGCCTGTGATGAGAGCTTTACAGACTCCCGATTCACCCCTCAGCTTCGAGGTGTTTGTGGAGGAGATTTCTTGGATTGGCTCACTGATAGGTGTTGGCAGTCTGTTTGGAAATTTGCTGGCAGGCTTCCTACTGGATCGAATTGGTAGGAAGCCTATCTTGTTGGCTTTGGCCGTGCCGAATGTGGTGAGTGGGAGCAGACAACCAAAAACCTATGTTTGACGCCATCTAACTTCAAATTGTTTCTTAGTGCTTCTGGCTGTTGTCCTACTTCGCTCAGAGCGTAGAGTATTTGTACATAGCTCGCTTTTTAACTGGTATTACAGGTGGAGGTGGCTATGTCGTTCTACCCATGTTCGTTAGCGAAATATCAGATGCCAAGTAAGTGTGCTTAAAGAGTTACTATATAAAAATAAGTATACTTCATAATTTACTTGCAGAGTACGTGGTCGCCTTGGCTCCTTTCTCATGCTCTCGGTTAATATGGGCATTCTAGTGGGCTATATCTTATCCACAAATGTTGACTATCATTTGGCACCCTTTTTCGTCCTACCCCTACCCATTTGTTATTTCATCAGCAATCTTTTCCTCCCTGAGACACCGTTTCATTTGATCAACAAAGGAAAATTTGGAGCTGCGGAAAAGTCTTTCAGATATTACAAAAACATCAGGAATGATGACAAAAGCTCCATGCTGGAGTTCGAGGATATAAAACTAACACTGACCAAGGAGACGGCTCTAAATGTGAATGCCTTTATTTATAAAGACTTTGGTAAGTGGTAAATATCCTTTCCGCTTTCGTTTTCTTATTCTTTTCCTTTGCATCAGTTACTCGACCAGCTTTGAAGGCCTATGCCATTGCTATGGTACTGATATTTGCTAATGAATTTACTGGCACCTTCTGCTTTGCTACTTATATGTCAGACGTTTTCGCTGTCTCACACACAACTTTGGACATAGGCATGTGCACGATTATCATCGGAGCCATTCAGATCGTTGGCACCTATACGACCACATTGATATGTGACAGATTTGGTCGCAAGATATTGCTGCTGATCTCCAGTCTGGGTTGTGGCATTTGTCTGGCTGCCTTTGGCGCCTTCACGTATTTCGCTGAGCGCTACGATCTTTCCTCAGTTGGCTGGATGCCCCTTCTGCTATTATCCTTGGATGTATTTGTTTGTAATATAGGTCTGGTGGGCGTCTTGTTTGTGGTGTTGGTGGAAGTAATGCCAGCTAAGGTAAATCCACATTCAATTTCCTATAATTGATCTATCATATATGAAAGCATTTTCAAAATATTTTTAGATCCGTTCGGTTGCTGTTTCAGCATTTGTGATCGTGCTTAGCATCACGGTTTTCATATCTCTGAAGATTTTTCCACTCTGCATGGAGTATTGGGGCATATCGACCACCATGTGGAGCTCGAGTCTTGTTGCAATTGTTGGCTTTGTCTATTTTCTGTTCTTCCTTGAAGAGACTAAAGGCAAATCAATGCTGGATCCTTAGATATATTTTATACTAAAGATTTATTTATTTATAATATTTAGTTTTTAAATAAAACGTATTTGTATAATGTAGACCTTTTTTATCAGATCGTGGAGAACTATAACAAAATATGTCATGGTATATTAAATAATCAAATAAAGTCATGCCCTCAAGAGGTATATGGTTGATATACGAACTGACCTTCCGTAACTGTATCTGTTCTTTTGAAAACAACGCAAATAGAGAAACTCTCAACAAAGTTGTTTACCTGATGAAATTCGCAAAAATCTTAACAAATATTTGGATCATAAAATGAAAGAACAACTCTTTTGAGACTTTTATATACTTGAAACTACGGTTTTAATATCAATGTTTATTAAAGCTTTTGAGTGGTTATCATTATATTATTGATCTATTTAAATTGATGTATCAAAATAAATAACAAGACTTTGCCTTACCCATGTTGATATAGCTTGACAAGCCTATCGCAGTAGGGAGACAAGCCTTCTTTTTAAGCACGCCATTTCTGATGGTATGTAACACCTGGAAAATAGACCCAGGTAAAGTAAAGTTCTTATCATTCATGACTTTCGTGACTTTGCTTGTGTAATTGACGCTCGCCTCAGCCATCTTATCTTTATACGATCCACAACTAATCCATTGCCAGACTCGCTTAAGCACACATCTTTCTAATATGATCTATCTGTGTGATGATTACTCTGACTGTTAGTAATATGCATGCAATAGACTGTGTTCATACGATAACAGCTTTATAGTTAGCAAACTATCAATTAGGCTTTCCAGATTTCAAAGGCTACAAATGCTCGCAGTCGCATTCGTCGACAGGCAGTGAAGTTGCTTAGACGTCTCCAAATTTCTATTACAATGACGAAACTAAAGCAGTACTCGCTTTTGAATGAGAAGACGCGCTACCAACTGTTGGCCACTATCATAGGTAAGTCATGGAAAATATTGTTATCGTAGGTTTCAACTTTGACTAAAGATTCTGTTAGTCAACATTATAACATTTGGTCATGGCGTGGGTATCGGCTGGTTGTCGCCAACCTTGAGCAAAATACAAACACCCGACACGCCCCTTGACTTTCAAGTGAGCATCGCAGAGGTTTCCTGGCTGGGCTCCATGTTGGGCCTCGGCAGTCTACTGGGCAACTTAACTGTAGCCTTTCTGCTGGAGCGAATGGGCAGAAAGTTTTGCATCTACCTGCTGGCAGGACCTTATGCGGTAAGTCCTTTCAACCGAACCTGAAAGCTTTACGCGAACAACTTGTACTTTAAGTGCCTGTGGATTCTCATCTATTGCGCCTCGAATGTCTACTATTTGTATGTGGCTCGCTTTCTGTGCGGCTTTACTGGAGGCGCTGGCTATTTGGTAGTACCCATCTATATCAGTGAAGTGGCCGACAGCAGGTGAGTGTGTATGCTATATCTGTATCCATATCTTTATCTTTTTAAATTTTTTATGTTCTGCAGCATTCGCGGTTCTTTGACTTCTATGGTCATGCTGTCTGTCAACTTGGGCGTACTTGTTGGCTATATACTTAGCACCTACCTGGCTTATCACATCGTCCCATTCCTCGCCATCATCTTGCCCATAGCCTACTTTACAGCCAATCTCTTTCTGCCCGAGACGGCGCCATATCTCCTGCGACGCAGTCAATTGAACGCAGCTGAAAATTCCTTCAGGTACTATCAAAACCAGAAAAGAAGCATGGAGCCGGCCTCCAAGGCGAACTTCGACGAACTGCGCTTGGCCATAGATGCGCAGCAGGCACAGAATCGAGCCGCCTTAACATATAGGGATTTGAGTAAGAGTAACCGATCGATTTTATATATTTTATTAATTCATACTTGTTCCATATATATCAGTCACCAAGCCCGCGCTGAAAGGCTTCGCAGGTTCGATCGTGCTCTCAACAGGCTATCAATTCAGTGGAATTTTCAGTTTCATCAACTATATGTCCACCATATTCGAGGCATCGGGCTCTATTCTGGATGTCAATATCTGCACCATTATCATTGGCGTAGTGCAAATTGTTGGCGTTTATACCTCGACCATATTTGTAGACATTATCGGACGTCGCATCCTCATGTTGATCTCGACGTTGGGCGTTGCTCTGGGCTGCATCGTCTTTGGCTGTTTCACATACTTTGCGCAGTTCTACGATCTGAGTTATCTTAATTGGTTGCCATTAGTGCTGATGATAATTATAATCTACTTAGGTAACGTTGGACTTATTGGAATATTCTTCGTAGTGCTCGTGGAACTCTTTCCAGCTAAGGTAGGCGTGGCTCAACTTCTACAATTTTCTGTCTTAACAGGAATATAAAATAAGATGAAAGAATCCATTTCTTTCCACACTACACTACCGATCTTATTATCCATATATTTCTTTTCATCTTTTCAGATACGTTCCCTGGCCACATCCATGTCGGTGGTTTTTCTTAGCATTTTGGTTTTTGGCACATTGAAATTATTTCCGCTTCTACTCCATTATTTTGGCATTTCGGTTACCATGTGGTTCTCAGCGGCGTCCAGTCTTCTAACTTTCATATACTTCTTGTTATTCCTGCCAGAAACTAAAGGCAAGTCTATGATTGAAGATTGAGCTTTGCATGTTTGCGTATGAGACAATAAATTAATTTTGACTTAACCTTAACACACACAACTTTTACTGGGAGTACTAAGCAAATGTTCTTATCAACCCTTTACCTTGCTGGGAAATCGTCGCACACAGAGCTTTCCAATCTAGATTATAGGCTGTATTTCAGATGATACTTAAACGCAATAGCCGTCAGTCAACGACATGAGCTTCAACTAGTTAGAACGCAATGAAGTTGACAACAGGATTTGATAACTCGGACAGTCTGCTGAATCGCAGAAATCGTCATCAGTTCCTGGCCACGTTTCTAGGTGAGCTAGGCGCATAAGGCTTAGATGGTAGTTGAAAGCATTTTCAATTGGTTCTTTCCTTCCCTAGTGAACATCTCGACTTTTGCTCATGGCATTGGCATCGGTTGGATGTCGCCTGTGATGAGAGCCTTGCAGACTTCCGATTCACCACTCAGCTTCGAGGTACTTGTGGAGGAGGTGTCCTGGATAGGGTCTCTGCTGGGCATTGGCAGTGTCATTGGAAACTTACTAGCTGGCTTACTACAGGATCGTATAGGACGAAAGCCTGTTATGTTGGCTCTAACTGTGCCGTATGTGGTCAGTAGTTGACTTACCTTTATAGCTACCCACATATTAACTCTCTTCCTTTAGTGCTTCTGGTTGTTGTCCTACTTCGCTCAGAGTGTGGAGTACTTGTACCTGGCTCGTCTTTTGGCTGGCATTACAGGTGGAGGAGGTTATATAGTTCTACCAATATTCATAAGCGAAATATCAGATGCTAAGTGAGTCTTCTTATAAATGTACTCTCTCCATAATTAACATCTCACTATAACATCTCGCTGTATTTTAGGATACGTGGTCGTCTTGCCTCCATGGTCATGCTCTCTGTTAATATGGGCATTTTAATGGGTTATATCTTATCTACAAATGTTGACTATCATTTGGCACCCTTCTTCGTCCTACCCCTACCCATTTGTTACTTCATCAGCAATCTTTTCCTCCCTGAGACACCGTTTCATTTGATCAACAAAGGGAAATATGGAGCTGCTGAGAAGTCGTTCAGATATTATAAAAATATCACGGATGATGACAAAAGCTCCATGCTGGAGTTCGAGGATATGAAAGTTAAACTAAGCAAGGAGACAGCTTTGAATGTGAGCGCCTTCAACTACAAAGACTTCCGTGAGTAACCAATAACCAAGTCCTCTTCAATTCTTCCCTAATCTTTTCATTTTCTTAGTGACTCGACCAGCTTTGAAGGCCTATGCTATTGCTATGGTTCTGATATTCACGAATCAATTTACTGGCACCTTCTGCTTCGCTTCTTATATGTCTGACGTTTTTACTCTTTCACACACAACCTTGGACATAGGCATGTGCACGATTATCATCGGTGTCATTCAGATTGTGGGCACCTATACAACTACTTTATTATGCGACAGATTTGGTCGCAAGATATTGCTGCTGATCTCCAGTCTGGGTTGTAGCATTTGTCTGGCTGCCTTTGGCTCCTTCACCTATTTCGCAGAGCGCTACGATCTCTCCTCAGTTGGCTGGATGCCCCTTCTCCTATTATCCTTGGATGTATTCTTTTGTTGTATTGGTTTAGTGGGCGTCCTGTTTGTGGTGCTTGTGGAAGTAATGCCAGCTAAGGTAAGTTGGTCAACTCACTCTTATATATAGACTTTTAGTATATTTATATATTTTTAGATCCGTTCGGTTGCTGTTTCTGCATGTGTAATCGTGCTCAGCATCACGGTCTTCATATCTCTCAAGATTTTTCCACTCTGCATGGAATATTGGGGCATATCGACCACCATGTGGAGCTCGAGTCTTGTTGCAATTGTTGGCTTTGTCTATTTTCTGTTCTTCCTCGAAGAGACTAAAGGCAAATCAATGCTGGATCCCTAGATAGAATACGAGTTTATATTTTGTATTAGATAATTTTCAGTTAGGAAGCAACTGAACTAATGTGCAGATCTGTAGTGGAGAGATAGTGAAGAACTATTATATTCAACTACCAACCAAGCTCCCGTTTCTGCCCATTTCCATTTGGTCAAAGCTGACCAAGATCACGAAGAAGAATCAAGCTCAAATTAAAATCGTACAGTCGACATTTAGGAGAATATAGTATGGCGTTCGTATGTTTTTATTATAAGTGAGACTAGATATTAGCCAGACACTGATAATAGCCATTCTACAACGATTGATATGCGAACTGACCTTCCTTAACAGTTGCTTTTTTGAAAACAACGCAAATAGAGCAACTGTCAGACGCTGTTTACCTGATGAAATTCCCAAAAATCTTAACAAATATTTGGGTCATATAATGAAATAGCAACTCTGTCGCGAGTTTTAAATGCTTGGAAATACGGTTTTATTGGGTTGATTATAATAAAATATTTCAATGATGTGCAGAATGTAATGTGTTTTTATTTTGTGAGGTATTTCACAATTCATTTAGGTAAACCTAAAATGTATATCTTCAATTAACTTTTTTAATGTGAATCATATATTTGAATTCATTTAGTTGCTTGGAAATATAATTTGAAGATTCCTTTGCAGTACTGAAAATATTATGTTGAAATTATATGTTTGGTTTTATATGTTTAGTTATACAATAGACGGACATACCTTTTGTAGGCATACCCTTCCCGATACTACGCAACGCCTTGAAAATAGACCCAGCTCTTGAGATACGTTCCCTGATCACATCTATGTGGGAAGTGCTCCTTAGTCTTCTGCTATTTGCCAAATTGAGACTGTTTCGGTTACAACTTCATTATTTTGGCACACGGTTGCCATGTGGCTCTCGGCTGCTTACAGTCTTTTCACTTTTATATACTTTTTGTTATGTCTGCCTGAGACTAAAGGCAAGGAGTCTTGAGTCGTATATATGTGTAAATAATATAATAAATTAATTTTTACTTAACCCATACACGTACAGCATTTAGCAGAAGCTGTAAAAATATTATCTTTTCCAACCTTTACCTGCTGTTAAATAAGCCTCACAGACACAGACGCTTTCTAATCTAGACGATAGACGCTTTATTAGATTATTCTTAACCCGTATTTCAGTCAGTCAAAGACATGAGCTTCAACTGGTTAGAACACAATGAAGTTGACAACGGGCGCAGGACTTGAGCATTCGGATAGTCTGCTGAATCGCAGAAATCGTCATCAGTTCCTGGCCACGTTTCTAGGTGAGCTAGGCGCATAAGGCTTAGTTGGTAGTTGAAAGCATTTTCAATTGGTTCTTTCCTTCCCTAGTGAACATCTCGACTTTTGCTCATGGCATTGGCATCGGTTGGATGTCGCCTGTGATGAGAGCCTTGCAGACTTCCGATTCACCACTCAGCTTCGAGGTACTTGTGGAGGAGGTGTCCTGGATAGGGTCTCTGCTGGGCATTGGCAGTGTCATTGGAAATTTACTAGCTGGCTTACTACAGGATCGTATAGGACGAAAGCCTGTTATGTTGGCTCTAACTGTGCCGTATGTGGTCAGTAGTTGACTTATCTTTATAGTTACCCACACACTAACTCTCTTCCTTTAGTGCTTCTGGTTGTTGTCCTATTTCGCTCAGAGTGTGGAGTACTTGTACCTGGCTCGTCTTTTGGCTGGCGTCACAGGTGGAGGAGGCTATATAGTTTTACCAATATTCATTAGCGAAATATCAGATGCCAAGTAAGTCTTCTTATAAATATACTCTCTCCATATTGTAAATATCTTCTTCATTAAATGTTTTAGAGTACGTGGTCGCCTTGCCTCCATGGTCATGCTCTCTGTTAATATGGGCGTTCTAATGGGTTATATCTTATCAACAAATGTTGACTATCATTTGGCACCCTTTTTCGTCCTTCCTCTACCAATTTGTTATTTCATCAGCAATCTTTTCCTCCCTGAGACACCGTTTCATTTGATCAACAAAGGGAAATATGGAGCTGCTGAGAAGTCGTTCAGATATTATAAAAATATCACGGATGATGACAAAAGCTCCATGCTGGAGTTCGAGGATATGAAAGTTAAACTGAGCAAGGAGACAGCTTTGAATGTGAGCGCCTTCACCTACAAAGACTTCCGTGAGTAACCAATCACCTAGTCTTCTACAATTCTTCCCTAACCTTTTTATTTTCTTAGTGACTCGACCTGCTTTAAAGGCCTATGCTATTGCTATGGTTCTGATATTCACGAATCAATTTACTGGCACCTTTTGTTTTACTACTTATATGGCGGACGTTTTCGCTGTCTCACACACAACTTTGGACATAGGCATGTGCACGATTATAATCGGAGCCATTCAGATCGTTGGCACCTATACGACCACATTGATATGTGACAGATTTGGTCGCAAGATATTGCTTCTGATCTCCAGTCTGGGTTGTGGCATTTGTCTGGCTGCCTTTGGCGCCTTCACCTATTTCGCAGAGCGCTACGATCTCTCCTCAGTTGGCTGGATGCCCCTTGTCCTCTTGTCTTTGGATGTATTTCTTTGTAATATAGGTCTAGTGGGCGTGTTTTTTGTGGTGCTTGTGGAACTAATGCCAGCAAAGGTAAGCCCACATTCAAAAGTCTATAATAGAGAGGTCTTATATGAAAAAATATTCTTAATATTTTTAGATCCGTTCGGTGGCTGTTTCTGCATTTGTGGTTATGCTCAGCAGCGCTGTTTTTCTGGCTCTGAAGATCTTTCCACTCTGCATGCAACATTGGGGCATATCGAACACCATGTGGAGCTCGAGTGTTGTTGCATTTGTTGGCTTTGTCGTTTTTCTGTTCTTCCTGCAAGAGACGAAAGGAAAATCAATGCTGGATCATTGATAGAAATTAATATTACATTTAAGTCATAAATATGTTTTTTTTAGCAATAAAGGTAAATAATTAATTGAAATACAAGTTTAGAAACTAAAATAACTGCACTATTAGCCTTGTAGAGTTTAGTGACTTATGCTAAGCTATTTAAAAACAAATGCAATCGAGCTGCTGGCATTACGGCTGTCCAGCTCATAGACGGGCCTGAACATGCCTAGTCTTTGCAACAACTCTTGGCCAAATACAGCAGCCCCAACCTGTTGAGCTCAATGAAAAGCAAGTTTCACTATTCAGTATTTTAATAAAGCTTGACCAGTGCAGCAACTAAAATTTACTTCAATTCGCAAATCAATTTTTACCTCAAAATGCTGCTAAAGATACTTGAAAAACCAAATTGTTTACTCAATCGGAGAAATCGCTATCAATTTCTAACCACGCTGTTAAGTGAGTGTAAAAAATGAAATCTGTTTCATTTATAGAATGAAAATTTCCCACTTCTAGTAAATCTGATATGCATTTCCCATGGCATTGGCATTGGCTGGTTATCGCCCACCTTACGTAAGATACAATCTGTTGATTCGCCTCTCGACTTTTCGCTGAGCATCTCGGAAATCTCCTGGGTGGGCTCCGCCTTAGGACTAGGCACTGTCCTTGGTAATATCCTGATGGCAGTTATTCATTCCCGGGTTGGCAGTCGTCTCTGCCTGCTCTTTATAGCTTTTCCACACTCGGTAAGTGATCAATGTGGTCATATTGTAGTATCTGTATATATAGATAGATATCTTTTTCATTCAGTGCCTGTGGTTTCTGGTCTACTTTGCTAAGAGCGCGGAGTATCTATTCATCGGACGATTCCTGGCTGGCATATCAAGCGGTTGCCTTTACATTGTGCATCCCATATTCCTGAGTGAAATTTCAGATGCCAAGTAAGTTAATAAAGAGATAGAGAGAGAGAGATGGAGAGAGAGAGAGAGAGAGAGAAAGAGAGAGAGAGAGAGAGAAAATAGTTGTAAGTGTACCCTAATCTCTTTCAGCATTCGAGGGACTTTCGGTTCTATGGTCATGCTCTCTGTAAACATTGGCGTACTCCTGGGCTACATATTAGGAAGCCAACTGGCCTATCATATAATTCCATTCGTCGTTATCTTATTACCTATAAGCTACATCATTTCGAATCTGTTCGTCATACGCGAATCTCCGATGCATCTCATTCGCAAGGGCAAGTACTCGGATGCTGAGAAATCTTTCAGATATTATAAGAACATCAAAGAAGACAATCAGATAAGCGAAATGCCCGAATTCGAGGTTATGAAGGAGACATTGACACAGAGCGATAAAAACTCGGATAAGGTCACTATCAAGGACTTCGGTAAGCTCAATAATATGAAGTCTTATTCATAGAGCTCATATCAAACATTTTCATAGTAACTCGAGCTGCCATCAAAGCTTATGGCTCGGCCGTTGTGCTCAGTTTTGTGAGTCAATTTAGTGGTCTTATTGCCATGATCAACTATATGTCGGACATATTTGCTCTGTCGGGCAGCACAATGGATCCAGATACCTGTACCATCGTCATTGGCATTGTTCAAATACTGGGATCATATACGACAACCCTTCTCTGTGACATATGGGGTCGTAGGATCCTATTGATAGTCTCCTCAGCAGGAGTAGTTGTCAGCTTGACAGTCTTCGGCCTATTCAGCTACTACGCACAGTGGCACGACTTAAGTCAATGGAGCTGGATACCACTGCTGTTTATGTCGTCGTACATCTACCTGGGTAGTATTGGACTTATGGGGTGCTTCCTTGTCGTGCTGGTTGAAATATTTCCACTCAAGGTACATGCCATTTAGCTGACATCATGATCATCTTCATTCGACTTTAATATGTTTCAGATACGCTCCAAAGCAACATCGACTGCAATTGTTGTCTGCGGCATGTTTGTGTTTATCATGCTCAAAATTTTTCCCATTTGTATGGATCAATGGGGTGTACCTTTGACGATGTGGTCTTGTGCAGGCATCGCAGCATTTGGTTTTGTTTACTTTATCCTGTTCTTGAAGGAAACCAAGGGAAAATCAATGTTGGAGGATTGAAGCGCACAATTAAGTCCAGAATTGGCCCTAGCAATAGGCTCTAGTAAAGATCATTTTATTGATATTGATAAGCTGAAAGTTTTTTATTTTAGCTTTAGCTAATGGTAGGCAAGTAGACCCTAAAGCACTTTTGGATAAGATATATATATAACATACGAAATACAAATAAAATACGTTCCTCATTGGAATCTGCTTCTTCTTTTTGGGAGCTTTGGAGCTATATCTTTGACCGTCGTAGAATCGAAGTCCCAACATTAATCAAATGGCTTATTGTCGACCTTCTCAACAAATTGACCCAAATGGGAAAACCCACGCTCACTGGGGGCGTGGGAGATGAGGGGAAAAAATAAATAACTTTCTCTACAAATCTTTAAAGACCTTTGGCTGTGTTTAGTTGAAAAACTTCTCTCTAGAATATGTAAATAGAATATGATATCTGGCCTTAGTATTATTTATCTATATATGCATACGTATGTCACGGAATACCATCTGCTTGGCTTATATATTTGCATGAACAGCTTTAATCTTTATAGCAACTCGAGTCCACATACTACAACTAGCGCCGAACCTATTAAAGTCAATGGGAACCAAGCCATGTTATTCAGTATTCAAATGTGCCTTGGCCAGGTTTGATCTTTAAAATGTTTGTAAAACTATTCCAGGGCCCGAACTGTGTGCTGAATCGAAGAAATCGCTATCAATTTCTATCCACGCTGTTCAGTGAGTGCAAAGAGAAATCTTGTAAGGCAATATTTGACTATTGTAATTCACGTTTCTAGTAAACCTGATATGCATTGCACATGGCATTGGCGTGGGTTGGCTATCGCCCATCTTACGTAAGATACAATCTGAGGAGTCGCCCCTCGACTTTTCGCTGAGTATCTCGGAAATATCCTGGGTGGGCTCCGCCTTAGGCCTAGGCGCTGTGATTGGCAACATCCTGATGGGTGTAATCCATTCTCGGGTAGGCAGTCGGCTCTGCCTGCTCTTCATAGCCTTTCCACACTCAGTAAGTAATCTAGAGTATATCATTGTATGGAACATTAACATAAAGATATATCTGCTTCATTCAGTGCCTGTGGTTTCTGGTCTACTTTGCTAAAAGCGTGGAGTATCTATTCATCGGACGCTTTCTGGCTGGCATCTCTAGTGGTAGCATGTACATTGTACATCCGATATTCCTCAGTGAAATTTCAGATGCCAAGTGAGTCCTTAGTGGGTGACAAAGTGAAGGGGTAAAGGGGGTTAAGGGTAAAGAGTTCAATGGAACTTGTACTTTAGTATGTCAGGAACGACATTGAACTTCTTCATTGCATTAGACTCTACTTACTAGATTTATGAAGCAATTATATGGGTCTTACTACACTGTACATTTGAATGGCGAGGCTTACAATTGCTTGCTCACAACTTTATCTTAATCCAACTGTTATCTAGTGAAATTTATGAAGTGTATGCAATACCTTTTTCTTTCAGAATTCGAGGGACTTTCGGTGCTATGGTCATGCTCTCTGTAAACATTGGCGTACTCCTGGGCTACATATTCGGCACCCATCTGGCCTATCATATAGTTCCATTCGTCGTTCTCTTATTACCTATTAGCTACTTCATTTCGAGTCTGTTCTTCGTACGCGAATCTCCGATGCATCTCATTCGCAAGGGCAAGTACTCGGATGCTGAGAAATCTTTCAGATATTATAAGAACATCAAAGAAGACAATCAGATAAGCGAAATGCCCGAATTCGAGTCTATGAAGGAGACAATGACACAGAGCGATAAAAACTCGGATAAGGTCACCATCAAGGACTTCTGTAAGTTATATATTATCAAGTCCTCATAATTTTTCTCATATCAAACATCTTCCGTAGTAACTCGAGCTGCCTTCAGAGCTTATCGTTCAGCCGCTGTGCTTGTTATTGTGAATCAATTTAGTGGACTTTTTGCGATGATCAACTATATGTCGGACATATTTGCTCTGTCGGGCAGCACAATGGATCCAGATACCTGTACCATCGTCATTGGCATTGTTCAGATACTGGGTTCGTATACGACAACCCTTCTCTGTGACATATGGGGTCGTAGGATCCTGTTGATAGTCTCCACGGCCGGAGTGGTTGTCAGTTTGACGTGCTTTGGCTTATTCAGCTACTACGCACAGTGGTACGATCTGAGTGAATGGAGCTGGGTGCCACTCTTGTTCATGTCCTTGTACATCTTTCTGGGCAATCTCGGACTCATTAGCTGTTTCTTCGTTGTGCTGGTGGAAATGTTTCCGGTTAAGGTGCGAGTTTTTAGGATAATCACTAATTTTGTATATATGTAGCTGTATCGTTTCCTTACCTTTCAGATACGCTCCAAAGCAGCTTCGTCTGCAATTGTTGTATGCAGCATTTTTGTGTTTTTGGCGCTCAACATTTTACCACTCTGCATGGATCGATTGGGTATTCCGGTGACAATGTGGTCATGTGCAGGCATCACGGCGTTTGGTTTTGTTTACTTTGTTCTGTGCTTGAAGGAAACCAAGGGCAAGTCTATGCTGGAGGATTGAGCCCCAATCTGCGCCTAAGCCTTAACTTAAATATAGTTTAATAGGGTTTTATTAAAATCGAACTAGAGGAAGAGTCGTGTAAAGTTATTTTTTAACTTGGTTACATTAACTCAGCTAGAGATAAGATCTAAGATAATAAGATATTTGCATAAGAAACTACAATTTTAGGAAGTAAAACTGTGTAAAGTACAATATAAGCTAGCCTAATCAGGGCTTTTTCACATGACTTTGGGATGTTGACTTATGGATCATCTGGTTAAGCAGAGAATGAGAACTGTCCTTACCATATTGAACAGTGATGGAAGAAAACTTCTTCCCTTAAGTCAGCCTGCTATAGTTCACTTATATTCTGAGAACTTAAAATACTTTTTGGTAAACTTTCAAAAGGGAAATGATGCTTGACCTCACAATTTGATTAAATATCAGCTGTCTGGCTTAGACCCTAGCTAAAGTTAAAGTCAATGGAAGGCCGAGCCCCATTATTCACCATTCAAAAGTGATTTAAATTAATCAAAGAACTGAGATAGAAATGCTTTTATCACACTTCACTTGAATGCAACTGTTATTCTATTTATCTTTATGATGCCACAATCCATAAAAGTTGATGTCTGAATGAATTTTCTTTATGGACACGAGCTCAGTAGCAAATTAACTTTCCTCTGACATAGACTCAACCATCGAGAAAAAATGTTTGCGAAACTGTTTCAGCGTGCCAATTGTTTGCTTAATCAAAGAAATCGCCATCAATTGCTCGCCACAGTGCTCAGTGAGTGACATCAGATGATCTATAGTATTTCCCACAGAGATCTTTATCTGCAGTTAGCTTTCCAGTTAATCTAATATGCATATCACATGGCATTGGCATTGGCTGGCTCTCGCCCACATTACGCAAGCTGCAGTCGACGGAATCTCCACTTCAGTTTTCAATGGATGTCAATGATATTTCATGGGTGGGCTCTGCCTTGGGCTTGGGCTCAATGACGGGCAATATATTGAGTGGACTCTTAATTAATCGCATTGGAGGCAGACTCTGTTTGCTCTTTATGGCGGTGCCACATACGGTATGTTATAGAGAGAAAACTAAATCTATTTTTTTCAATTTATTTTACTTTACAAACTACCCTCGCATATGTATACAAATATTCCTTTTTCAGTGCCTCTGGTTTTTGGTCTACTTTGCCCAGAGCGTCCAGTTTTTAATTGTGGGTCGATTTTTGGCTGGCATTACGGGCGGAGGCATCTATATAATACATCCAATATTTCTGAGTGAAATTTCAGATGCTAAGTAAGTAAGATATATGGGAGTGAAGATCTTTTCCTTGGAAGTGGAAAATCAGGGTTGAATGGCTTAATGAAAATGTATATAACAGGAAGGAAGAACAGGGTATCTCCTAGTCATGCACTTCCGATTAGAGCACTCATAAAATTAAATTTAAAGTTCTATTCATTCTATTCTATTCTATTCATGATTAATAATCGTAGAGTTAATACTACAACTAACATCTGAGTCAACTTCCAATGAAATTTATTTTATCTCTCTGCATTCACAGCATTCGTGGAACTTTGGCTTCAATGATAATGCTTTCTGTGAATGTTGGCATACTTCTGGGTTATATACTAGGAACACACTTAGCGTATCACATAATACCATTCGTAGTACTCATTTGTCCCTTAAGCTATTTCACCTTTGTGTTGCTCTTCATACGAGATTCCCCCATGCAGCTCATACGTAAGCAAAAGTTTTCAGCAGCTGAAAAATCGTTTAGATACTATAAAAACATAAAAGATAGCGACAGCTTGGATAAGCAAACTTTGGCAATGCTGGAATTTGAGAATATCAAAATGAAGCTAACCAACGAGGACAATATGCCTGATAAGGTCAGCCTAGAGGATTTCTGTAAGTAGAAACAAGTTTTTCCAATATTTTGCTTTATAATTTAGATACTTTTAATTTAAACAGTAAGTCCTGCTGCTATCAAGGGCTATGCTATGACTGGGGTAATAGTTATTGCCAATCAGTTTAGCGGCCTCTTCGCAATGGTCAACTATATGTCGGATATATTTGCAAAGTCGGGCAGCAACATGGATCCGAATACCAGTTCGATTATCATTGGAGTTGTCCAACTTTTGGGCGCCTACGTGAGCACACTCTTGTGCGACGTCTGTGGACGCAAAGTACTGATCTTAGTTTCGTCAGCGGGCGTGGCTATGAGTCTAACCGCCTTTGGCCTCTTTACACACTTTGCGAACATTTATGATATGAGCGGGTGGAGCTGGGTGCCAGTAGCTTTGATGTCCCTTGACATATTTCTGGGCAACATTGGTTTGATTAGCTGTATTTTGGTGCTGATAGTCGAAATGTTTCCAATGAAGGTGGGTTTTCCAATAACATAATTAATCTATATACGTTTCATAATAATAATAATAATTGTTAATGCCTACTTTCAGATACGCGCTCGAGCAACCTCTATATCAATTGTTGTCTGCAGCTCATTGGTATTTCTAATGCTCAATATTTTTCCACTGTGCATGGCACAGTGGGGTCTGCCAGCTACCATGTGGTCGTGTGCATGCATAACTGCTCTTTGCTTTATATGTTTTTCGTTATTCTTAAAGGAAACCAGAGGAAAATCCATGGTTGAGGATTGAAATTAAAAAACGACCGTTAAATTTGTTTGAAAACGATTAATATTTCGTTAACGAGAAAGCTTACAAAAAATATATACAACAAAAGCTGCCTGCTTAGACACTCGCCTTACTCATTTTGAAATACAAAAGCAATCTTAAATACAATTTCTACTTCGTTGAGTTGCACCACTAACCATACAACACATGGTTAGTGGTTACATACATTTGGTGAAATACTCGCTTATGCTCACAAACAATGACAATTGAATCGATTACTAACTTAATTCTGATAAATAAAAATACATGTAAAAGGTGCGCACAACAAAACCAATCTCCAAATGACAATAGCGCTCAGTGCTCAGCCATAATGCAACCATATAGAAATGCACATAGAAAGTGCACACAAGAAAAGCTGCCTGCTATGCCATTAAGTTGTTGACTTCAAAATTCAAAAGCGCGCCAATGTCTACTTCGTTAAGTTGCATGCATTGCCAGGGCTGGATAAAACACTCGATTGTGCTCAGAAACAAACACAAATCAATCAATGACTAACACAATTCAAATAAATAGGATTGCAAAAGGCAGGTTCTCCGGAATTGTTGTCCGTTGAGTAACCTGCATTGCCTGAGCCAATCAAATGTTCGATGCTCAACAAAAGCTGGCTTAGTTGCAATACAACTTGGTTGCTTAAAACCAGAAATGTCTGCTCAAGGCAACTTCGTTCACTTGCCAGCATTGCCGGGACTGGCAGCTCGATTGCACGAAGTATCGAAACTTTATCGATCACTCACAAAATTCAAATAATTTCAAATGCGTACGTTACTTTTCGGCATATTTTTCATGTATATTATTTTAAATAAATTTAATTACATATAATTAGTTAATGTAAACATAATGCAACATTACAATTTGCTGTTGTGTATGTGTGGTTGTTTGCGTTACATGGTTTTCTCGGCAGCCAACTTAAAACTAATTAAAAAACTAGCATACTAAATCACAGTTTTTTTTCCCAAGTGAAAAAATTTTCAAAAAATCTACAAAAATTTCTAGAATATAGATAATGTATATATAGACATAGTACAATATGTGCGATATGCGATAATAATTATGTATATATATAGATATATAGATTTACATTATATGGGCTGTTGAAATTGCATTAATTTTGGATATAAAACGTAAATTAAAACAAAATTCTCAAATATTTTCCTTTTAGCAGCAACATAATAATTATAATAACTATATTAATAGTAATAATAATAATTGGATAGTAATAAGATTTAAGGTAAATGGCTAACAATTAAAAATGCATAAAACAAAAACAAAAATTGCTGTTTACAAAAAATGCAACAAACAACAAATTTTGGATATAGCGCCTGCCGTTTGCCAAATACATAAATATATATTTATATACATAAAAGTATATAAGCTAAATGTAGATAATAATTAATAATAAATGTGGCTTGAATATTGAATCACAACAATTGGCGCACGTTTGTAATTTGTTCAACATTTTGTGGATTTTTTGTTTGTTTTGTTTTTTTTTTTTATAGATTTATAGGATTTTTAGAAGGCTACACACTAATCATTATGTATCACTGGTTCGTTGTCAGCTATATATATCACGACTTTTGTGGACAGCGGAGATAGCGTAATACCGCATAGCCCAATCCCCGAAATACCAGAAAGAACATCATCAATATTAGCGTATTCAGCCAGAGCGGAGATGTTGAATTTTGTGCTTTGAGTATTTCCTCATATGGAATGAATTCGGTTGTCTGCTGTTTGCATATCTCATAGCTGCTCGGCGATCCGCAGCTGCAATTGACATTCAAATATGTTAATCGATTACAATTGAAATTGAGTGAGATTCCGCTTACCTAATAGCCGGTCCCTCGCGAAACTCGAGAATTTGCATATTCTGGTATGCATAGTGTATCATCGATGTGTAACGTATCCAGCTGAGACCTTCCGGAATGCGCGACGACAAATAACCGCCGAAGAGCTGTGTGGCAAGCGTATAGAGCGCACTCAGCGTAATGCTCACATTCATGTCCATGCAGCAGGCGCCGATGAAGAAGCCAACGCTCTGCGCCACGATCGTATTCAACAGCAAAAAGATGAGCATCAGAAAGAAGAGCTTCAAACTGCAAAACCAAAATCAACTTAGGTTTATTAGAAATTTTGCGAATGATGAACAGTTGCTCACCTGCTGCAGCCCAGCATGGGATAGCTTATCATGAGGTAGACAGTCGGCAGCGTTATCACCAACGGCAGCTCCGCGCACATTTTGGCCAGATAGTAGGCAGAGAGCCGATACGCGCCCGAGCGACGCTCCTTGCTGATCACCTCACGTTCCGAAGGAACTAAAAAAAGGAAATAAATATTAAAATATTATTAATTGTGAAGTAAATTATTTTGTTATTATCATTCTAAAGAAGGTATTAAATAAGAGCTCAGTAAGATGCTTGAGAAAAAACTCAGATGTTTTTGAGTTCACAAAGGAACCGCAAATTTAAGAGCTTTACTTTTATACTTATCTTTGGATTGTTAAAGTTTCTAACTAGGTACATATATAAGCTTTTAAGTCTAAGTTTCATCTATCTCTCTCTCTGTCCTTAACACTCACATGAATTGAGCGCACCGAAGAGGGCAAAGAGCATCCAATAGGTTTGCGAGAAGAACATCCAGCCCTGCAGATCGTGTAGGAATTCCTCGGTGCGTGGTAGCTGGAACCAAATGGCGCCCGCCATCAGAGCCAACCCGATTGTCTGGAACCAATTCAACTTGGACAACATGCGTGGCTTGGCCTCTTTGAAATTGCGACTCGAGAGGACGCTGAATTGTGTGTGAAAACGTGTTGGATACGAGAGCCAATCGTCGTCGTTAACGGAGCTTTTGCCCACACGATACGATTGGCAGTCACTGGAGGCACAGGAACTGAAATTTGATTGCGAATCGGCGCCGGACCAGACCAAATGCTGAGCAGCCTCCTCATCGGCCTCGCAGACCCCGTTCGCTGTGTGATACTGATGATGATTGTGATTATGATTGTGATTGTGATGATGGTGATTATGAGGCTGATGATGTCGTTGATTGTAGTAGTTGTTGATGATGTCGTTGATCAGTATGGTATCCTGCTGCTGCTTCGACTTATCCGGACTGGTAATGCAGTTGCGATTCAAGTAGTTGCCATGCGATTCTCTGGCGGCTATGAACAGCTTTTCGCGTATATCCGGATGCGACTTCAGCTGCTCCACTGCAAGGCAAGAACTGAGTTAGCCTGAAGAGATAGATCTCTATCGTCAATTGTTTACTTACACACAAAGTCAGCGGGATTATAGTGCGCCTTGATGGTCACCCCGATGTCCTCGAAGTGCCTGTAGATATTGTTCACCTCGCCAAAGTATGCGGTTCGTCCTTGATGCAGCAGCAGCAGCTTGTCGAACATGTGAAACATCTGCGATGATGGCTGATGCACGCTTATCACAATTGTCTTCTGCTCCAGCTGCGCGTAACGCTTCAGCACCTTCATCAACGATATGGCCGAGTGGCTGTCCAGCCCAGAGGTGGGCTCCTTGAAATGGCAACGAAGGCGAAAAAAAAGAAAAAAATTCATTAATTGAATGTGTTATATCTCCCTCTTCTCTATATCGTAACTCATCATACAATCTACATACGTGTCACGTAATACATAATATATCATATGCCTGATATCGTAATTTACTTATTGTCTAATATCGTATCACAAACCAGATGTTTTTCACATGATGCATGTAATATCGTATCGCATATCGTAACTCATTTACTAATCTATATCAATTTGACAATCTAAAGTATACCGTAGAACATGTCACACTCTGCACTTAAAATTCTGTTTTACCTATTATCGAATATCGTATCATAATATAAAATCGTACATATTTCTCGCTCTGCATATAATATCGTATCGTATATTAAGGCCTATTAAGAACTTGAATATCGTATCGTATATCGTAACTCATCAACTGTAATGTTTAGTATATCGTATTTCCTATCGCAATCTCCATCTTATATCGTTATTTATCTCCAACTTCACACATATCGTTTGTTATATCGTATCTCCCACTCTCACTTTTACTCACATCAAGCAGCATTAGAAGCGGATTGGTCAGCAGCTCACATGCGATATTCGCACGCTTCTTCTCGCCCCCCGACAGTCCACGATTGAGGTAATCGCCAAACTTGGTCTGCTGACAGCAGGTCAGTTCCAGCGTCTCCAATATGTGATCGACCAGCCGCAGCTTCTCAACACGCGCCATCTTCTCCGGCAAACGCAGCATCGCCGTATACATGACGGTCTCGCGCAACGTTAGCTGCGTAAAGAAGATCTCCTCCTGCAGCACGTAGCCAATTTTGCGACGCCAACGTTTGGAAAGAGGTTCACGATTCAGGTAGACGCTGCCACTATCAAAGTGCCGCTGCCCACTGAGGCAATCAAGCAGTGTGGTCTTTCCGCTGCCCGAAGGACCCATAATAGCCAGCACCTCGCCAGGACTGCAGATAGATAGAGACAGGAAGAGAGGGAGATGGAGAGAGTTAACTTCATTAGTATTTCACTGTTTCAGTAGCTTGTTTTAATTGTTTATTGTTGTTTGTTTACATGTTGTTTGTTGCTGTTAATGTTGTTGCTGTTACCTGACTAATCCACTCACATCGGAAAGTATTTTGCGCTCGTTGTGCAGCACATTCAAATTCTGAAATGTTAACTGTATTGTTGGTTGTTGTTGTTGCAATTGTTGCTGTTGCTGCTGTACTTGTTGCTGCTGTTGTTGCTGTGCAGTAGGAAGTTGTTGCTGCTGTTGCTTTGCAGCATTTATAAAGGGAAATGTCAACGAAGGCGCCTGAGCCGCACTGCAAAGAGAAAACATGGAAAAAGATAAATTAGTTGAAGTTTAATTTAATTTAATTAATTTAAAGTTTGTTGATATATATATTTATTAGTTTTACTTTATTATTTTTGTATTTATTATTTTATTGATTTAATATTTTATTATTTCTATTTTTACTATACTAGAACCCTAATCGAAAATTAAAAAAATTATATGCATAAAAATAATTTTAATATTTAGATAAATAAATAATATAAGCCCCATTATATTTTCGAATAAATATTCTTAAAAGTTCAATATATATTTTTCATTATATTCATATGTCGAAATTAATTTCCTTCATAAAAGAACCATCTAAAGCTTATCAGAGTTTTATGGGGTATATTTTATCTTGTATATATGTTACAAAATATGATGAAAGTTTAACAAACTCTGCAAATAAATTATGGAAAAAAAAATCAACAATACACAAAAAATATATAAAAATTTATTAATTTTTTTAAACTGCACTTTCATAACAAATACCCTGTAATTAACAGTCGAATAACAAGTGGCCCAAAAGTAGGCAGTAAAAAATGTACCGAATATATATTTAATATTTCAGCATTATTATGTAATATATATATAAATATTATAATATAATCTGATTAAATAAAAAAAAAAAATTCAAGCTTCATTCTCATTGTTTTCATAAAATATTTAAAAATCATTTCATTTATTCCGTCTTATATTGCAGTCACTCCTATCACATACACCTCGCTTTGTTACAAAAATACATATAAAATATATTCAACAATTGTTATCAAACATGTTTACAGCTTTATAATACCCCTTTCATGCGCTTAACGGCTGTAGGGTATAAAGAAACAAAAGTCAATGCACCCCTCCCCAAGCAAAAGTAAAATCTGTGTGTGCGAGCTGCGAGGCAAGCGTTCATTTAGCCTGTGTGTGTGTGTGTGTGTGTGTTGGCTTCTTTATGTGGAGAGCAACACAATAGCAGCACAACGGTCGATTCTCCACTGTCAACTGTTATCGCCGATATCACATGTGTGTGCGACGAGCAACGAACGCGTCGCTTCGCATCGCATTATCACACGCTCGCGCTTGCGCTCCCGCTCTCTTACGCCCACTCTCGCTCTCGGTCGCTCTCCCACACGTACGCACGCACTCTGTGTGTTCTCTCTGTTTTCCTTTTGGCTCAACTCTCGGTCAATGCTTCTGTTTCGTACTCCTCCAACATGCACCAATACCAATGCCTGCCCAGCCGTACCGTACCGTAGCAAGTCAATAGCCTCTGTTCTCTTCTCGCCCCTTTCTCCCTGGCTCTCTTGCTGACTCTTTTGCTCCTGTTGTTGTTTGTGTGTGTTGTTTTTTCTACCTATCAAATTAATTTGAATATTTTTTCTTTTTCACTTGGCTGGCGAGCCTTTGCGATTACCTCGCCTCTCCTCTAACTGCTTTATGGACTGTGCAAGTAGCTTGCAAGAAAGGCTTTTGTTTTCCTCTTAAATAGATATCGTGAATAAGGGTAATACTTTCAGTTTCTAGCAACTTCTCTAATCCATACTAGAATACCCTGTAAACAAGGCATACAAAGGCTGATCTAACAATCTAGCTGACCTTCAGCTTCTACCCCTATATGATTCTCAACTCGCCTATATTCAACTATAAATCAATAAGAAAGCAACAAATGCAACGATTAAATATAAAAGATAAACATCTATAGCATCCTCTTGCGTGAAGAACCATTCCAAAAATTAAATCGAATATTTAAAATTCTACAAAAAAAAAGCCAATGTAAATGTTCGAAATGGGAAGCCAAAGTAAATAGAGAGTGCAATGAACCGTAATGTGCGTGCATATGAGACGGCAATACCAACAACAACTATAACAAAAACAACAACAAGAACAACAACAAAAGCGACGTCAGGCACAGGCCCCAAGTGGGGGTCAATGCAGTCAGCCAGAGACAACAACGTCAAACAAAGCATATACGCACGTACACACACGCACAATCACACACACACACACACACAGACAGATACATGTTGCATGCGCATGCAAAGTATCTGATGAATACGCAGCTATGCCTATCCCTCTGTCCGTCCATCTGTCTCAGTGCGCCTAGAAGTCAGCCTATATACATACATAACAACAATTGCAATGTCCGGGTCTGAAATGTCTGATATGCGCCTCAACAATCAGCACAATCAAACAAACATACATATATGATATATGACATTCTAAGCAGGCTAAGTACAGTTCTGATCCTCAAGATCTTATCAATTAATCTATTATTGTTATAATGTCAAATATATCAAGTTCCAAGTTTATTTTCAATCATAACTAATTCTTTGACAGCTTGTTTAGTTCGCTTTGTATACTCTTGTCTAAAAAGGACTGGGAATGGTATGGGAATGGAACACTTGGTAGGAATTTCATTTCAAAAAGTTCCCAAACAATCTCAAGCTACTCTGAATATTTACCCAGTGACCTTGGACAAATTTGATCGATTGTCAGGTCGTAGATCGTTTGTAAGATCGTAAAAGATTTGAATAATTACTTTTTTATAATGTTAACAAGCGCTTATATAGACTTCTCACGCTGTTAAATCATCCATAAAGATACAGTCATAGACTTTGAGGGAAGCCTATTCTAAAGCTGCCTACGTGAGCCTCGTCACATAGCCCCACTCAGTCGGAGCCTCACAAATTTCGGATGATGGTTCGAAGAACGTCGTTTACAAGTTGAAAGAAAGTAAAAAACTGAGTTGATGTTAAAAATACACTCAAAGTTCCAATGAAATTGTTAATGCCAAGTAAATTTTGTTAACAACAAAAATATATTTATTTTTCGATTTTCTTTTTCTTTTATTTTGTTCTTTTCTTTCTAAGCTGTCACGTGTTTGTCAGCGCTCTTAACTGATCGTTGTTGTTGTTTGTTCTAGCATGAAAAAAGCTATGGAAAAAAGTGCATATTTTGCAGTTATTTTTTGGGGCGAAGCGTGCCATCTGAGCCACGTTTAGTGGGTCAGCACGAGGAATTTCATGATGAGTGTGCCAATGCTAAAAAAAAAAAAACAAAAAGAACTCAGCAAGCACATTCGCAAGGTTATCGAGCGTCGAAAAATGTGATTAGTAAATGAATTCCTATATGAAATCAGAAATTCCTTGTAAATTAACGAAATTTGTTAAATGAGTAAAGATTGGATCGTTAGCTAGGCATACCATATTTATATGGTATATCTAGTAGCCATGCCCATTTTGGAAAGTAGCCAAACTAAGCAACCTAAACTTAAAGCATTCAATTTCTATTTGATAGACGTCATTAGAGCGTCCATCCAGCGAAAGCGATGAGGAGATGCCAGTTCCCACAAAAACAAAAACCAATAAAAAATAAAAATAAAAGCAAACTAAACATTTAAAAATGCATAATAAACTCAAACTAAAACCAAAAACAAATAAATTAAAATAAAATGAAAACAAATAACTTTTATAATCTATACAAAATAAAATAAATATTAAATGTATAAAAAAAAATTATTTATACAAATAAAATATATAAAAATTATACATTAAAAATTAAGCTAAGCTTCGTTTTTATTACAAATTAAACATCTCTTATGAAGCTTATATAATCTATGAACAAATTTCCCATAGAGAAGTATATCAATTTCAAAAACAAACATGACACTATAATGCCCAGCTATATAATAATAATAACCAAAAACAAAAAAAAAAACTTTATAATTTACGTAATTAACAAATGAGAGGAAAAAACAACAACAACAACAACAACAACAGCAGCAGCAGCGAGAAACAACTGTTGTTGATTAAGGCCACTAAGGCAAACAGCTTTCTAGTTGTTGTTAAAGGGAGCTACTATGCTTAATGGGCAGCTAAGCTGGGCTTGAGAGAGAGGGAGTGGAAGATATAGGGGGCGGGCAACTCCATAGCGAGTGGGGCAAGCAGCGAGGGGAGCATAGCGTAGGTCTGGCATAGAGCGACTGCAAGAGAGTGAGAGGAGCATAGCCGTAAGGTAAGTCTGGCGCTTCTTGTATACGCAAAAGGTTGTTGACTCTTTACAGCAGCAAAACAGACGGCGAAAATAATATAATTCGCACGCACGCAAACACAAATACACAGAGAGAGAGAGAGAGAGAGAGAGAGAGAGAGAAGGCAAGCAAAAGACAAAACAAAAAAAAACTGAAAAAAAATGCGCAAAAATTACGTGAAAGTTTGGCATTGCATACGCACACACATACACATATACACACACGCACACACACACACACACTTAGCTAAGCGCACGCAATCAAAAGCAAAAATTTTTGAAATTCTTATCGCGTTTTCATTCTTTTTTTTTAAATTATTTTTTTTTTTTGAATACATTGACCGATATTAAACAAGTTGACCAAGTCTACCTGAGTGTCTGTGTAAAGGGCTTGCAGAGTTCATTGACAGCGTCTTTTTTTTTTTTTGGCAATTTTTAGGCCTTTTTTCTATTTTTAGCTGCTTTAATATTTATTTGTTTTTTTTTATAAAAAAAAAAAAAGATTTTCAAATAGTTGTCTGAGCAAAGAATTGGGTCATCAATTAGTTGTATTTTTTTCGTCGCAATTTTATTTGTTTTTGTCTATCAAAAATTTGTGCAATTTATTTGATGTTTATTTATTTATTTTCATTTTTTTTTTTCAAGTTTTTTTTTTTCATTTTCGCTCAGCTGCTTTTAATTAATATTTGTGTAGCTTCCTAAACAAATTGACAAATGCGGAACATGTCGCTATATATACATATACATATGTATTTGGCTATATATTATAGTTTGATTTTTGCTTTTTGTCTTTGTCTTTCATTTCATTTCATTTCTATGCTCAATTGCGTATGTATATATATTTTTTAGTTTTTTTCTTTCTTTTTGGCCTGTGTTACTGACCCAATTCTTTTGTTGTTTGCTTTGGTCATTTCTTTTTCTTTTTTTCTGTTTCTTTTTTTTTTTTTTTTTTTGATTTGTTATTTATGACCGACTTAATTTGTAGCCTCGACTATGCAAATTTGTTGTTTCTTCTTTCGATAGCCCGAATTATTTTGGAGGGTATCTCTTCTACTAGAGGATATTCAAGGGTATGCTGTGAACTATATACACTATGCTTAATCAGACTCAATTTGTGTTGAGCTTTAGTCAAGGCCCTCAATTTATGCATGACGCGCAGTGAGCCCAACTCAAAGTCTATTGTCACAATAGAACCCAAAATCAGCTCGTCAACTGGTTGTAAGAAAAAAGGTTTTATATAATGAAAGAAATTAATTTAATTTAATTATATTTGCTTTATAGGGTATTTAAGAGTCGGGCATTGCATTTTGAGCTGTTTTTTTTTACATTTGCCAACCGACTAAGACAATTTTAAATTGGGCTATGTTAATTAAGTTAGCATTATAGGGTATTCAAGCATCAGTGAGAACATTTGCAATGTATTTTTATTAAGTTTTTTGGTTTAAGGAATTTTAATTAGAATTTTAGCTTCATTAAATATTAATTTAGCATTGCTTAGTTCTTTTATTTCGTTCACATTCTTATTAGATTTTCTCTTTGAAGTGAACTTAATCTATTTAAAAGGAAAACAATATTGAAAAGCTAAGAATGATTGAAATAACAGCTCTGCGCAGGATGCGCGGTACCGTTTAGTCAGGCACTCCCCACTAGACTTGTTATCAACTGAAATTCGCTGTTTTCATAAATATATCTTAAGCATTTACATTTTATAGGGTATCTAGGCGCCTGTCACCGCACATAAAACACCTTTTGTAATGGTTTCCGTTTGAAAACGTGTGCAAGGCTCTGCCCAAGCTGGTGCTGGCGCCTACGAGTCGTATACGTAATTTATGCATGTGCACAAAAGACATTCTGTGACTTACATATATGTATATATAAGTCTACGATATATATATGATATATATATACATATTTATATCAATTCCAGTTCTTGGCTGTTCTGAGTGGGTGTTGCTCTGTTTTTTTTTTTTTCTTTCTTTCTTTCTAAATTGAATTCGAAAGGTGGCTTAGAAAGCAGACAGGCAGCCAGGCAGGCAAAACTGAGAACTGCGAACTGACAGCTGAGAACTGAGAACTGAAGAAAAAAGTCAACCAACTACTTTCAGAGTTGACCAACTTTTGGCTAAGATTACACTAGATTACATTATATAAGCGCGTACGTAATTGAATCGAAGCGGGGAGGGGGCGTGCCAAGGGGCCAGGGGCGTGGACGTGGGACTGCCGCTGCTGTTGACATTAGCAGCAGCAGCAGCAGCGAGAGGAAGTTCATAAATTTGCAGCGCTTTCTTCTCCTATTTTTTTTCTTACACCGTTTCACGAACTTTCACGTCACATTGTGTGGTAATTAGTTAGCTGGGAATTATGCTTCCTAGTTTTTTTTTCTTTTTTTTTTTGCAATTGATTGGCAGCGTCCAAGTGGGCCATCAGTTTGTCTATGTGTATAATTTAGCATATTAATTGACACAGTTGCCAGCTATACATACAGACATACACATATATATTTAAATACACTGTCAGTTGCTGTTGTTGTTGTTGTTGCTGTTCTACGCACTTTCTCCATGTGTGAGATCTTTATGAACTATGCAAAAAAAGAAGGAGAAGAGAAGAAGCAAAAATGTCACGAGAAAGCCACAAAATGCATTTAATGCATTAAATATGCCTCAATAATCAAGCATTTGATTGCAAACGTTGAAAGTGTCATTGCAACTGGGTCAGCTATAAAGCTATCTATGTGTGCATATAGTATACTTTATCATAGAGATCCAGCTGTAACTGGAGACGTGAACTCCAGATGAGAGAAGACATAACTCGCCTCGACTTGACTCGAGAGCTCCAAACATATTACATCACAAAAGCTGAACAGTTAAAATATCCATTATGCAGATAAAACAACAAAACAATTGAAAAATAAAACAAAACAAAAACAAAAGTAAATTAAACAATAGTCTCTACAACGAATTGGAAATACTCTTTCAAACAGTCACCTGACATCTTTCATCAAAATTTCCTCATATAAGTTTATTACTGTGTTTCATATAAACAAAAGAATTTCTCAAGATTCTACATATGAACATATATGGGCATTCATATGTATGCATATACGAATTTCATATATCTATATGTACGATATTTAAAATAATAACTAAAACTCAGTTTTCTACGATTTCAATTCATAAAGAAAGAAAATTTTGCATTGATTGCTCCATCTTCTATCTTCCATCTCATATTTTATATTTTATATTTTATATTTTATAGTCTATTTTCCATCTTTTATATTTGATCTTTTACCTCATATCTTCCATCTTATATCTTTCATTTTTCATCTCCCACTTTCCAACTCCCATCTTCTTCTATTTTTCAGCGAGATTAGATTGGAAGAATTGATGTCTTAGGACAGAGTTCATATATACATATACATATATATATATATAGCATATTATATTCATTGTACATTATATCACAAAAGCCTCATATCTTTTTCGTAGGGCATTAAAAACCAAACTCGTATGCAAATTAGTTGCGCAAATATTGAAACTGCATTTGAGTGCATTTCAGTTCAGCGGAAGTAAACAGCAAAAAAAAACCCAAGAAAAATAGCAAATAAAATAACTTAAATCTACCATGGCTAAAGAGCGTTAGATACAAAAAAAAACATATTTTACTAATATATATTATTAAAACTATTTGTATAGTAATATAATTATATATACTTAACAGAAACAGCCAAGCAAAGGGAAGCAAAAAGAAGAATGTGAAACTAACAAACAAATAATAATTGAAATCAGAACTAGTTCCAGTTCCAGCTAGAAAGGTTATCAAGCAAATAAATTTGAATGTTTAAGAAAAATAATACGTTCTATTAATAGAAATTTTTGTCAATTCCACGAATTTTAAATTAATAATATATTCTAGATATAAGGGAGTTGAGTTGTTAAAACTATTTAAATAATATCCATATGATATAGAAGATATAAATGTACATAAAAATTCTTTTCAAATACACTTTTGCTGCCAAATATCTAATTGAAATCTCTACAAGGAAACAACTTTGAATATGAATATATAGAGCATATACAGTCGCAATCGTCTGTAAAGATACTTGACATATATAATTGAATGCTGTGCGCATAGTTCACTTCCCAGAGCTAATCTTATCTCTATTATCAGAAGAGAAATGGGAAGAAATAATGCGCGTAATTCATTTGGCATTTCAAGCACTGTCAACTGACTGACTGAGATGATAACAACAACAGCAACGAGGAGGAGAAGGAGAAGAAGTGATAATCAGTCTGTTTATACAGATGCGACCCACACTAAGGAAACAACAACAACAACAACAACGAAAAGAAAACTCAGTGAAACTTGGGGGAAAAAGTCGACGACGGCGACGAGCGCCACAAAAATGTCTTTGACTGCGGAAAAATAAAGGCAGCCAAGTGTCATAAACAATGGGCGAAAGGTGGAGAAAAGCGACGACAGAGCGAGAGAGAGAGAGAGAGACAGACAGAGAGGGAGTGTCTCAAAGAGAGAGACGAAATAGCTCAAGACACATTTCTGGCTGAAATGCAACTTTGTAAAGATTTGACGATTTTTTTGTGAAATCTTGACAAGCAAAACAACAACAACAATAAGGCACATGGCCTTCTATCTGGAATCTAGTATCTAGTATCTGCATATATCTATTTGCATCTGTAGCTACAAAATTCATTAACAATTAAATGAGCATTGAACTTTGGCATGTACAAAAAATATAAATAAATTTATATTTAAATATATATTATTTAAGTAATATTCTTGTTATAATATAATAAATAATAATTTCAGTTTTCTTAGACATTCTGTTAAATTTTATATTTTTTAAAGATTTTTCAGGAAGCTCTTCTTCCTCTACCGGCAATTTCGTACATATATATAAGTAGCTACCAAAACAAAGATAAAGACTATATATATACAATATATAACTTGATCTTTATCTTTGTTATGGTAGCTATCCAATCATTAGCCAATTAGCCAATTGAACGCAACTTGTCATGAGAGCAGCTTAAGTATAGTCTTTAGATCGCTAGTTCTGTGGGCGTTTTTTATGACGTTCCAAATATGAGCTTAATTCGTGTTATTATATCACTCCACAGGTTTTTGTCTTTTTCCCCCCCATTTCCTTCAACAAGTCTAATTGAGGGTTTCGGCATCTACAGTTTTTGTTTTGTTTCGTTTTTGGGCGTTTTGAGTCGATTATTACATAGTTTTATAATTTGCGACATTTAACAAGTTTGATTAAAGCGAGCTAAAAGTGTTTATTAAGACTGAGCTTCAATTAGGAAACTTTTAAAATTGGTTCATTGAACTTTTTAGTGCTTTACTAGCTATTTGGCTATACATTTAGCAGGAATGAAGCTAAAACACTATATAAGGCAAAGGTAGAAACTAGTATATAGCTTCAATAGAGCTATCAAGCTCAATATACTATTTTGCACTATGTGAACGAGTATAAAAATAATATTTCCATTGCTTCCACAGCTTTAAGCAAGAATTGTATCAGTTTGACCCTAGTCCTAGTCCTAGCTACTCCATTATCAGCTTACACACACAGACACATCATATTGAAGACTGAATTGACTCACGCAATTACATTTCTCTGAAACTTTAAAAGGCGAAAACTTGGAAGACTTGGGATACTATTTTGCATATGCAATGTATATACCTTGGCGACAATGTGTCAATAAAATTGTTGCCAACTGGAGAAGAAAAGGAAAGAAAGAAGGCGCAGCAGCGCTAGGAATTGAGCAATATCAACAACAGCAACAACAACAGCAACAACAACGGCAACAAAACGCGGAACGCGCTGAAATGAAACGCTTGACAAACGCAAACAAATAAACAAATGAAATGAACAAATGATGAAATGAGCAAATGACGTTGGCGCTGCCAGAGACGCGCAGCGCAAAAGGCAACAGCAACAACAACAACAACAAGAAAATAGCTTTAAACAGGCGTCGAAAACGTGCGAATGGCGCTCGCTGCCAGCGCTGACGGCGGCAGCGTCGACGCCGGCTGCCAGCGCAGCGGCCATTGAACCTGCCAAGTGTAGCTCAGAATTGGCGAAAGTGAAGACCCACTGCCGCAAGCGCAGAGACACAGACGCATTAAAGACAGAGAGCGAGAGAGAGAGGGAAAGAGAGAGAGCGGAAGAGGGCAGAGGCAGAGCGCAAAACAGGAGAGCGATCAGCGCTGATGACGCAGTCGTCAAAAGGCAACAACAATAACAATAAAACACAAAGCTGATGATGATGCAGAAACAACAAACAGCGATTAGAAGCGAACAGAGAGGAGAGACAGAGAGAGAGAGAGAGAGACAGAGAGAAGCAGCTTAAACAAGATACAGCTCAAAGCGTTGCCATACTGACTGACTGACTGAGTGACTGAGTGACTGACTGACTCGTCTCGCAATCATCATTAACTTCATCATTATCTTCCTCTTCTGCTTCATCTGTTGCAGTCGCTACTTCTTGGAAGAAAACCCCAACGCAGCCAAATAATGAAAACAGACAACAGCAACAACAACCACAACAACAACAACGGCTAACAGCAAAAGAAAAACAAAACGAAAACAACAACAAAAATTGTTGATCACATCACAAACAACACACACGCACACACTCGCACACACAAAAAGAGGAAAAAAACGCAATTTGTTTAAAATGTAGGTCTATAGGTTTCTCGAAAAACCCATGTGAAAGACGTTGCCGCAGCAACCACAGCCGCAGCCGCAGCAACAGCAGCAGCAACTGAGGCAGCGACAGTGGCAGCGGCCATGGCAACAGCAACAACAGCCGGCTAACAGCAACACCAACAGCAACAGCAACGACACACACACGCACACACACATACTTGAAATGCCTTTTCCCCATCATTTGGCTACACACGTCCCATGTCTTGGAAGCAGTTAATGTTATACACGCGATTACACTGAGAGAAATTGAAGTGGATTTATTATGATATATGTTAAAAATTATTTTTTTAAATATATAAAACATTATACAAATAAATAAAAATGAATAGGAGGTGAAACTTATAACTATTATTTTTATTTATTTATTATTTTACTTATATTACTTGTGCTCAAAAAATATATAAAATAAAAGTCATTTACTTTATTCAATTTTTTAAAAATTGTATTTATGTTTCTTTTTTTTGTAAATGAATTAATTCTTACGTTTATTTCTATGAATGTTCTTCACGTCTCACTCTTTCACTCACTAAATTCTCGCAGTGCATGCACACACAAATTTTTCTGCTCTCAACTCGAAAAAAGACTCTTAGCAAAAGCAACTTAAGGTTATTAGCCGCCTTTTTTCGGTTTTTGTTATTTTGGATGATTTTTGGATTATTTGTGTTTGTTGTTGTCGTTGCTGTTGATCTTAATGTAATAGCTCTTAGAAGTTATATGTGTGTGTGTGTGAGTGTGTCGGAATCCATTTAGTTGCTGCAACTTGAGAAATAAAAGCATAGCAAAAGCTAAGAACACAGTTGCATATAACGGACTTCTTAATACTCGCTCAATGTTTTTGAAAACTGAAAAATAACTCCTGGATCTATTATCATATTAGATTTTATAGGTATATTTGCGACCTTATACACTCTTAAATATATATATATCCAATAATATATATAATTTCAATTGGTCAAGTCTCTAAAAAGAAGTTAGGCTTCATAGCAATATTACACCAAAACCTATATACTCTCTCCACTTACTAAAAGCAGTGTATAACAAACTAACAGAGAGAGAAAAAAAACTGCAACTCATAAAATGCTTGATTTGATGCTGTGAGGCGCTTCAAGAGCCAAAAACGCTTGCCGCATGTGTTTTCTGTTTGTGCCACAGTCGCTGCTGTTTTATTTATTTATTTTGGCCTAATGTCAACACACACACACAAACACACTCGAACAAAAGCCAAAGCCATTTGCTTAAATGCTTCGGCCTGTTTCTCGTTGGCTTCCTCAAAATTCATTCGGGCATTTTTATGATTTAATGCGTTCAAAAAAAAAGAAAACAAAAAGGTTTATTAGATGCACGTTTCATGTGCGCGCTTTGGCTCTTATGCAACATGTTGCAAGCACCCTTGTGCCTACAACTTGTTCACGCCTCATTTTATGAGAAATGTCAAAGAGATATGATAAACTCTGACTTTGTCATGCGGTTCGTAATGCATTTAGTTTAGGTTTCTTCTTCTTGGGCACTTCTAAAGGCTCTAATCACTGATGTAGTCCATAAAATTCATCATTTTATAATTTAAATGATTGTTTAGCTATATTTTGACATGATTTACCTTAGCTCTGAGTTAAGTCTCAACTTTAAGTTTAGCTGCGATGGCTATATGTTTTTACCACTCATATGCTCTACTCTGCCTTTAACTTTAAGTTACAATAACATCCTTTGTCCTTACCAATTTCACTAAAACTATAACTAATAAAAATTCCAAAAAATTTTAGACTTAAAAAATCAAAAAAGAATGTTAAGATTTTTCAATGTTCCTACACTTCACACTTTGGTTAAGTTAAAAAGCTATGCTTTAAGGCATCGCCACGGTCATCAAGGCGTATGCGCAATGCATTTACATATTACGTATACGACATGTGTTTAACTTGACTATTGATTTATTTACTTCTTTTATTTTTTTTGCCAAACTCACTTAAAATGCAAAGCTAAGTAAATTCTTGATAGTAATAAAAATATTGCTGCTCATTATATTAATGTTTGGCTAAGTTCAAGAACGTTCATTTGGCTTGAACTTGCGCAGCGTAGCAAAGGTCACAACAATGCAATAGAAGTGAATGCACTCAAGCGACAGCGACAACTATGTCGGCAAACAACAATAAAAAAAAAAACCGACAGCTGCTGTTGCTGTTGCTGTTGCTGCAACCGCAATTTAAACTAATATAGCTTGCAACAACAACAACAATGACAACAACAGCAACAGCAACAGCAACAACAACCACAACAACAATGACAATGACAATAATTTATTTTTGAATTAATTTTTATTCGTTTGCTAAGCAGCAGAAGCCGCAGCAGCCGCAACAACAAAAGCCAAGCAACAGTCAACCACAAGCAGCGACGTCAACTGCGCCTATGGCTGTGACAGTGATCGTGACTGTGAATTGTGACTGAGAATATGAGTGTGATCTGTGTCTGTGATCGTAACTGCCAACTGTAACTCGGAGTGGGATCGCGAAGTGTGACTCTGAGCCTTGGCTGTGATAGTGACTGTGATCGTGAACTGTGACTATGACTGCAACTGTAAACTGTGACTGTGACTGTGAACTATGACTTTGACATCTATCAGTAACCACTACTACAATCACGATGATCGTAACTATGAACTGTGATTGTGAGCTGTGAAGTGTGACTGTGATCGTGCTCTTTGACTGTGAGTGTGATCGTGTTTGTCAACTGTGACTAGGAATTGCTAATATCAACGGTAACAGTGAATGTAACTGGGAGATGTGTGAGTGACAGTGATCCTAAATTTCAACTGTGACTGTCAACTATGACATTTGCCGATGCCTGTGCCATTGACCTCTATTGCAGTGCCGCTGGCCAAACAGTTGACAGCGACGCCCCCGCACACGCACGTGTATTACACACACTCTCTCACACACACACACACACACTCTCTCTCCTCCACTCTTCTCCACGTTTCCCGGCTACCCACACATTCTGTGTTATTGACACTGGCAGCGCCTAACGGTAGATAAAAAGGCCGCAATCGCTGGCAACAATGTATGCAACAGCCGCCGTCTATTTCATTTTCTATTCTAGATTAAATTATAATAAATTGCAATTTCTTTGCCAACTTTCCTCCCCATCTCCCGCCTCGCCACCCCTGCGCCACGCCCCTATAGCTGTCTGTCTCTCGTTGCGCAATGCGCTTGGCTCGTTGCGAGGCTGCAATTGGGCAGACGCCTTTGACTTTGCCATGGCGCATGCTAATGCGAAGGCCCAGAACGCGACTTTGACATCTTGGCGCCCACACACACACAGATAGAGTGAGTACGCGAGCGAGAGAGAGAGAGAGGGAGAGGTAGAGAGAGACAGAAAGAGAGGCGCAAATGACAAGGCAAGGAACAAGATTTCTGTGTGTTGTACGATAAAGTGCATTCAACTTGTACAGAAAAATCATTTAATAACTAAATATATATATAAATAGAAGAAGAAAAAACACAAGCACAAAGCAAATTAGTAAAGCAAAAGAAAGAAGCAAACTAGCTCTACAAATATCACTTTAATAATATTCAAATTAATCTAAATTAGCCTTGTTTAAGATGTCAAACATAAAAGCAAAATTGATGTGCCTCAGATATAAAGTAGGCTTAAAAGGCTCAGATATAGAAATAGAAACAAAATATAGATAGGCTTAAAAAGAAATGGGAAGCATTAAATATGCATCGCTGGCTCGTTGCCGCTGCCGCATCTGCCACCATTGGCAGACGTCGATGATTCACATTTACATGGGCAGCGGGCAGCGGCTGCGCCTCGTTGAGAAAATTAGGGCATATGGGCTGCAGATAACGCCAACCGATCTATATCCAAAAACGATATGCAAAAAGTGCATCGATAAGCTCGAGAGAAATTATTTCTTTGAAAATACGCTCAAACTGATATCGAAGCGAGAGAAATCGGGTAAGTGGAGACTTTACTAATCAAGATGGTTTTGCGAGAATTCATGTGATATAAAGCATATATATTCTTGATTAGGACAACGAACTGAATCGATCTAGCCATGTCTGTCTGCCTGTCCAGCTTGAAGTTTTCGCCTGTGAATCTCTCTAAATGTGGCCCAACTATTTTTGTCTTCAGCTATTCTTCAAAGAGAAAGAATCAATTGTGTAAGTAAAGAGTTTCGAAAGAAGCTGTCAAAAAAGGAATTTAAATTTTTTTATCTGTTTTTCCCCACTCAGTTTCAGGTTTCTATTCTAAAGCTTGTGATCTATCTATTCTTGAAGCTATTCAACATTTTGTTCTATCAACTATTCTTCAAATAAAAAGCTTGGATGACAATAGATCGTGCAGCTGGTAGAGCTCAACAGCTGCGCAGGACTTGTTTTTATTATTTATTATAATTTGGGCATTTCTGAGAAATTGAATTTGATTTTGTTCATCAAGCTTTTACCTGGCCTAAAACTAGCTGAAGCTCAACTCCTGCTGGAATTCTTCTATTCCATCTAATGAAATCTAAACAGAACTAGCTGAACCCAACCCAACTCAAACTCAAACTCAAACACTGAGAACCCAACTGAATTTTATGTTGCCCCATTGAATGTTGTTTGTTTTTTTTTATTGTTGTTGTTGTTGTTGCATTTGACACGCCTGTTGCTTTTATTGTTAGTGTGTGCGTGTGTGTGCGTGTGTTATCAAGACAAAACTTGACCCACATACAAGTTTATTAACCGGTTTCTGGCAGCGCATCAATTGCCAGCAAAAACAAAAACAAAAACAAAACAAAAATGAAAAAAGGGTTGCAAAAATTGCTGAGCAAATTCTTGGCTTAGAAGCACAAAGAAAAACTTTGTAGTTGATCACAGAAAAAATGAATGAGTATAAAAACCATATACAATGAACTAGCTTTATAAACCAGCAAAGGCAACAAGACTTAGTTGAGTTTTTTTAAGGAGACTTTGCCTAAGACTGGCTAAACATATGTTAAATTGAACATCCTTAGTTCTATTAGGATAAACATTACGTAAACTACATGTCCAGAGACCAACAATCATGTCTTAAATAAGAGCTTTAGTTCAAAAAGATAGAATATAATTTTTGTAAGTTTCAATCATTTTTAACTTTTAAGTTTTCATAAAGTTAATTTGTTAGATATAATATTATTATTTATATAAGACAACTTTTTTTTATATATAATCGATAAATATCGGGTTTGAATACTGTATATGGCTTGTAAATAGTCAACAAGGTCTATAAGTTAACTATATGGACAGATAGAAACAGCTTTAAGCTTTTTGATTTAGATTTCAAGATTGAACTATAAGCTAAGTCAATTTCCATATGCATTAATGTCTTTTTCTTAGCATACCTGCTGTATTATCGATAAATCGCGATTCAAAGCTTTACTAACACATATTTTCAAGAGCTGTAGAGCTAAATACAGAACAAGTAAAAACTTCTTCGAGTTGAATTGTTTGAAATAAATATGTTTATCTTAACTTTCGATATTTTTTCTATCCTAACGATAAATATCGATATTAACTAAGGAATTCTCAATACTGTTTTTTCCAAAGATAGACAAAATCAGCCGTAACTCTACAAATAAAAGGGCATATCTTAGCATTGGGCATAATAAATAAAAGCACATTTTGCTTGAAAGTTCCCTCTGGAGCTTTCAGGCTCCATGTTGAAGGCACACAATATATACACACACATATATATATATATAAATATATGCTCATAGGAATCCAATCGGGCATTCGCATCGGCTATGCGCCATTAGCCTAGTTAGGCAAATGCTGTGCCCCATTAAGAAGGGAGGGTGTCGATCCTATTCGATCCGATAGCTGACTCTGACTTCAGTTTGCTGACGTTCTATAAAGGCGTGTGTGTGTGTGTGTGTGTGTGTGGGCGTGACTGTGTGCCGATAGTGTGTGCTTCAATATGAAACAAAAATAAATAAATAAAATGAAATGAAAACAGCGAGCAGCACAAAATGGAAATGTTTGTGTTTTGCGTTTTGTTTGTCTGTGGCAAGAATGCGTTTGCCTCTTCTTCTTCTGCTTCTGCTTCGGCTTCTGCTTCTGCTTCTTCTGCCTCTTCTTCTGGCTCTTTAGATTCCACATACATATTCTTCTCATTTGCTTGGAGTTCAACAAACTTTAATCGCACATTAACCGCTCGAATTCCAAATCGATGGAAATGGAAATCAAATCGACCCAAACGCACAAATCGCATCGCCATAAAAAACATTTTTTTTCGGCTTTCTGTTTTTGCTTTAAAACTAAAAAAAATAAGATCTATAAACAAATATGTGGGCGTGTGAGTATGTGTGTGTGAAAAGTTCTTTGAAATATGATTTGATTAGATTTCATGCTCAAGCAGTTGAGTTTGGGGCATTTATGATCAAGAAAATGCAATTGTAGCCACAGCGCATAATTTGATCTCAATATTTCCATATTTTCAATCACTTTAAAAAATCACTTTACATTATAAATTTATCTTTATCTTATTTGTAATATTTTTTTTTATATTTTTAAAATCTTTTCTTATACTTTTATAGTTTCTTAAAATATATTCAAAACAGTTTAAAATTCACAGCTTTCAAGCCAAAAATAGCCAAAGACGAGCAGCCAAAAGTGTTTTGAAAGTAGAATGAACTAGTTCAAGAAAACCAGCACGAGAGCAATAAAATAAAAAGAACTGGTTTTTATTATTCATTTGATTGATTGGGACAATAAAACTAATCAATCTTAAGAAATATGTAACAATTCCAAAATCCAGTTGGTTCGCTTTAAATTGGCTTATAAAATATATATTTGTATAGACAACAGTAAAGCCTTGCTATAGTAAACATTAAAAAACGAATATATATTGCGGAAGTTTTTAGCTCTTAAAAATTGCATAATTTAAGATTTTTATAGATGTAAAAAAAACCAGAGCAAAACTGAATTAGTGAAGTATTGAAACTTTGAACTTTTTAGCTTTGACTTCACTAAGTCATATAAGGGCAATACACTCGAAAGCACATTAAAGCTTTTATATGATAAATAAGCAGAGCTTTGAGCTTTCCTTAAGAGATTATATAGTCAGAATCGAGTTTGCAGTTTTATTGTCTACATTTAAGCTATATTTTACATAAAGATAAAGTCAGAAATAAAGCTCTAAGCCAAAGCTGTAATAAAGCTTTTTTAGTAAACTAAATTAGAGTCAAGAAAAGTAAAAGCTAATAAAATAACAAATTTTACATATTTATAAAAAATCTTCAACAAAATTAACATGAATATTAAATAAATAGCTTTTTCGCTTAGTGTATCCCTCCCGTCTCTATGTAAAATTGTTAAGTATAAATTGATTAAATATATGTGCTTCTTTGCATTACAAATTGCAGTCACATTTACTTCATGCACATTCACACACCTTTTTCGCTCAGTGTAATCAGTGCTATTTGTATTTTTTTCTATTTTTTTTTTGGAGCTGTTGCAATTGCAGCTAAAATTACTTCTTTAATTCGTTGTCACTTGGCAGCCGCGAGGCAGCTGACTGACAATCTAACTGCCCAACTGGCTGACTGGCTGACTGACTGACATCTATTACCACATTTACACATACACACACACACACACACACATACATAAACTGCGACTCATAAATGGCTTCAGCACGGATTCAAGTGCATTTTTTTCGGTTAATTTGAATTGCAGTCGCACAATTAGGCGACCGCGTTAAGGTTTTGATACCCATTGAAAAGTGATAAAGGTGGGGTAGATTGTTTTGAAAGGCAAAAGGTACCAATACCATAAAGCATTTTACTAAGCAGGCCAAAGATTTAAGCCAATGTCATGTCAATGCCAAGTTAGTATATCTACCTTTCCTTGTCTATTGTGACTTTAGTTGAATTTTTGTTTTGAAAATGAGAATGTAAGGCGTGACAGAATCCATAGAATATAGAATAGATGAGCCGATTTTACCATGTCTGTACCACTTATCTTCTTCTTTTTTTTTTTTGATAATTCATCCCATTTCCTTATTGTTGTATAATGATCGATCTTATGATTTGGGTTTCTAGCAGAACGTTTTACTGTAAAAATAGCAGCTTTACGCAGGGTTCCGGGTATCTCCTAGTCGAGCACTCCCGCCCTTAGTTGATTTTCTCAACTTGTAGAGTATTTCTTAGTTCAGCATGCCCAACTTACTTTTATTTTCCTTATTCATTTTATATATTTTATTCTTATTTTAATTTACTTATATATATATATTTTAAGTTTAAGTTGAGCTCACAAGAAGTGGATTGGCTGCAATTTAGTTGCAGGAATTAAATTAAATTCAATTACAATGGGCCACAACAATGCACTGTGTGTGAGTGTGTGTTCCGTGTGTGTGTGTGCTGAGTGCAACTTCATTATGTGCATTTAACATAAATATTTTCAATTATTATGCGATTTAAAGTGCACTTGAGTACATGCACTTTTGTGGCGCACTGTTGAATGCGATTTTATTTGAAGCTGAGTCTCTTTTTCTTCTTCTTTTTCTTCTTCTTCTGCTTCTTTTGTATCTTTTGCAGTTTCTTTTACTCTGGCTTTTTTATTTTTTTGGAAATCTCGTACATCTGTTGTCGCAATTTTGCCAGAAAATTGGTTGACCCAGTTTTTTTATTTGCTAGTTGGGCAAGAGCGAGAGAGAGAGGGAGAGAGAGTGGGGAAGAATGGATCTGATGCTCGTTTAGCAGCTGGCTCCAAAAACGAAAAAGAAGAAAACAAAACTTCAGATTGGCACCAAAAACTGCAACAAGATGTTGAAAGCTATCTGGAGCAGTTGCAGACTCAGAAAGGGGAGCTTGGGGCATACGGCACAAAGGGAGGCACGACCACAAGAACAAGCTAAGCACAGAGCGTGTGTGTGTGTGTACGTGTGGCTTACTTTTTGAGAAATTCTGAATATGTTTATGGAAGGCAGCCGAATGGAGTTCTTAAAATATCTAAGGATTCTTAAATTGTAGTCAGTCAGTCAGTAAAACGTTTCTCAATGCATCACAAAAGTAGAGTTCCAAAACATATAGCCATAGCCCGAAGCATCAGCTTTAGCAATAGAACATTTGTATGCTTAAGGTCAGGAATGGAGAAAACCAAATTCAGTCAGTAAAACGTTTACGAATATATAAAGTACAGAGCATAAGTGAAGTACCTTCACTTCCATTACTCTAGTATAATATTTCAAGCTCTTAATAATATAGAACATATGTAGAACTACAGCATATGAAGTGAAGTCAGTAAAACGTTTGCGAATAAAACACAACAAATATATATGGAACACATTTCAAATGCAGCTCATCAAATTGAAGCCAGTAAAACGTTCATGAATGCAGAACAATCTGAAAGAGTGAGAGCTCCTGAATGGTAACCAAAACTATAAATTTTTATAAAATTCGCTTTCCTAGAAGAATTTCATTTTGGCTTTATTCACTTTTAGACCTAAAGCCCGACCGCTGTCTGTGGCCTTTGCGATGCAGCTGCTGCTAGCGAAATGATATAAAGCACAGACAGAGACACAGTCACTGCCATAAGTATGTATACTATACAGCTTAATATATGTATAAGTATATACGTTATATGTGCGCAGATATAATCCCCCCAGCGGCGACAAAATGCAGTCGTCGCAGTCGCAGTTTAACGCAGAAACCTGCTCCTTACGCAGAATTTCTTAGCTTCACTTTTAATACACTGTACGCATAATGAGGAGTATATTGGTGGAGGAGTATATTTGATGTCTTTGGAATTTACTATGAGCTAAAAACTGTATTTTCGAAATTTATTTGAAAGTGTTTAAGTTAAATATCCCTTAAAGCGAGAAAACACCTTGAGCCCCTGCTGATTGATACCCAAAACATAAAATTGAATAACTAGAGTTCGATAACGTATTAGGTCTATTTCAAAAGGGAAAACTTATCGATTCTTTGAAACAAACTTGATCTGGGGCTGCTATAAGGAAACCTACAAAAAGTCAAGTCTATAGCAAGATAGACAAAGAGACGGACGGACGAAGAAACAGATAGCGCTAGATCATCTCAGTTGTTGAGCCTGATCATGAATATATACTATATATAGTTTGTCACGCATTCTTCTGCCATTTTACCCTGAATTCTCATTTTGATGATCCTATCCAGGTGATATGAATTCAATCTCAAAACAGCGTATGGCGCAGTCATCAAGCCCCAACCGCAAAAGTTCTGACTTGTTTTGCTTTTTCTCTTTTTTATTATTTTTATTTTTTATATTTTTTTTCCATTTTTTTTATGCAGTTTTGCTGTTATTCTTAAGCAGTTGCTGCGGTATGTGTGTGCGTGTGTGCGTGTGTCCCAAATTTTGTAGGTGAAATTAAACGCCGACTGCAATTTCATGGCCTGTTTACATTTTGGCCAGAACTTAAACTGGACTTGTGTGTGTGTGTGTGTGTGTGTGTGTGCTTCTAACTGTCTCTTTCTCTGTTAAGGCTATCTCTTTCTAACTATATAGATTTACCTAAATCAGAAAATTGGGTCAACTTACCTTTTGGCATCAGCTAAAATGCAAGTCTTGGACAGATTATCCGTGCTGGGTAAATCCGTTGAGGTCGTCGATGAGGAGCTGGTCGAGGAGGCAGAGGATGAGCTGTTGCAATTGCTGCTAGCTGCAACTGCAACAGTTGCTGCCGTTGTTGTTGTTGCTGCTGCTGCTGTCGATGCTGCTGCTGCTGCTGCTGTTGCTGCAACAGTTGGTTCGATTTGCAGGCGACAATCGGCCACAATTTTGGCCAAATTGCGTCGACTGGCTACCAACGGTAACTGCTCCATTTCATCCGTTGCGTTGTCCATGCTTTGGGCCAACAAATTCATTGGCAGCAACACCTTCTCACACTTGGTTAACGATCGAGTTGTTGTTGTTGTTGCTGCTGCTGTTGATGGCTTCTGCTTGGCTTTCAATGCTTCAGCTGCTGTTGGAATTTTTTGAATTTTTATTTTGTTGTTGCCGCGCAGCAGACTATTGTTGTTGTTGCTGTTGCTGTTGGCAGCGGCAGCAGCAACTGCAACTGTTTCCGGTTTGTTCAATAGCAACAGCGATGTTGTTGCTGCTGGCAGTTGTTGTTGTTGCTGTTGCTGCTTGGCTACTGCTGCTGTTGTTGTTGTTGTTGTTGCTGGCAATGTTGCTGCTGTTGCTGTTGCTGTTGCTGCTGCCGCTTTTAATGACTCCTCAACAACTTGTTCAGCTGCTGTTGTTGCTGTATTTATAATTGCCGGCTGCTGCTGCTGCTGATGTTGCTGTTGCTGCTCCTGTTGTTGTTGTTGTTGCTGCTGCGTGGCAAGAGCGACTCCACCTTCTGGTATAATTGTTGCAAAAATTTGTTCGCCAAATATGAAAAGATCCTTGGAAATAATCATTATCACCTTTTTGTGATGTTGTTGTAGTTGTTGTTGTTGTTGCTGTTTCTTTGATTACGACTTAAATTTCAGTTGGGTTTTTATTTTATTTTTGTATATTTAGTAAATGTAAAACTGTTTTCAAAAACACGTTTTACGCATTCAACATATTTCGCTCGGATTATTCAATAATTTTTGTTGTATTCATTTCATAATTTGCGTGCTGTTCACAGATAAAGAAGAAGAAATGAAAAAAGATTATAATAAATTGATAAATATCGAAATGAAGCTTTTAGTTGATTAAAAAAGCAATTTGCGAAGTTACAAGAAAATAATATAGATATTGAATAAAGAAATATGTAAATGTATATATATATATATATATACAACATATAAATGATAAAGGATATATAAGAAATTAATAAATGAAATATAAATATTTATAAAAATATATTAAATGTATTTAATTTATTAAAATATTGTATTATATTAGTTATTATTATATATGCTAATTATAATAAAAATCTTTAATATAAAAAATATTTATTGTTTTTTACGATTGTTATGAATGAACTAAGAATTTATATTTTATTTATTATTTATATTATTCACATTGTTTCATCAAATATTTAAAGTTCTACAAATTTAAATATTCATTTTTTTTCTTGCTAATTTATAAATTTTAAATAAAAGAAAATCTTGTAACTTGAACAAATTAAAAAAGTTACGCACATAAAAAAATAAAAATTTTAAAGTCTTTTGCTAGCTGCGTATGTTTAAGCGAGGCTTTACTGTATTTTGCAACAAAAAAATTAACCAAGTTTTTTAAATTTATTTACTTTAAATGAAGTTTCTCTTTTTTTAAATTATTAACAAATTAGTTATACAATTTACAACAAATAAATTTATTATTATTTAATTCTTTCTTTTATTCATATTAAATTTTTATAAATCATTTAAAACTTCTAAAAATATTCAATTTATTTACATTTATTTAGTTAGTTTTCTTGTTTGTTTTCGTATTAATTTCCGCACACTTTTTTTTCGCTCGCTGCACTTGCGACTTCGGCTAACAAAATTGTATAAAAAACAACTCTTTGTATCAGAAAAAAAATAATAATAAATAACTGTATATATGTAGAAGAAATGTCTATAAAATTGCGTTCAATAATTTTTGTTGTTTGTTCTTTGTTCACAATTGTTGATATATTTATTTTTAGCACTCGCAAAATAATCAGACAAAAAAAAACTTTTGGGCGAAAATCGCAGAAAATCAAATCAAATAAATGAAATGAAATAATTGTTGTCTAAGAGAGCCAAAAAGTGAGAGATAGAGAGAGAGCGAGAGTGCAGAGATGCAGCGGCGGCGGCAGCGGCGTCTCGGTCTTTGCTTTAGTTGCAATTTGTCAATAAGCCCGCGCGAAACAAAGCGCCAGAGCGAAATGTCAGTTTGCAGTTTCTATGTGTAGGTGTGTGCGTGTGAGTGTGAAATAAAATGTAAACATAGCAAAAACAACAAGCGAGAACAGAACAACAACAGCAACACGCACCCAAAAATAAGCGGCGAAACGGCGAGGCGAATTGACGGCAAATCTCGTACGTTGCTTTGCAGGGGGCGGGGCAGTGGCAGAGGCAGAGGCAGTGGAGACGAGTTGAGCGTTATTAAAAATTTCGTATTTAAAAATCAGCTGCGCTTTACTAACACACAGACATATATATGTATGAATATATATGTATACAGATGTACACAGAAGCACGTTGCGAGAGGACTTCTTTTTTTATCGCACTTCTTTTTTATTTACTTGTTGCATTTTGGGCAGGAAAAAAACACTCTCTTAGCAACAACGCACTGGATGGAGCACACACACACACACTCACAGAGAGAGAACACGCGAAACCGAGAAACGAAACGAAACGTAACGAAAAGATGTAAAAAGACCTTTTATTTTGTTGTTGTTATTTAGTAGTGCATGTTGTTGTTACTGCTGCTGCTGCTGCTGCGGCGGCGGCGACGGCGATCGACTAACTGAATTGGAATTGAAAGCTGAACGGCGACTACGACAACGACAACGACAACGACGACAACGGGCAACGCGACGCGCATTACGTACAACCAACTGCGGCCGATTTCGATCTCATACTGATCACCGTTAAACGTTGTTTCGACTGCGTCGGCTGCTGCTGTGAAGCGTCGCAGTCGGCGTCAGTGAGAGCGCGCGCGCCCGTGCATGAATGACAAATTTTAACAGTGCCGTTCGCGCGCTCTCTCTCTCTCTCTCTCGCTCTTTCAAAGTGGCGTGCGCTGCTGCTGCTGCTGCTGCGTCTTCAGCCAATTGCACGTGCGTGTGTAACTGAAATGCGCACGCTCTCTCCATGTCCCTCTCTCGCTCTTTGCTGTAAGCTTACAAGCGGCTTAAGAGTTATGCTCTTTAGCCGCATACAATGTAATGTAATGGGACAGCTGTTAAGCGCGCTCTGTAATCAGCTATTGATAGCGCAGCCGTCTAGCTCGTAAACTCTTAACCGATTAAAGCAACAAAAGCTTTTATGAGGCTTAACCAAGAAAGAAAAAAAAAAGCGTAATAATAAAACAAAAACATTTTAAGTGTCTAGTCAAAAAAGTTGACTTGGTGATAGAAATTATGCTTAAGATTACACTGAGCAAAAAAATTACAAAAAATTTTACAGTTTGTGAAATGTCATGAATATGTTACAATTTAGAGAAAAGTATTTTAATAGCTAATTTAAATATTTTAATTTTAATTAAATTTTTATTTTATTTTTTTAATTTGTTGTTTTTTTGCAGTGTAGCTTGTGGCTTGCTGTTTGACACGTTTTTAAGTTAGATTTTTTTTAAAGAATTATAACATTTCCGGCAGGCGTTGCCAAATTCCAGAAGTTGTTCACGCATTTTAATAAAATATATCGAATTTTTTTTTTTTATTGAACAAAGACAAACATTTTGCCATTGGGCCACAAATATTTGTGCGTGTGTCTGTGAGCTTTGAGCTCATATGGCGGCTGTTAAAGCTTATCAGTCATTAAACTTGACAATAGAGAACAACAGCAGCAGCAGCAACAACAACAGCTGAAGAGAGCGCAGCGTATACGCAATGCGTGCGTGTGTGTGTGTGTGTGCGTGAACCGCTACACCAGGAAGCTAAACTAGACGCCTATAAAATGTGTCAGCTGTTTTGCAGCTTTCAGTGCGTGAAAGCCAAATAAAAAAACTTCAAAAAAGAATATGTAAGAAAAAATGGCGTAGAACATGTGGCCAGCAGGCAGATAAAGCTAATAGGCCTAGCACAGATCCGCTTTAATCACGATGATTCTTCTATTTGATATATTTGTGCGCATATCGAGCGCAAAAAGTGCGCTATTTTATTTTATGGCATGTGCCATAAACATTTGCTATACACACACACACACACGGACATATTGTTTTTTTTGTCTGCCTATTTTTTTTCGTTCTAATTATGTGCGCGGCCATTTGTGCGTGCGGCGACTGTCGCTGTTGTTGTTGTTGCTGCTGCTATTCTTTCTCTTCTTCTTTCGTTCTCTTCTATGAGTGTTGCTGGCAGCGCGACACGCACATGCACACACTCACATGCTCACGCATACGCACTTGCTCTTAACCTTGAAAACTGAACGCACGCAGCTTGGCGTTCGCCTGTGCGTGTGTGTGTGTTTCTGTGTGCATGCGTAGATTTGTGTATGTGTGTGTGTGTGTATTTGCTGTACAGCTCTTTTCGGCTGCGCTGATAACATTTTTGTTTTTGCTTTCTTTGCTTTCTTTCCTTTTTCTTTTTTTTTTTTTGGTGCGTTCATTGCCCGCACACACACACACACACATGTTATTTATTTGCGCACTTTGCTGAATTTGTTCTATAGTTTTATTATGCGTTATATCTTGCAAAATTGTCTTGCTTTTGCATATTTTTTTTTATGATATTCAGAATTTTTCCCCCAAAAAACGTTTTTTTTTTGCGTATTTATTTTGTATTATTATTAACGTTTAACGAACTCTTATCGGTCGCAATTTCTCCTTATTTTTATTTTATTTTATTTGCTTATTTACTTGACAAGCTGTAATGTACAGTTAAGGTGTGATTCACAAATGATTCTTTCTATATATCGTTTGCATTACTTTTCTTTTGCCATAATCGTTGCCTAAAAATTATTTGATACAAAGAACTGGCGAGATTGTGTCGCGGGACCTTGAACTTAACCTATATATTGCTTTAGATTTCGGGGTCAACAACTTGTGTGATACGGGATCAGTACTTCAGGAAAGTGAAAACTTTGCGAAATACGATATTACCCACTGATATACATGTTTACATATATGGTTTATAAATATTTTATTATATATATTATTATATATATATATATATATATATATATATATATATTTGAATTTATTTTGTAATATATTATTGTACGTCTTTTTATGAGTTTTAAGCATTGAATTTGTTTTAGACTAAAACACTAAATTTTATTGAAGCGGTTTCGTTCAAATAGAAAGAACTTTAAAGCTTCTAAGTGACGGAACAATGACAGAGAGAATAAAATTTAGAAAATAAATATTGTTTATATATTTATTAAATATTTTAATATATTTTTAAAACATTTTGAGTTTTTATTTTCTTTGTTATATATCTAATTATAAAATTTAATATATTTTTTGACATTTGTTTGGGTTTTTCGAGCTTTAATTCAAATATTTTCTGCTGTCGCCTCAAAGTATGCTACGATTTTTTTTAGCCGGAAGTGAAGACATGACCTTATATGTATAGGTAAGAGTGCATGCATGTAAATATGTATGTTTTTCGTTTGTATATGTAAATTGATATACTGAATTATAACTTTCTGAAGCAGCATCTTCTACTTCTGTAAATATCTAAGGATTTTTATTTATTTCTGAATTTACAGCAATATTTTTTTAAAGTCATTTATTTTATTGCGTTGTAGAACTTACAGATTTTTCATGCATTAGGCTTATGTATTATTAACATTTTTTTTTTTATAATTATTTATTTTTCTTTTGTCTTTCATGGTCTTATGAATGTGAAAAGTTCAAATGCCTGAAGAAAACTTGAAGAACAAAAAATAAGTTAGATTTTTGTTTATATTTTGAATGCCGATGAAAGTCCTATCAGGGTATCTGCTAGTCGGGCACTCTCGACTTGATCTACTTGTTTTCCTTATAATACAATCTAAGCATTTTTTCCTGAATATTTTTAAAAATCACCTATCCTTTGCTTTAGCTGTTCGTGCATTATGTGTGCGTGTGCGTATTATTTTTTCCAGTGCACAGTAGAAACACATCTCATTTGAAAGCAAAACAGCAATCGCGTAGACTGTTATAATATTTCCATTTCAATTTCTCATTTTTCTTACATAAATTACCCATTGGCCGCCCAGATGAGGATGGAGGAGCCGATCGTGTCCATCTATGATATGCTGATGAAGCGCTATCGACAGCAGCGCCGAGATGACCTACAGCTGCAGCAGAAGGAGGCAGTGCCCAATCGTCCAGTCAGTCGACGAGACCTGCGCCTGCCCTACGCAGGCCAGCTGCCCCAATCGATTTCGGACAAGAAAGCCAAATTGCGCTTGAGTCGTCCACGCCTTGCCATGGACAACTTGCCTGGCTGCAAGATGGCCACGAACGTGGTGACAGCCACCCACCTGACCAAGAAGCAATCGGGCGTTGTGCTGCAGCCGCCAATCAAGAAGGAGATGCTCAACCAGCTGGTGGCCAAGATGAGCGGCATCAATCGCAAGCAAATGGCCGCTGCAGCTGCCATAGCTGTGGCCCCGACTTCGACTAGGGAGAAAACAACGAACTTACCGACTAAGAAACGTTCGAAGACTGGCAAAGGCATGAAGTCGTCGCACGGCAGCGAATCCAGCAATCCTCGGGCCAGGCTGGCGCTCTCACCGCGTATCACCAATCGGCAACTCAAGCCCCAAAGCAAGCGAGATAAGTCAAAGTTAAACAACGAACTGAAGCAGCAGCAGCAGCAACAGCAGCAGCAGCAGCCACGTCGACCAAAGAATCCAGAATCGGAGCGACAGAAGGTTCGTCTAAGGACACGTCTCTCCAAGATTTCAGTAACGGCAAAGGATCCAAGTGTTGACAATGCCGTACGATATCGCCTCTAGGCGTTATATACCATATATATATATATACGTGATATATATATATGTGTAGACATATGTGTTTACATATTTAATCTTCAAATTGCAAGTGTTTGCCGTCATCCAATCCGTTTCATCGAGTTCCGCGTTTGTGTTGCATTTTGGAGCGCGCTTCCATTTGCCAATCGATGGGTTTCCCCTATGCAGCGCTCTACAAACTGTTAAGCCTGTTGGTTAACATTTGGACAGGCGCTGCAAAATCATTTTCTCTTTGGTCTTTCGAGCGAAAAAAGGAAAACATAAAAATTGAAATTAAATCGGATCGAAAGTAAGACAATTGCGTTTTCATTCATAGAATCGATAAGAGCAGTGACACAGTTGCTGTCCAACTCTGACAGCTTTGATTTTTAGCAATTCCACAACAGTTTGACATTCACTGTCCATAAAAATTATTATTATAGGCCAAGAGGATTCTATCGATATTTATCTTGAGCGTAAAGAGTAGTTGTTTGTCCTTCAAACTACAGGCTGCTGACAGATTCACATGCGTGGCATAATATTTGCAGTTATCGATAACACTGAAGATGTTTATCGAGATCAGGAAAATAGAATTCGACTAGAAACTGACAGTGTGAAACTCGATAATTATCGATTAAGAAGTAAGTAGTAGCAAAAAAAAACTTATTTCAATTTCTATTTTAAATATTTTCATAAAAAACTTCATTAGTTTTTTTTATATAATCAATTTTTTTATTTTATTTAATTTTGTATTTTATAATAAATTAAAATTTCATTTAGCAGCTTAACATTTTCTTCTTTGTTTTGTTTTTTTTCGCAACCAATTTGCATTTAAATAATTTGAAGCTTGGTTTTCGCTTTTCACATAGGTTGGGATTGTTATATACTCTATAAGTAGGATTCCCGCCAAACATGCGATGGCAAACGCCTAGCTCTAGACTTATTCTTTAACATTTTCACATACAATTCGACATTAAAATGCAACAGCTACAAACTAAGAATACTTGGATCTATATGTAGTACTCGTATTTATATATATATATATTCATACATATATGGTATATATAAGCCATCAATTATGCTTAGCATATTCGGTTTCGACTGTAAAAACAACGGGTTAAGAGGTGTTCCAAAAATCATGAAAAAACAAATCGAAGATAAATTTTTATAGATCGTAAAAAAGTTTGCAGTTTTTACAAAAATATTGTACAGAAATATTTGTCTTCGTTTAGTTAAATATAATATTGTTTGTTTTCTTTGTTTTTAATCTGGTATAATTTTCTTTTATCAAAATTACAAAATAATTTCGATTTTTTGCGCTTATCAGACATGGAAATGAATTTTTTAAAACAAAAATTCAAGGCGCTTTTAGTTTTTTTTTTTTTTAATCTTCTTGTTGCTGGTATGCATGTGAGTGTGTGTGTGTTGTATGTGTGTGTGTGTGTGTTGTATGTGTGGGCTTGTGTATGTATTGAAATACTTTTGAGAAATTGTTTTTGTTTTGTTTTGTTTTTTGTTTTTTAAAGCATTTGCCCAACATTGATTTAAACATAAATGCAGCCGACTAAAAACGAATTTAGGAATTAAACTAAATTCTAAATCATAATAATATTAATAATATATAAAATGTAAATTCATTAATCATTAAATACATGTATATATATTCTATATAGAGCTTAAATGAGGGACGAAACTAAAAGGCTTAACACAATAACACAAATATTTCGCTCTAGCTCTCTGTTATTATTTGTGACTAAAGTTTTTGAAATTCAATTTCAATTTTTTGGTGGCTTAGCTCTTCTTCTTAACTCTTTCTGTACCAAAAAGGAACTAAGCGAATGTTTTAGATCTATTTTTAAACTTTAATTTCTATGGGGTGCACTTTGCAACGGGATTTGTGAGTGGAGTTTAGTGTTGTGCTGAAAGGACTGCTAGGGTATCATGACTTCAGCCAAAGTCTTTTCAGTCTGAAATGAACACAAAAGAACAAAAGTTAGAAAAAGAATTAGATAAATTATAAATTAAATTAAAAGAAGGAATTTAGCAAGAATTTGTTGTAACTTATCTAAATAGTTTGGGAAGTCTTCTACAAATACATAAAAAAAAAATTTTAAAAAGGAATTTGAAGTAAATCTAAATATAAATATATAGATCAATGGTTTAAAATAAAATAAATATTTATAAAAAAATAATAAAATAATTATTTTCTATGAGAAATAAATAAATATTTATGTGAAATTAGTAATGTTTAAAAAATACATTCTGCAACATTTATAATTTATGTGTTTTATAAAAATGGTTTGGCGGAGACTTTACGAATTTAAAAAAGAGACTAAACTAAGGCTTAATTATTTTGCAGTTGAAATAACTCTGAAGCCTTAAGGCAAGTTTTCGGTTTTCGGGTTCGTCTTTCGTATATATATCAAATCTAAAAACTATGGAATATGCAACGATGTTCGCTCTTGCTTGCTGAATACGATTTCACATTATGAATATGAATTGCATTTAATTCGGGTTCAATGTCATTTTGCTTATAGTTCCGTATGCAAAGACTCAATGCTCTGACGTAGTTCAACATCGTTGTAGATCTTATCGCAAACGATGCTCACCTTTTTCAGCAGCTCGATGGCCGTTTGTAGCACCTGATGCCATTTGCGTAGCTCCGATTCGTGCGACAGCTCCTGCTGACGCATTAGTTCCAGCCAATCTTGATTCGAACTCGGTAACTCCCTAAAAACAACAAAAATTCAATTTATATAGTTTCTGCTTATATATGAATGTTAAGATATTCTTACTTGAGGGCCGCCAAGGTGGGCATACGTGCACGCCGGCTGAGATCGAGGTCAATGTGTTCCTCCAGCTTCCAGAGCTTAAGTAATAATATCACATTTAATGCCAGCAGCAAGCACATTAACAATATAACAAACAACGATAAGCCGCGATGCCGGAATCTATCTTGGCCCACGCCCGATTGCAGACCGCCAGCCAGCAACTGTTGCTGCTGCTGCTGTTGCTCAGCAGTCAATTGTTGCTGTTTGCCGCTGACGCCGCTACCGCCACCAGCCGCTCCATGTGCCAGGCCACCAGCTGCGCCAGCTGGCAGCTTTGACTCCCAATTGTCCATCGATTCGGGCATGCAGCTCTGTGAGGCGACTCCGCTGTTCGATTCCTCCGTCACGCCCCTTGACTGTGTCGAAGTACCTGGGCAGCAAGAAGTGAATAGTCGTTAATTAGAGATAGTTGCAAACAGGTGTCAACAGGTGTTTAAGCAACTACAGCAACAAAAACACAACATTCGAATGCAACAAAACGTGGGTGTTAAAAACATGCAAATCGTTTACGTATACGGCTAAATAATTATTGGTAATAAAACATGGAAATCAAACAAAAACACAGCAACAAGCAAAATTCTGAACTAAGCGATTGCCACAGGTTAGTTCAAATATTACTATTATTATACTGGAGTAGCTAAATGGAAGCACGAAGTTCTTTTAAGCTAAGGGTTAGCTGTTACAAGAAGCAATTAATGCATGTAGCCTAATCTAATATGATATCGTATTCTTATATTTTATACTTTTGTATCCCAAAATCATATGTGATGCAGATTTTGAAATCCATCTAAGTTTTTACATTACAACTCTTTCGATTCAAGCACAGTTCTTCAAACTGGAATCACTTTAGATATATTTTACAGCTCTTTACATTATATCTATCACTTACATAGTCTATTATATACATGTTTCATATGCCAATTGTTCAAATGCCACAATTACTATATCTCTTAGCTATCTTTCTATCTATGATATACATATAGCATGTGCCTGGTGACAATCGCTTGTGCTTAAAAGGGGTTGCTTAGCGTCTTAGATACGCTATATACCTGAACATGAGAGCAATTTGGCCTTACGATGAATTTGTTGCTGCGGATGGATTTGCAAATGTTGTTGAGGCGACGCCGGCAACTGTTGCTGATGCTGATGCTGTAGATGATGATGCGCATGATGATGATGATGATGATGAGGACGTTGGTGGCAATGATGATGATGATGATGATGGAGATGAGGATGAGGATGTTGATGATGATGCTGTGATTGCTCTTGCTTGTCATAGTCCGTGCTGCTAGCTGTTGTTGTTGTTGTTGTTGCTGTAACCAATATGCCTGTGTGTTGTTGTTGTAGCTAGTTTGCAGCTAATTGTTCTAGTTGTTGTTGTTGTTCGTTGTTGTTGTTGTTGTGCGTGCATTTTGTGTGGTTAGAAGAAGCAATAGCAATGGCATTTGGGCATTGACAGTGTATTTGTATTTGATTTGTGTGTGATTGCATTATGTGTTGTTTGTTGCTATTGTTGTTGCTACTATTCATGTTGTTGTTGTTGTTGTTGTTGTCGTTGCTTATGTTAATATCTAAATGCTTACCACGTCTGGGTCGCCGTCCCTTGCCCTTGGCCGGCGGTATGCACGTCTCGCTCTGCAGCGCATGCAGCTGAGCTCCAAAGAAATCCTCCAAACCCGCCCACGTATTCTTCTCGATGAAGCCCTTGACCACGCCCCAAATAGATTTCTTATATTTGATCTGTGCGTGCACCGACAGCATCGTATGATCGTCCACAGTACTAAAAAGAGTTTTTGACTTTTAGCTATAAAACCTATTTGATATGTGCAGTTGACTTACCGCGCCAGACAAAAGTGTATCAAAACACTGAAACTATCCGCATAGGGTATACCCGCATTCACGCTGTTCACATCAATCGAATAGAGTTCACCCGGTTTGCTACACTCGCGCATTGTTTGATATTCCGTGACCTGCAAGCAAATTGGATTACTTGGAATTCTTAAAAAATAGAATGTATAACTATTTCTGCCCACCTTCGAAGTCTTCGGGCCCACTGAAGCGGCCAATTGCACAGTCACATTGACCAGCCGGACATTCTGGCCCTCGTCATTCTTGTGCCATTCGCCCACCGACAGGTCTGTCGATTTGCGCAGCTCATGGAAGTCCGTTAAGAATTTGGATTTGGAGAACAGGAAATTAAACAGAGTATCCACACGTATGGGCAATATTGTGTGCACTATTTGGCGACCCTCGTGCGTCGATGTGCACTCCGTGCTGGGCACAAAACTGCAAATGGAAATATATTTATAGAGTTCTGATTTGAATATATGTTTCTTTACTTACGGCGCATTGTTCTCTTCGGAATCGGAAGAGTCGGATACATCTGTGGGTCCCGCCTCGTTATTTTTGACCGCCAGCTCAACGTCGCGTTGTCTCTGATTTTTCATTTGCAGCTTGCGCTTGGCATCCGAGCCATGTGACTGGGGCTCGGGAGCATTTGCCAAAGTCGCATTGCTGCTGACCTTTTCAGCTTTCGCTGAGCCACTGGCTGTGGTGTTAGCTGTTGTTGTTGTTGCTGTGGTTGCACTGGTTGTTGCGGTGGCTGTTGTTGTGCTGGTGTTGTTGCTGCTGTGGCCGTGGCCCTGGTTGTTGCTATTGCTGCTGTTGTTGCCGCTGGGCACACTGAGAGTTACAGCCACCGATTGCTCCGTGGCCTTGACGGAGCTGAGTGTCAGCTCTTTGGCATTCGCCTTCATTTTCTTGTTGGATTTGCGTGTATTGTCGCTGGCTTTATTATCGGAGCCGCTGGCCGATGCGTTGGCCGATGAATTCAGATTTGACGATTTGCTCGTATTGAAGAAATATTTCGTTTTCGATTTGCGGACTGCAGCACTGCCGCCGCCGCTGCTAGCGCTGCTGTTGCCGCTCTGCTGCTGCTGCTGTTGTCCCGAATTGTTGGTGCTTTGACTGCACAGACTTTGATCGCCACCAAAATCGTCGATGGCCGTTTGAAAATCTACATCAGTTTCCGCATCCGCATCCAGAGTGGGATCTATATAATCCTCATCGTCCGTGGTCAGACCCAGTTCCTCGCCATACGAATTGTGGACATAACGCCAGATTTCTTGCGGTGAGAATTGCTTGTTCAACAACGTATTCTGCCAGACGCGAAAGAGCATCAAATACGATTTGTCACGCGATGCGAATGTCGCGAAAAAGAACTTCTCCTTGGCGGTGGATATTGTTATTGCATTCGGTATAACCAGCGCTGTTTTCTCCTTCGTTATGGCCGTCACATCCTTCCATTTGATGCTCACATATGTCTCCCAGCTAAAGATGTTCGCGTGGAAGCAAACGTAGTTCTGCGACACATATAAACGTCCCTGCACCAAGATATCACGCTGCAGCGCACACGAATAGTCTGCAAGTAAAAGAATTAGATGGATTAGAAAGGATTAGATGGGTATTAAGGAAAGGTTTGATCACATTTCATCAGTGATTGAGGATTATATTCTGACTATGCCTTGAAGCCATTGAAAATAGGAATTCTGTGTGGAACGGCTTTGTCAAAGTGTATGTAACAGGCAAAAGTAGGCGTGACAGGACCTATAAAGTATATATCTTGGGATGAGTCGATCTAGCTATCTTTCCGTCCGTCTGTTTATAAAACAAGTCTAGAATAATTGGAATAGCAGCTCTGCGCTGGGTTCCGGGTATATTCAAGTCGGTCACTCTCGACTAGAGCACTTTTACTTGTATTTTTATTTTTTTAATGCAATCTTGGAAACACTTTGTTGCTAAACAGTAGTGTTTAACAAGAAATGGAATTAGATTATTCTATTGACAAACTGAATGCTGTTTATTATACTATTATAATGATTATACTTTCATCTTTTATCAGCTTATGACCAGCTGTGATTAAAATTAGCAGTTTAAATTAAATATCAAACTTAAGTTTAACTTTTGAGTGGCGCTCATCAGCAAATAGCACACGGAAGCACTTGAGTTCCAAAAGGTTTTGATAATAGTTGTTGTACAGATCCGTTATCGTGCGTGAAATAAAATAAAAACGAGCTAGCTATAAAACATAGCAGGTGTTCAAATAAGCACGTTATAAAAATCATGTGTGATACATAAGATGGTAAAAAAAAAACTCAAAGAAACTTTTTAGCTGGAATTGATTATATTCCATTGGAGAACTACAAACTGACATTGGTATAATCCCTTACGAAGAAATATTAAAGAGTGCTTAACTAGGAAATGCCTGGAAATGGAAATACTCTGAACTGGCTGCATCTATAAGGACGGACAGACTGACAAGGCTTTATCAACTCATTATTCGTCCTGATCAAGAATATATATACGTCACATACATTTTCTCAAAAGCATTTTACCCAGAATTCCCATATTCAATGATTTCTTGGTAAACGATATCAGAACCTTGACTTTGTACCTCTTGGATATGATATCAGATAAGCACAAAGAATGATATCATGATATCATACGCTTATTAAACTTACCCACAATTAGGCGCTCATCGTTGGGCACCTCTTTGAAGAGTTTCTTAAAGTCCTCGGCACGAGATTTATAGTTGGGATAGATGACGTTATACCAGGACTTCTTCTTGGCCCGTTCGGAAAGGCGCGAAGTGCCCTTGTTGGGCTTATCGTTCGATGTGGGATCTCCACGTAGTATAACGCCTTCTGTACTATTCGATTCGCTTATTTTACTCTGCGCATCCTGCAAAACATATAGAGATATATCCGATATCAGACTAGCAAATAGAACACCTCCTTAGTCATACATACAACCAAAAGTCTGAGTCATAAATGTTTCGGGGAAGCAAGTGTTTCACACGCTTATCAGAGTTTACACAGTAACTTTTTATTGTTGTTGCTTTATTAATTCTTTTTATTAGTATTTCTTTATTAACTGTGCCGTGCCGTGCTGTGTCGAGCTGTGTGTGTGTTGATGTTGTATAATCAAACGCGATCGACCCGCACCAAACTCGACGCACTGCGTCGTCTCGCGCCGCGCATTGAATTCTAATTTGCTGAGAGCCAAACACGTTCCGTTCCAATATCAATCGCGTTATCAACAATGTGGCAAAGCTTCGGACCAAATCAATTTTTAGGGTGCTAAGAGCTTTTTGTGTACAGAATACTCTGTAACTGAAGAGGGTGGTAACTGAGGGGGTCTGTCAACTAGAGATAAATTGAACTCAGTTCTGGCTGAGTGGGTTTGATTGTTCTTTACAGCTGCTCTATGAAGTTAGCTATATAATAGGGTATAGCTAGAGTTACTTAAGTTAACTGGCATATAATGTCTAAATACTTGCTTTAAGCTAAAGACTTATATGAACAAAGAATCAGCTCGATTGATGTACCCTATATGGGCGTTATAGGGTTCTATATTCTTTTCTATGAATATCATATCTCTCACTTATTGATTCTCTATCAAAAACATATTCCGAATTTCAAAACTCATATACAGAGTATCCAATCCGTACATAATCTAGTCAATAATAAAGGGTATTTCAATAATCAGTAAATTAGCACAAGTTATTTGTTCGCTGGGGAAACTTTGTGAACTAGTATAGCATACAGTATAACTAACATAAATCGATAAGGCTAATAAACTGCCTTTTGGTAATAATCCATTTGATATCTGTCGCCCGATTTTTCGTTATCTATAGCCCCAATACACTATCAGCTCTTGCGTAGCATCTGTTCGATATTTCGTTCAATGTGCTAATGAATAGAACCCATTAGTAATTAAAGCTCGCGAGCTTTCTTTCCGACCGAAAGTCAAATAAAGAGCTGAGAGCAACCATTTTGTTTGGAAAGAGCAAAATTTAAGAGAAAACTCTGATATTTGGCAATAATGCGATATAATTTCTAATTGGAACTAGATGAAGCGGGTGAAAAGTTCTTGAAGTAGTTATTATAAATTATATTAAATGATGATTTACTATAAATAAATTTAAGAGGTACAGAAATTAAGGAATCGTTGTCTCCCTACCCATTTAGTTCCGATAAAAATGAACGCGAATCCTGATGTTTCATTCGACTGTGAACTAGTTCATGAACCACTTATCTCTTGCTAAAACTCACCTCATCACGTCCACTGCTCGATGTGGATAACTTGGCTGACTTGCCCTTGGAGCTGGTTGAGCTCTTGCGGCTGCTTGGACTATCCGTGCAGGAGCCAGCAGGCTGGCCGTTCGAGTCGAGGCTCTGAGAAAGCAACGATTGTTGCTGCTGTTGCTCCTTGGACTCCGCTTGGCTTATGCTTATGCTAGGCGTATTGTTAGCCTGTGGACTGGCAGATGCTGCGTTCTGGTGGCTGTTGCTGCTGTTGCAGCTGAGTTGCGTCTCATGACAGGTGACAGCGGCAACAGAGGCGGAAGTGGCTTGTGCTGAAGACAATGCTGTGGCAAGGGTGATGCTGCTGCTGCGCTCTAGAGTGCCGGCGGCCTCCTGAATGGTCAATAGTTTGCTGCTTAGCTGGCTGCCGTTGATGCTGTTTGCAGTTGTTGTTGTTGTGATGTCATCGCCAATCGAATCTCGCCTAAAACAAAGCAATATATTTAGTAGCTGTCCATAGAGCAGAGATCGGATCTAAATACAGACTATATAAATGTATGTTTATGGTGCAGAGCTTCTACTACAAAGGCATGCAAATTTCGTATGGATAGTCAAATAGAAAGCGGCTTATACTTAACATTTGCCCAGTTATTGAGTTGTCTCTGTCTCGAGTCTTGATTTCGATTCAAAGTTTACCTACCTTTCAGCTTGATTGCTACTTTGTATATATTTATCATCCTGTTCAGCTTCCAGTTGCTGCTGTTGCTGCTGCTGCTGTTCCACTGATTGCTGCTGCTGCAGCTGCAGTTGTTGCTGCTGTTGCTGTTGCTGTTCTTGTTGTGCATCACAAATCATGTTTGTGGCATGCGCAGCCTCTGAGCTGCTTACAGCAGTTGCAGTTGCAGCCACAGTTGCTGCAGTTGTTGTTGTTGTGGCAGCAGCAGTTGCTGCTATTGCTGTTGTTGTCGTTGTGTTTATATCAATATCTTTAGTCCTACAATAAAATTGCATATGGAAATAAAAACTAAGAAATGCCAAAGGAGTACAAACCAAAAGAAACAAACAGAAAATTTAAGAAAAAAACATGCTCTCTCTTTCATACTACTCCCCATCTCTCTTTTTGTCTTTTATTTCTACTTTATAATGTATAAGAGATATATATATCTGTCGGTTTCTTCCTCTCTTTCCTTTGGTCTTTCTATATCCCATTCTTTTATCCTCTCTCTCAATCTACTCTTTTCTCTTCTAGTCTATTCTCTCCATCTCTCTCTCTCTCAAATTACTCTCTCTCTATATCTATATATCTTATACGATGTATATATGTTCGTCTCTCCGTCTCTGTGCTTCTCTCTCAGTCTCCTTACCTCCGTATACTTTCTTCTCTCGCAATGAACTCTCCTTCTCTCAGTCTACGCTTCTTACTCTCAGTCTACTCGACTCTCTCTCTCTCTCTTCTCTTTTTCGATGGCTATCTCTCTCTCTCTCTCTCTCTGTCTTGATATATCTGTATATAAAAGACAACAGAGCTTAGATCACTCCTTCATAAACGTATTGTCTCTTTCTCTCCCCCTCTTGTTCTCTCTTACGGTGTACCTCTCGTTATCTTTCTCTCTTATAAAAAATTGCATACATACATACATATAATTTAGCTTGTATACAAATAAATAGTTTTCTCTCTCTATTTTTCGAAGGCATTCAGAACGGTTACATTTAATGAAAAGGCTTTGTTCTCTCCCTCATTCCGTCTTTCGACATTCCTTGACATATATGTAGAAAGCTTAAAGTCAGCTTACTTAGTTGAAATTTTTCTTTTCTTTCTGTCTCTAATGTAGACTTTACACTTCATATACTTTGTTTATTCTCTTTTTCTCTATTTCTCTCTTTCTCTCTGTCCTTCACCCTGGATTTTTGCTGATATATGACGATAGTAAAAGCTCACATCAGGATAGAGAAGCGTGGAGGCAAATCGTGCATCAGGCTGTACTCCGATAGGGGTGTTTTAGCCAATTAATAATAATAAAGCTCACATCCTATCGAATTGAGAGGTATTTGAACTGCAACTCTCTTAAATACATGTAAAAAGTAGTCTGCATTCTCCGCACACACTTTCTCTCTCTGTCTATCTTTCTTTGTGTTCCTTTTTTATTATTTATTGTATATAGGCATTATTGTCAAAGCTCTTTGTTCTTGTTTTATCATTATCATTATAATCTATTCTAAAATCTTGTTACTATTATTAGAATTTAGATTAGAAATTATATTGTTAGTAAAATTCATGACTTTTACGATTATAATTATTATCCACGGTATTATTATTGTTTTGCTTCATTTCGAGAGCTTCCACTGTACACTTTATACATATTTAGACATATATATATATATAAATATATATATAGATATAGCCTTTACCACACAACATAGGGCTCTGTTAATTTCCCCATCTATTGTCTATTGTCTACGATCAACTGTTAACCGCTTGAAATGTGAACTGAGAATGAAGTTTCAATATAATTGCCAATCATCGACATTGTTGATAATCACCAAACCATATACATATATATATATATATATATAGACAGACATACACCCACACACCCACACATACATATATATTTTTGTATATATAATATAACTTTATTATGGCCGTACTACCAAGCCAGCAACAGGTTAGTAAGTAAACTCAGCTGCCAGATAAGCGCGATAAGATATCTTTCTCTTTACAGTACTATTGCTGGCTTGGCCTTTGACTGATCCACAAAAAAGTCGTTCATGATTAGATTCAACACATTTCTGAATGGTTATAGATAGCAAAAAACTGTCCAAAATGCCAATTAAACAATTTTTAGTGTTTAATGTGGCCCAATTGATATAATAGATATATTTAATCTCAATTAGTTTCTGAAGTCAATGGCATTTGACTTTTGATAATTGTTTAAACACTTTGGGAATTTTAAGAAAATACTGGAAATTTAATTTATAATAGATTTGTTGATTGTTTTCATAGAAGATATTGTTTATAGCCATTGATTTTGAGATACATATTCAGATAGCTTTAGCTAGACGAATTTATAATTTGCTTTATGTATGCCAAATACATTTTAATCGAAGAAAAACTATATAAACAATTTAATATGAATAATAAATAAATATGAATAATACAAATAAAAACTAATTATATTTAATATACGTTTTGCCTTCTATTTATTGATATAATACAACTTTAGCTATTATTCATTAATTTAAGAATCAGAGCTAGCTCGAAATTTTAGAATATCTAATATTGATTTTTAAAATTTATGATATTGATTTAATGTTGGATTCTAAAAAAGTTCATAATATATAAACTTTTATAAATTTTTTATAGATCAGTTAAAATCTGTATTTACTATTTTAGTTATATATTTAATTATAATTTAGTTTATTATTATTGTGTTGTTATTAAGTAAATTCAAGAAATTATTTGCAACTCTCCACCTTTAAATTTTTCCACAGTTCTTTCTAGGGTTAATTGAAAACCAATATATGCCATATTCTCTCTCTCCCGTTTTTTGCACTTATTGTTTTTTGTCTTCTTAATTGACTTTGTTACATGGTTGGGGGCCATTCAATTGAGATAGCAGCTGGCACTATTTGAGTGCAAATTTGATTGGATAATAGCTCAACTGACTTAAAAGACGAGAAGAAAAATAACTATACCAAATTAATTGCCAGTTTCCTCGCTCTCGCTCTCTCTCTCTCTCTTTCTCTCTCTCTCTCTCTATGTGTATTTATTACTATTTGAGGACTACCCCTAACATTTCAAAAAATATACTAATAACAAAAATATTGTTATAAATAAAAGCTAACATAGCGGGACTGCCACTAACATTATGATTTCATATCAAATTTAAAATTGGTGAAACACTAAACAAAGCAAAAACCGCGTAACGACCTTATCAGTAGCTAAATATTTTTGTTTGTTGTTTATAAATGAATAAAAGAATGTGTTCTTAAGTAATAAGAAAATCAGCTTGAAAGTTCGAAGTTCAAATACCCTTGGAACTTAATTTATTTTTCATATATATATATATATATTTAAATATATTTATATAGATTTTTATATTTTTGTATATTTTATATAAGGAGACATTTATTAGTCAATCTATAATTTATAATTTAATCTCTTTTGGCTCTAATTCTTAAAATGAATTATAGAAAATTTTAAATATTTTAAGATTGAGAAATTTGTTTGCCTAAACAACTAAGTTGAGAGTATATATAATATTCATATATTCCTTTTATATTAACTCAGCTGATATGGAGTTAAAAGTTATATATAAAATATATTTTATGGCCCACAACTTAGACAATTTATGACAATATAAGTATACCTTTCAAAACTCTAAAATAAACAAAAAAAAGTTTCTGCTCATATCGAATAGCAAATACCCTAACCAAAAATATTTTTTACTAGTCATATAAATAAAATATTGACTTGGAATAATGTTGTTTAATGCTATATATACCAAATTAACATCGAGTATAGAGTTGATATATTTCATATGCCTCCTGCATTATTTAATAAACAATTATTTCCATTGTTCGAGCACAACAAAATGATTAAAAGTTAATGGTAGTAAAGTAAGTAGTATTATTTAACAGATTGTTGATGGGACACACAAAAGTACTAGACGATTAATAGAAACGAATTATTGCTAACAGGAAATACTTATGGAATACATAGAGAACGTGCCAAGGCAAGAACAAAGAAACAAGTTTTTGGAATACCATAATATATAAAAGTATATATATATATATATATATATATATACTATATAGTATCAAAAAGGCAATCATTATTAACTCACCTAAAGCTAAATTGCTTGTAATATGTGATTTTATGATAACCTTTAGCTTTCGTATTAGAGGGAGGGGATGGGCGTGTCTCAGGGGCAATACAACATGCGCGTAACGACATCTGAACAATAATTATTTATGAATAAACATGCCCAATATATACACCCAGGTATTGTTAGAGTTAAGTGGAAGCACAGTTGGATAGTCTAGTCTGGCCGTATGCATTGCCAGAACCATTATGACAGCCCGAAAGAATACAACAGTAATAAATAATCAGCCCAACTAAACAAACAAACCAGTTCTAGCAACAAAAAAAAAAGAAGAAAAATCAATAGAAACTTAAGTAAGAACCAGTAGGAATAAAGTAAACAAGAGCGAGAGACTATTAGATACCCTAGCAGAGAGAACTCAAATATCGTAACTGCATGTTATGTTAAGCAAATGCCAAAGCTCTAACTATAATGCGCAGAGTGTTCCAAAAAAGATAATATTTTTTATATTTAAGCACTTTCTAAGAATCTATATTCCAAATTTGGTAACTCTAGCTTATAAAGTTCTCGAGCTTAGCTAAAAAATTCAGGTGTAAAAATGAAATTATAACTAAAATTCAAGTGAATATGAACATAGCCAGCTTTTTTATCTAAAGGAAGGACATAGGTAATGCCTAAATTATACATGAGACCAAAAAAAACATTTATAGAATTTGTTAATATACTCAAAAAGAATCTCCATACCAAATTTAATGTTTCTAACTCTTATAATTCTTGAGTTATGGTTAAAAGATTAAGTCCAGAATCAAATTGTTTTGATACTAAGAGAGGAGAATGTTATATGTTATATGTCAGCTAGAGCTACTACTATAGACTCAGCTCAGACCGGACTCAATCACCAACCTACCAACCAGTCATATACATTCAAACTAAACCATATATAACCACTTTACACACTTTCAACACATAAAAAAAGGTAGCAAAAATAAGTAAGAAACTCACATTTTTTTATTTTCGCTTTTTTAGCTCAACTTTTTTGTTCTTGCCCAAATTTTTTGCAAATATCTGTAGTTGGCTTTTGTTATTGTTTTAATTGTGGGTCAGGCACGACGGGGTCACTCGAACTATGTCATCAATTGGAAAAACGATGACGAAACACAAATTGGGAGCGGCATTCATTGTTTTGCTTTTGCTTTTGCTTTTGTTATTTTCTTTTATCTATTTTTAGCAAATATGCCATTAATATATATCTTCACGTTTCCTAATTATTTAATTAATTTTCTTGGACTATATTTTTGTTAGGTTTTCTTTGGATATTTTCTTTCATTTGTTGTCTCACGCGATGCCGAACGCCGACGGCCGGAGAGCGAACGTCACTTCAGCGCGACGCTTGAATTTGCACTCGAATAAAGCGCCGCGAATCGCCCGACCCAACCGGCAAAAGCATATATATAAATATATGTATACATTATATATATATATATATAAATGTGTATGTAATGTTGTTTTGTGTTAGCAAGAGTCGGCTGTGCCGATTGTTTTCGATACGCTTCGCTGCTCGCATTTGGCCAAGTGTTATGCAAATTCCAAGCATTTAATGCCGTAAGGAAAAACTTGAACAGTTTTTTTTTTGTCTATTTAAGTTTTAAGCGAAAGGCAATATTTTTTCGGAAATTGAACAAAAAAAACTTGAAAATTCCAAAAATAAATGTTTTTGAAATTTATTTTGTTATTATTATTAGCATTTTAGAAAAAAAGTAGTTCATTTTAATTTTTATATGTTTATTATTAAGAACTTTATTAATAAATAAATAAAAAATTAATTAATTAATTATTTTTAAAAATTTATTAATTAAGTTTTATAAAAATTAATTTATTAATTTTATTTTTTATTTATTTTTTGCTATTTAATTAAAAACAAAAAATATAGATAATTTAATGTTTTTTTTTTTAATTATTATATTACTTATTATTTACCAATTCTGTTTTAATCTATTCGGATCAATAATTATTATCATTGATTAATATTAATTTCTTGCTTTCACAAATATCAATCCAAATTCTACTAAGAATTCACTTTACGAACTCTTGTTTTTAATTAGACAATATTTAACAAATAATTTATTCACGCTGCCAATTTCCACCTATTAAAAAGTTGTTTTAGTTTAGTCAGAACTCGTGCGATCTATTGTGATTGCAGCTTTTATCTCTCAGCTCTTCACTTCTGCGAACATACTTTTTGCTTTGCTTTGTTGACGAAGTTGCAGAACCAGAAGTTCTGTTTTTTTTCTCTTCTTTTTTTAGGTACACCTTATCAACAGTTTAATGCGTAATGCGTCGAAACACAGGCATTAAAATATATATGGAATAGTTATTAATTGATTGGCATAGTTTAATAATTAATTAGCTATACATAAAAAACGATAAGAGCAATTGTAATTGACTTCAAATTGAAATATTTGAATATTGTATAGAATAAGAATTCATTACTTACTATAAAATCTGATTCTAATTGGATCTCTTGAAAATAAGTTATGATTCGAATAAGATCTGATCTATCAAAGAAATTGTGAGACGATTGGCATTCCAATAAGAATTGGCTTACTAAAGTTTATATGAGAAACTTTTGAATAAATAAACAGTCGCTTGGTATTCAAATTATCGAACGACTTTTAAAACTTTGTTTATTTTGCTATAAAAAACTGGCTCGTGATGGCCTTTGCATGTGAGCTCTATATACGCAGCTTGTACCGAACACAATTCTAATTGGAATTCGTATTGGAAATTGTGTACACACTGACACACACACTGGATTATCTCTTTGCCATTTCACTGATAAGAATATACTAAAAAAGGAACAACAAAAAACCAATAAGAACAACGACATGCAAATTAGGAGCGGGCAAATGTAACTGTTAAACATGCAAACCAGCAAGAAAAACCTACACCAAAATTTAACTGTAAATATGTATATATCAACTTTTCAAGCTAAAAGTAGAACATGTTTCTTTTTTGTTTTAATTTCTTTAGTTTTTTTTTTTTTTTGTAGTTGAATAACTTACATGGAGTGCAAATTGAGGCTGGCGGCTCGCTTGTGCCTGTGTGAGGAGGATTGCCGCAGCGGGCTTTGGGCAGTGGCCAAGGATTTGGGCAGAGCGCCTTGGCTGGAAGATTTGCAGAGCGAGACAAAGCGAGCTGTTGTTGTTGTTGGTTTTTGCTGCTGTGTTTGTTTGTGTTGTTGTTGCTGTTGTTGTTGTTGTCGCTGTTGTGTGACAAAATGCATGACAACGGGCAACGCGCAATAAACAAATGAGAAAGCCACGCACAGTTATAAATTATTGTAATGAGATTCGTTTTGCATGTTGTAAACGGTACTTGAGATTTTTTTCTTTTTTTTTTTTCTTTTCGTTTTTGCTCTGTTAAAATTGATGTGGCTGCTGCTGTGGCTCTGCTGCGACTGCGGCTGCGGCTGCTGCTGACGTCGGCGGAAGTTGTTTCTTTTTGTTTTTATAGTTTTTCATAATTATAATGTCACTGTGTTGGTTAATTAACTAGTTTAGTGCGAGATTCGATTATAAAATATTGCTTTGCGATTTGCGAAATTCTTTGCTGCGTTTTTTCATTTTTTCTTCTTTTTTTGTTTCGAGTGCGCATGAAAAGTATAAGTCGTTCGCAGGGCTGTCGAGCGGCAGAACTCAACATAAGCAGTTACATATAAAATAATGAAATGATATATTAAATAGATCAAAATAATGAAAAATAATAACTCATAAATAATTTCAGCTAATTTGAATAATTTTACATTATTTTCAGTCAAAAGTTTCTAAAGAAAAAAAGTACATAATTAATTACGCGCTTTTGGCAACCCTGCCGCACAGCTGTTTTTATTAAAACACCAAATATACTCGCAAAAAATACTGCCAACTTCAGCTCTGGTCACACTTGCGCATAGCAAAATCATTTTTGCAATTAAATTACAAGGTTTTATTATTTAAATATCACAAAGCACGAATTAATCATAAATAATATGTTTTAAATGTAAAATGTTTGCGGCACGCCTCAGCCCATTCTCAGCCCGTTGACGTCTATTGCAGGCGCTGCAAAGAGCAGAAATTTAGTTTTTTCTAGCAGGCGGCAAAAAGTGCAAAGCAAAAAAAAAAGCAAATTTTTTTTAAGCCAATAAACCATTGGAAGTCAGTACAAGGCTTGAGTTGCCACTCTTGAGCAGGCCGCGTATCAAAGCCAAATCATCGGGCGACAAGGACCAGCCAGTCAACTGGCCCACGGACTGAAGCTCCGGGCAGCTGTCCATGAGCAGCTGTAAGAAGGGAAATTTGAACAGTGAAAGAGAGAGAGAGAGAGAGAGAGCAGCTGCTTACCTCCACAGCCTGTACCGTTAGCTCTGGTGCAATTGTAAACCAAATATCCTCCAAGACCTTGAAATCGTGTTGAACAAACATGCTGAGGGAAATCGTACATCAGATATCGTAGTATAATCCTATATAATATATAGTATATATACCTAACAATGTCTTCATCTGTAAAGTCCACAGAGTCGACTGCCAAGCGCTTGAGGTCCGTGACACTGCAGAGGAACGCCTTGAGGGAGCTGCTCATCATCTCGCAGCTGAGAATCTCGAGTCCCTCGAGCTGCTGGAAACGCGCTTGTGGTTGAGCATACGAAAGGCTTTCGATGACATAGCAATCCAGATCGATGAGAATGGGGCATAGTCTGGCCAGCTTGCCCAGTTCCAAGTTGCCCGAGCCCTTGATCATGGTCAGATGCCTTAGGCTCCGGCCAATTGGCTTCTCAAGCAGCGACATCAGCTCGGCGACCACAAACTTGCAAATCTTCAGCTTCCTCAAAGATTTCGCCTGCAGGGCACGCAGTGCGCCCAGCTTGGGCGAGTCCAGGTACAGCGTGTCCAGCTGTGGACACGTCTGCATGATCACCTGCAGCTGCGTCTCGTCCGTCGCCGTGTCGTGGACGTACTTCAATTTGCACTGAAAGCTGCTATCGATGTTGTCGTAGATGAACTTCAGAGCAGCTCCCACAAAGGAATAGGTGGACAAGGTCTCCACGTGCTGACAGTGCTCGAGGATGAGAGCGATGTCTGAGTAACAAATGTTCTCCTCGCCGGGCATGCCCACGTCCACGATTGTCAGGGATTGCGCGCAGCTGCCCTTGGCCAGCAGATCGATGCCAATCTCCGTGATGTCCGTCTCGCCCGATATGTCCAGGATTTGCAAGCGACTGCAGTTCGTGGCGATCTCTCCCAGGAGCTGATCGTTCGCTATGTAGGGCACATAGAGCTTGATCAGCTGCTTGCAGCGTCTCACTATTTCGTACATGTAGTGCATGTGCTCCTCCTTCACCCAAATCCCCTTGAGGTTGAGCACACGCAGGGCGCCTCCTTGCGCCGCAATCACCTGTAGGATCTTCTCATAATAGCTGGGAGGAAAGACTTCCGTAACCAGGAAGTGAACGCCGCAATTCAACAACATTTGCAGGCAGGTGAAGCGCATGTTGGCCTCCAGGTAGTCGGAGCTGAGGATGACGCGCAGCAGATCCTGGTAGATGTTCGACGTGGCGCCCGCTTGGGTCAGATACTCATTCAGCTCGACCATAACTATATTGATGTCCAGATTGACATCGGGCGCATACTGAACGTAGCTGATCGTCGAGACCAGGAGATTGGCCAGCTCCGCTAGGGAGCTGTCGCTCAAGGAGCGCACGCTCAACTTCTTGGACATCCTTTTGCTCCTTCCGCTTCCCTTTCTCTTTGACTTGTTTTGTAAACAAACTGCGACGCAGTAGGCGCTGTTGCTTTGCTCCTCTTCTACTCGATTCTGTTTCTATTACATCACTTTCCCAAGATTTTTCTAAGTTATTAAGTTAACGACTTTAATCTTTGTTAAATGTTATTTCGGCTAAGTTTTCTTATTTATTTATATTATTTTTCTGTAGCTCCTAAGCTTATGTATTGTAAACTCAAAATAGATTTTCAGTTTCTCTACGATTTCTATTTATAGAAATTATTCTCGATACGCGCGATCCGCACGCTTTGGCGCCGCAACAGAAACTGAAAAACTATTTTTCGCAAACATTTCGATTTGTTTGAATACAGAAGAAAGACGAGAGGAGAGCGGGAGAGAAGAGACCAAAACAAACCGAAAACAAGGGAGCAGATGAGACCAGTTGGGGCAGAGATCCAAGAAGGAAGAGAATTAGTCGGAGAAGCAGGGAACAAAACAGAAATGAAGACGATAAAACAGAAAACAGTTACCAAAGGAGAAAAGAGAACCGAAGAGAAGAGTAGAGAAAAGAAAACCAGATGGAAAGAGATTTAAGAGGGAAGAGAATTGATCCGACGAGAAAAGAGAAAATCAGAAAAGATGAGTTCAGAAGAGACCTGGAGATACGAAATCAGAGGATGAGTGGCCAAAGAACCAGAGAGAGCCGAAGTGAAGTCACCAAAGTAGAAAAGAAAGCCGAGGAGAAGAATAGAGAAATTTTGAATTCGGGAAACAAACTTCTCTTTTCTTCTCTTCCCATTTCTTAGCTTCAACTCAACCAAAATGGAGAAGAAAAGAAAAGGATGAGAAGAAGATAAGAAAAGAAAATGGGATACGTAGAAGAGAAGAAAAGAAAATAGGATAAGAAGAGGAGAAGATAATCGTAGAGAAAGGAGAACAGAAGAGAGCTCTAATTTTCTCTACTCTTCTCTCCCCATTTTTATTTACTTTTCTTTTCGTTTTTAGACTAGAGTATAGAAGAGAATAGAAAAGGAAAGGGAGGCTTGGACGAATGCCTTGATTTTCCAAGGCAAGAACTTATATCTTTTTGGCCAGGAAAACTCAAAAGCAAAGGAACAACGGAGGAAACTAAAGAGAATCTCTGGAACTCCACATGAATTGGGAGATTAACAAATATAAATAATGAAAATACACGAATTACGGATTATGCCATGGAATTTATAATACTAAGTTAAGAGAGGTTTCCGTTTCAAGGATCTTAGCCTAATCTGATCTTCTTAGGGCTGCAAGTAGCTGGGCAGCTTCATCCGCATGAAGAGCCAAGTCGTGAAGAAGGAGACCAGGATGAAGACGAAGCCCATGGCGGTGAGCAGCAGGCGGTTGAGATTCGTTTTGCCCGTTGCGTGGGTCTGGTCCATTATGATGAAGCCCAGTCCGCCGATGGTGAAGAGGAAGCTGCTGGCCAGTCCCTCCATGATGTATTGGGCGTTGACTCTGTACGGCATGAAGGCGACGGGCCGCGAGTGGCCGTGCTCGTCCACAGTGGCGCCCACGCTGGGTGGCTCCACAATCACATCGTAGATGATGCCTGGCAGATGGGGTATACCATATATATATCAAGTTTTTGTATATTTATATATTTTATTTACCGCCTGTGACCAGAAAGTAGGAGACGAGCACAGCGGAGAAGACGGTCATGGCCGAGGGCAGGGGCAGGGAGAATTTGCGCACTTTGATGTTGGGCGGCACGAGTATGTGGAACGGCAAGTTGTATAGTGTCTCAAGCATTTTGTTGTTTTAAATTCACTTTATTTGAGTCTTGCCAAAAAGCCGGCGTAGGCGTATGCTTTTTTTTTGCACTTTTGTTGACGTTGTGTAGTTCGATGCTGAACAAGTTCGATATAAATGCAATGAGTTATCGGAAGTAGTTTTGAGTCGTGTTTTGAGCTATTTGAAAATATACTAAACAGCTGTTAAGTAAGCGGGCTTTTAAATCCAATTGGAATTTTAAGTGGAGTGAACTATGTTAGTGAACTGGAATACGGGGGATGTTAACATACAGCAATAATGTGACGTCACTTATTCTGCATTTTTAACAGACCACTCTTAAGTTAACAGACCATTTTGCATAACCTGCCATTGCTCAAAACTGCACTGCTAACAGCTTTAACAGAAGTGACTTCAATTAACAAAGTCCTTCATTTACCACTGTTAAAAAACAATTGAGTTCATTTACCAAACTGGGAAGGTTACAGTATTTTGCCATAATCTACATCGAAGATGGTCACATTGCAGCATTGCAACGAGCTGCATAACAGCTGTAACAGAAGTGACTCAAATGAACGAACTGCGTCACTTACTAAACTCGCAGTATTTCGCTAAAATACTCATCAAAGATGGTCACACTGCATGGAACAGCTGTTCACAGCAATCGCGATAACATTGGCGTCTCTCTCTAGATTTTCCCAAACAAAACGTAATTTCAAGTGAAGCAATAGAAAAAACGCTAAAATTAAAGCATGGCAGATGCCAATGCAATGGCAGCCGGTAAGCAACAGCCACATATTAGCAGACACAGACTACTAGATACCCTCCATTCGCAGGCAAAGTGCCGGCTACCGAGAAGCGAGTCCACAACATCTCGGACCTCGCGCAGTGGCAGCGCTCGCGGGCGTACCACGATCTGATTGGGTACATCAACGGCACCAGCTCCGCCATACAGGGCATCAAGACGACCGATGAGATGTACGAGTCGGAGGTGCTGCGCAAGCTGCTGGGCCTGTTCGACTCGCTGGAGCAATTGGTCGAGCAGCATCCGCCGCTGGAGCAGCCCCAGAGATTCGGGAACAAAGCCTACAGAGACTGGTCCCGCGCCATGCAGGAGCAGCTGCCTGACTGGCTGCACCAGCTGCTGCCGGCTGCCAAACAGAAGCATCTGAATGAGCTCCTGCAGTACCTCCTCGAGAGCTTCGGCAATGCCACCCGCATCGACTATGGCACCGGGCACGAGCTCTCCTTCGTCTTCTTCCTGTGCGCCCTGTTCAAGGCTGAGATCCTGCTGGAGCAGGACATCGTGAGCGCTGCCCTGAGGCTCTTCAATCGCTATCTGCAGTTCGCGCGGCAGCTGCAGCGCACTTACAACATGGAACCAGCTGGCAGCCAAGGCGTTTGGTCCCTGGATGACTTCCAGTTCGTTCCCTTTATTTGGGGCAGCGCTCAGCTGGCAGGTGAGTCGAAAAGATAACGCAATCTTTGGTCAATTTCCTCTTAGTCAATAAATTTCCCTTTTTTTCAAGACAAAAGTACTTCTGTTCTCATTGTTCTCTGCCTTCACTCAATTAATTTCCCTTTTCTTCTACTCAATTTCCCTTTCTTCTTCTACTCTCTGAACGCGCTCATCACTGAAATGTTCCTTTTGACAATTTACTCTCTTAACTCAATAAAAAATGTCCCTTTTCTTCTACTCAAAAGTGCTTTTGTTCTCTTTGGATCTCCTTTCTCTGAATGGGTCAATTCTCTCTCCTCTCAAAATTTCCCCTTTACAATTCCCGCTCTTTACTCACTAAATTTCCCCAACTTTTTTCCAGTCAAAAGTCCCTTTGACCCAGCCAAATTCGTGGAGGAGCAGATTATAGCCGACTTCAAGGAGCAATTCATGTTCATCAGCTGCATTGACTACATCTGCAAGGTGAAGACGGGCCACTTCGGCGAGCACTCGAATCAGCTGTGGAGCATTACGGCCGTGCCCTCCTGGATCAAGATCAATGCCGGCCTGGTGAAGATGTACCAGAAGGAGGTTTGACAGTCACTGCAATCAAATAGGAAATTTCCCTCTAAGCTTAGTTCGCCTCTCTTCCAGATCCTCTCCAAATTTCCCGTTATTCAACACGTTTACTTTGGGGAATTGATGTCCTTCGACTCGGTGGCCGCGGGCACAGCTCTAAGCAACGCCCGCTTGGGGCAGGTGGCGCCGCCGCCCTCGAAGCGGATCTGCATCGCGGTGCCGACGGCCGTGAATCTCCCGCTGCCGCCGCCGCCGCCCGCGGAGGCCCTGAGCAGCGACCTCAACGTGGGCGACTCCAGCAGCGAGAGCAGCGACAACAGCGTCGTCCTGCGCCCACGCACCGAGTCCTCCGCCTCGCTGGTGGCCGTGGGCAGTGGCTCCGGCGACAAGCCCGCCGCCAATCAGTCCGGCGGAGAGGTGGCCAAGGAACAGGCGGATTAGTTGTTTCCGGGAAAGATTTGCATTCGATTTGTCACTCAAGAATATGAAAATCTGCGAAATTCTATTAAACAAGGGCTTAAAGCAATTGGAAAAGGGAAATTACAGTTGAGCATGCACTGTGCCATGCTAAGCGACAGTTTGGCATGTATTGCGATTGCCACCTTTGGTTTGACAAGCATTTCGATGGCATTTTTTATTGCATATTTTGTAAAGTTGCTTTAAAATGCAAAATGTATTAAAAATAAAAATTATAAAAGTTGTAAGGAATTTTACAGTTTGACATGTGGTGCAAAGGGAGAGGTTAAGAAATTTACAGCTTGACATGCATTGTGATTGCTCATAAAGTGACACACAGTTTGACATGTATTGTATAGTTACTTTAAATGCAAAATGTATTTAAATAAAATTAGGGAAATTACAGTTTGACATGTGCTGTATAGAAGTTACAAATACTTTTACAGTTTGACATGTGTTGTGCCAGCTTCACATATATTGCGTTTGCTCTTTAAGATGTGTACATTTTGACATGCACTGCACTTTATGCATAAACAGCGGAAACAATTGGCACAATTTGCCGACAAAAAAGTTCTCTTAATGCACAATCATTGTAAATGGTCCACTTAACTGTACTTTTGTTGTTGTGCTGGCGGGGCAGCAGAGAAGCAGCAGAAAATTGTGATAAAAATATTTTACAGTTTGAGTGAGATTTCAGCTTGAGCAGCTTTAAAGTTAAAGCTGTGAGTGGAATTGGGCAAAGGAATTTCACTCAATATGTGAACTAAAGTGTTCGAGTGAACGAGCTCAGCAGATCATGAACTACTCAAACTCACATTTACAGCATGAACAAGCTGCACTGTTGAGTGAACAAGCTCAATAGATCATGAACTGCTCAAACGAACTTATTCACTCACTTTAACAGCAAGGCTTTTTAGTTCCTGACGCTCTTTTCCCCTTTCTCCATCTCTTAAGTCAAAAATGTAAACATCAGAACAATTGAAAAGAAAAAAACGGTAAACTTTTTGCGGCCATCGCGTGGACGAAGTGTGAAGCATATAATCATTTATTTTCGACACATCATTTATCACAGCCCTGCCACGCCCACACATAAACGCCCACCATAACTACCTTGGCTTGGAATTTTAGTTGCTGCATTAAAACTTTGCCGACGCATTTTGATTGAAGACTTTTGCAAAAAAAAAAGAAAAAAACATTTTGTGCTCTGCATTCTGCACACTGCTGCCTCCGCTGCTCACCCCCGCCTTTGCACTCCCTCTCTCACCCGCTCTCTTCCAACACCAGTCGACGCCATGCCAGTTCCAGTTCAAATGCCTCCGTTAGTTTTGTGGTAAGGCTGAACCAATGAGAGCGCGCGACTGACTGACTGCGCAATACCCTGTACACAGCTTCAATTAGTTCTTATAAGTTAATAATCTGACATATATATGGCATATATAATATGTATTTTGGTATTTTTAAATATTGAATAAAAACATAAAATATATACTTATATATATGTAATAAATGTTTAATACGTTATCTATATAATTAATATTATGATTTTATTTTTATGTTTATTTATATATTTTAATTTTCTGTTCACAAATATATATCCTTTCTTATTCATAATTCAATTCACCTCGCAAACAAATATGCCCTACTCAACTCTCATTTACAGGGTATAAAAAGCATCAGCACCAACAACTTTGGCTCTGGGCTACGTTGTTCGGTCTATTTTGACCTCAGATTTAACCAGGTGATGTGTTTTTGCAAATTGGATGAATTTAGTGAGAGTGGAGTGCCACAGTTATTGAGAACTTAAGAGAATACAATGGGAGAGTGAGACAGAGAGAGAGAGAGAGAGAAAGAGAGGCCTGCAAGCTTTGAACTATGCTGCCATAGGTTAAGCCGATAGCTCAATGCAATGTGAACAACTTTTTGGCAAATGAAAAATGTTTGGAAAACTGTCAATGAAAAAGTCAAAGATTGAAGTTTTCAATTGAATTGAAAGAAAATGGAAAAGTAGCAATTTCTGGGCATTTAAAAAAAAACTTCACACAGCAAATACTTTAAAGAGTAACTTTGTGCGGGATAATAATCTCTTTGCGTGTATTTTGTAACGTCCAAAATGTCCTAATTTATAAATACTCTTGCACAGGCTGTGTGCGTGTGCGTGCATGCATGTGTAAGCTGCATTAAATTTCATTACACGGATCTTCCCATTCACTGAGAGCATTTACCCGAAGAGCGCATATTTTGCATGCTCTCATTGAGGAAAAAATAATTAGAAGCTCGCTGTTGTTGCTTTTGATCCCATTTTATGTATGAGCTGCAGGCTGCTGCTGCATGACAGAGGGAGACGGAGCGTAAAATACCATAATGGCTGCTGTGCTCGCTGCGCCCACGCCATTGGTCAATTGAATTACGATCCCGTTTTGTAGGGTATTTATCAGGGATATACATATTGAGAGAGTTTTTGTGAACGAATATATACTGTCTTATGAATTAAAAATATATAAAAAAAAATTTTAATAAAAATATTAAATATTGTGAACTCATATTATTAGATATCAATGGACGATTTTATGACTGAAAAAATGAACTAAATTAAAATAAATTATTTATTAATTATTAATCATAATATGAAGTGTCTACAATATGTTATTGTCTTTGTTACTAAACTCTTCTCATTGCCAATATGCCAAACTTTTTATTTGCCAGCTGCTCACATCTAACTGTGATTTGCGACAAGTCCAGCTGTTAGCACTGAAAATAGAGTTGCGCTGGTCACCCCCACATACCATGTCATTCAACTTCCCCTGCCTCTGTCCCTCTCCCACTCGCTTTGTTGTCACGCATATGGGAATTCATACAAAATATGCCTGCCTGTGGTTGCTGCTGGTCACTGCTGCGTTGACAATGCGTTAGAAGCTGTTGCTGAAGGGAAATTTCTCTCCCGGTTTCCCGCTCTCCCTCACTCAGCCTGTCTATAGGCACAGTTGTTGTTCCCTTCTGCAATTCATTATTTTCGCTCGTATTTTGTTGGGAAAAAGGGATTGAGCAGGGGTGGAGGGGGAGGGGACAACATGTCTGTTGTCTGGTGGCGTCAGCTGTTGCAACATTATGGACTCCAATTGCTACGCATATTTTGGGGCCAAGTTAATACCCAGCCAAAGGGGGCGTCGTTGGGGCGTTTGGTCAATGTCACAAAGTTGCCAAAGTTTCGATTTACATTTTTTGCATTTTTTTGTTTTTTTTTTTGTATTTTGGCAACTGGCTTAACGAACTGTCTAAAGTGCAAAAACAAAAGTCGAGGCGCCACAAACTTTGCCTGAGGTGCACATTGCTGAAGTTTTTGGCACGCCCCCCTTGTAGCCACGCCCCTGCTTTACCTTGGACCATAGACAATAACTAATTTTCGCTAAAGTTTCTCAGCAAGAAGCAGAGGAAGAAGAAGTTTTGTTTTAGGGAAGTTTTTGCTGGGCCATGGTTTCAGTTGGAGAGCCACTGTGTGCGTAAGTCTTCGATGAGGTAAATCGCAAAAGTTTTCCGCCTTTCGTGCATGTGTTCAACTAATTAGCTGATGGAGTCAAGAGGAGCAAAACGGAAGCGAAAAGCTTTCTCAAAGTCCAAACAGAGAAGAGAAAGAAAGAGAGAGAGAGAGAGAGAGAGAGATTGGATTGCCTCCTGGGACCAAATGCTGCATCATCTTCAGGCTGGGCTACTCCATTGAATTGAATGAGGAAATTCAATTATCATTGGAGTTTGTAAAGAGAATTACTTAGATGACTAGAAATAGCTTAAGAGAATATATATTTATAGTATTTATTGTATTGTATTGCTTACAATCTTAATGCTGATAAAATTCTCTTTAACTGCTTAATGCACTCTTAAAGATACTCAAAGTACTAATATGCTAAGTAAGCGCTACAGAAGGAAGACAATGGCTGACGTCTGTTCATCTGTGCATCATTCATAGGTCTTCAGCTACCTACGACTGAGTAGAATTACCCATCCTACTAATCACACTCATGTTCAAATTCCACTCAATTAACTCAGCTCACAAAGTACTTAATGCAATTATGAAGAGCTTAAGAGAAGGGGAAATATTCTTAGCAGAGTCGAAGTAATTATTGCTATCCCACTTACTCACTCACATGAATGGGCATCTTACTCATGTCTTACTAATTCCATATTTCACTCAATTTCCTCAACGCAGAAAATACCTAATGCAATTAGAAACAGCTTAAGAGAGTGGGAAATATTCTTAGCAAACTTGAAGTATTAGCAGTTATACTACTGAAAGTACGCAGAGTACTAGTGTTACTCACTCACATGAACTAAGCAATACTCTAAGCATTTATGTTATACTACTTAAAGTGTAATCTCTCTCCCTCTCTGATCTTACAATATATCCTCTCCCACTGCTGCAGCATTCCGCTCAATTAGCTCAAACACACAAAGTACTCAATGCAATTAGGAAGACATTAGACTAATTTCCCTCCTCTCTCCTGGCTAATTCCCTTTGCACTTTTCACAGCTAATCGAGCTTTAACCCCTCCTCAACCTCCTTCTTCACCCTCTCTCAACGTTGCTTATCCGACCCATTGCACGCGCACTCATAACGCATATGAGGAATCATCGAAGCTTCATTCATTCGCCATGTGAAAATGCATAAAAATGGCAAAAGACTTGCACAGATTAGCGCCAATTTCCGTTTGGCAATGCTGCTCCTCCTGCTCCTCGTGCTCCCCCTCCTCCTTGAGTCATAGTTCGCATCCTTGAAATATATTTCCCTCTTCTGCAGCTGGAAAGTTCGTCATGCAAACATGACTTGGCAGCATCAGCATCAGCATCAGCCACTGCCTCTGCCTTTGCCTCCACTCTGTGGGCGTGGCTGTGTGGGCGCTGATTTGGTTTGTTGGACAGGAAATGCGCGCAGCAAATTGCATTCGTTCCTCTCCGGGATCCTTGGGCATCCCTTGGCCTTTGGCCTCTGGCCTCTGGCCCCGCAGCAGCAGCAGCAGACACAGAAACAGAAACAGGAAGCGCAGCAAAAGCATTTGCTACATCCAATTCAATTTGTCTTTGCCGCACTTTTTTCTCTCTCCCTCTCGCTCTCTCTCCCTCTGTTACTCTCTCTCTCTTTCTCTTTCTATATATTTTTTAATGCTTGCTCAAGTTGTGGAAGTGGGCATATTGGTTTTTGTTGAAGGTTTGTCTATTGCAGTTGGAGAGTTGAAGTTACGAACTGAGGAAGTAGGAATAGATGTTTTAGTATAAAGCTTTGAGGGCGTGGAAAATTACCCTAAAGAGTTTCACACTTTTAGAACCACAAATCCTAACTTTGGGAAAGCTATGCCTAACTACTGATCTGCTTTACAGATATATCTATAAGTGATAAATGATATATTCTATAATCAATTTAAATATTGTTCTGCTCTAAGAGAGTATTATGCAGTCGTTAACTCCCCGACTGCAATTTTATTTATTTTAACTTGATTTCCCTCTTCCTCACTCTCCCTCTCCCCCTTTCCTTCGCTCTGACGGATTCCTTCAGCACTTCCTGTTCGGGGACTACTCGACTCTCGGCTTACAGGTGCCTGAGCTTTGGCCGCCACCTGAAAGAAAAAATGGAATATCCTTTTCTTCAGCCTTCATTTTCCGAAATTCCCAGCCACATACTTGCCGCATGCTTGCCTTATGCTCGCCTCATCCCTGCCTTAGCCCAGGCTTATCCTTGGCCATATCCTTTTCGCATATCCTTTGGCCCATCTGTTCCGGCGTTGCCCTTTTAATAACTTTTGCCCATTTCTTTATGCGCTCTACGTGCCAAGTTCTGCGAGGACTGCGCGTCCTGCGAGTGTCCTTTCGCCCAGGTGTTGAGCGCGATAATTAGCAGAGGCTACGTGTCGAAAGCTCTTAACAGCCAGACATGTGTGCCGAGCTCTTTTCCTTTTCTGTTTTCGCCATAGAGCACAATGTAACGCTTCATTACGATTGCTTCCACTCGCAGTGCCACTCCAAATTCTATCTCTTTCGCTCTCTCTCTCTCTCTCTCTCACACTCTCTCTCTCTCACACTTTCTCTCCGAGTCTTCTTTCCACTTACCTTATTGAACTATTGAACGAAGGGTTTCTTTGTTTTAAGCTGTGCTCCCACTTCAATTAGTTCGAATGGCAAGTGTTATACCCTGTAATAGGTGAGTGATACAAGAATGGGTAGCTTAGCTAGATCAGAATCTGGGGAAGTGAAGATTGTGAAACATTATACAAGCTGAAAGCTTCTTAAAGGGAAAAGCTTTTAAAGCTAAATATGCCGTCAAATACATATTAAAAGCCAATGCGAATTTCTAAACTTAAAGCTCACTGCCCAAACGATCTTAAGACGTTGCTTAATCTTAAAGCTCAACATCTAACAGATAGTAAGTCAAAGCTATTTGACGCTCAATTACTAACTGTCCTCAAATTTCTGCTTAATTTCTTGTTGAAAATGTGAAAGTTTTAACACATAAGCTTGAAGGTACATTAAAAAGTTATATATATATTTTTTAAGAATTTAACGAATAAACTTTAAAGCTTTAATTCGATCAATGATCTAGCTTAAGCTTAAAGCTTAGCCAGTAATCTATCGGACTGACTCCGCTCTCTCCTGTCGAAAGCTTAAAGATGATCATAATTGCCTTTATGAGGCTTAAAGCTGTTCAAACATCAAATGCTGTCTCCACGCTCCTTACTCTCCCACTCTAACGTCAAATTGAGTCAAAAGCTCAATTACTAACTGTTATACGCTCTCGTCGCAAGCTCTAATCGTTCGCTTAATTGAATTTTCGACTTCAAAATTCCCCGGCTCAGGCAAAAGAATTTCGAAGTCAAACTGTGTTGCAGTTACCTTCCCCCTTTGGGGGTGGAGGGGGGAAAAAAGAAGAAGAAAAAGAATTCCATTTGAAATTTTAAGCCGCGGTGGCAACGCCAACGCACGCTGCTTTGTTGGGAATTTATTTATGCATGTGTGAGAGGGAGGGAGATACACAGTGTGTGTGTGTGTGTGTGTCTCTCTCTCTGTATGGGTGTCCGTTACATATGCTGCTTTAGTTCGCGCTGGCGTTGCATTTTATTTTCGGCTGTTGGCAGAGAGAAGAGAAGGAGAGGGAGAGGGAGAGGGAGAGTGAGCAGTGCAGACAGTGCAGGATACTGGTTGTCCCCAAACGACATTCAAATGCACAATTGTTGTCACTGTGCTGCTGCTCCCGTTGCTGTTGTTGTTGTTGCTGTTGCTGCTGTTGGCCCTGGCAGTTGTTGTCTGTCTGTTAGCATGTTAAAACATCCGGCTCCGGTGCTGCGCTCTCTCTGTCGCTCAACTTCCGCTCGAATGGAGTGAAAAATAGCATTTTAGTGGGCTTGAGGTAGTCCAGTTACAAGCTCTGTATGCTGCGCTCCTCTACCTCTTCTCCTTTGCACAGATAACGGCAGATTGACAATGCAAAGCAAGACAGCGAAAGAGAGAGCGAGCGACGTTTGCACAAGCCGCAGGCATCATCAACTTGAGCTTCATACTCGAGCTTAAAGCTGTCAAGCGTAGCAGTTGACTCTCTTAAGCTGTTCCTTTTGCTGCTGCTGAGAGCTTAGGCAAGTCTTCAACTATCATAAAATGGCACATTTATAACTGTTGTATCAATTTATTAGCTGCGCTCGCTCTTAATTTGCAATCGCTGCACAATTTCCCTTTGCTGCTCAAATTTCCTTGTGATCCCTTGCAATTGATTATGCTCATTTAGTCCCACTTGCCTATGCAACTGTCATCAAACATAAATCGTGCTGTTAGCTCCTGCTCTCATTGGGCATTTATGCTCAATCATAAATGCTCTCTCAGCAGGAGTGTTGCCAATTTAGCTTTTCTCCCGTCGATGTAGCAGCTGGCGGGAATTATAGCTATTTTGCATTATTGAATGAAGAACTTGCCAATTGGCTATTTTTGGCTCTTTTCCCACTACTTGATCCTTGAAGAGTTGACAGCACTGAGTCAGCACTTTGCTTGGGCAATTATCACATTTATTAAGCTGTCTCTGTCGCACTCGCATACTTCCTCGCTCACTTTGTGCTTAGGCAATTTGAATGAATATCTTCAGCTCAGTCTCTCCGTGCTCCTTCGTTAAGCTAGTTCAATTCGCTGTTAAAGTATATCTATCTCGCTCGCTCCAGTTGATTTGAACATCATATTTGCGCTTCCATTTAAAAGTTTTGTAATTGCAAAACTTGCCTTAAAATAACCAAATAAAGTTGCTGATAAAAGGAGAGGGAGAGAGTGAGCTGCCTTGGCAGCCTGTTAAATCCGTGCAAGAGAATACAAAATAACCTTTTGCATGCGTTCCATTACTCACGCAGCAAATACGAATTCGGTGTGGGCGGGTGGGGGTAGAGAGCGTGGAAAAAAACTAACGGTGCATGTGTTTGCTGCAGCTTCACATTATTTTTTATGCGTTGACTAAGCAAAGAGAAGCAAAACAGAAATTGCAAACGACTTAAATAAGCAAACAGACGGCGCGCACACACACATACAGGCTTACATATACAGTTATGCTGACACACATGCATACATTTACATGCACTGGCAAGAGTGAAGGAACGTGAGAGTGAGGGAGAGCGCGAGATGTGGTGAGTGGAAATAAAATTCTTTACGGCATTGCCTCGCCTCGCCTCGTCTCGCTTCGTCTCGCCTCGCTTGCCTGCCTGCTCACTCTTCCACTTGCATTATAAAATACCTTTTTTTCGCGCCCCCAACCCAAGCTACTTAAATAAACTACTTTTTACTGCTGTTGGTTTTACTGCCACTCACAGTCACACACACACTCACACACACACGCTGCATTCCAAATGTGCCTGTCTAAAGTTTTAAGAGAGTATTTTGAAGAGTGGGCGGTAGCAGGTGTGGGCAGGGCATCGCTGCTACCACATTAGACTTTTATGTGTCGGCATAAATTGTTGCACCTCCCCCCACCCCCACAGCCAAACTAACAATTTGTACAGCAAGTAATTTGGGGCCGGAAATTTGATTTATTATTGACACAGTGGACGTCGTTTTGCTCTTAAATAAAAGTGAAGCACTTGCCCTCGTGTAGGTGTGTGTGTGTGTACCAGCTACATAAATTGAATGCAACTGATATTCACCTAAGGCTCTCTCTTATGCTGAAAATATATTTCCCCTGCTGTCATAAAATTTCCTTTCACACCCATTCTCTTTAGTTTCATAATGTGAGTAATTTTCAAGGCTGTCGCTCTTCTGGCTTCTAATGCTTCTTAAATTGTAAAATTGCTTCAGGTCCAAGAGCAGCTCCAACTGTAATTGACGCCGAGAACGTATAAAAGCCACAAAATGAATTTTCCTTTTAATTATATTATGTATATATTATAATGGAGTGTTCATGTTAATGAAGAAGTGCGTGAAGCCACAAAGGAATGCTGTAAATTAAAAGCTTTGCAATTTTCTAGTAAATTGTGGAAAAGGAAGATGGAAGAATGCTTGTGCAACTGTAGTGCTGGCGGAGTGAAGAGCGTAAATTCTTGCGTAGTGCTTCTTCAACTGTTCTAAAGGCTCATGATATCTAATGCATGCACAACTGTAGGTGGGTAGAGCGAAGAGCGTAATTCCTTAAAGTGAATTGTTCTGCAATGCTTCTTTAACTGTTCGCTACTGATAACGAGTGCTTTCACAGCTGTTCTTAAGAGTAAATAATACATAAATTTCAATTAAACCGTTATTGTAGCTGCACTCAAGCGCTGCTTCAGCGGCATAAATCAAACTGTAACTCAAGGCGAGTTGAGTAGGTGGCGTGTGTCAGTGCTGTTAAAACTATATAAGCAATACGTGCAGCTTAAGCAGAAAATGCACTTTTGAGTGTGTGAGCTTGCCAAACAGTAAATTGGGCAATTATGAGAAGAGCGAAGTAAAGTGAAGTGAAATAAAGTAAAGTCAAGTGAAGAGAAGTGAAGAGAAATAAAGTGAAAAGAAAAGAGAAATGGAGTGATGTGATCTTAATGTTTTAATGATATGTGTTAAAATGATAATATATAATATAATAATATGGTGAAATGATATGTGGGAAATATATGCTACAGGCAACAAGAGCTTTGTCAGTGCTTCCCAAACAGTAGATTTGACGATTTAAGGAAGGATCGAAGTGAAGGTAAGAGAAATAAAATGGTATGCTATATAATACCCTGTAAAAATGATTATATATAAGAAAACTGTATATCGGAGTTAGGGAAATTTATGTTAAGGGCTAAAAAAGGCATGCCAAGGCTATTAGATATATTAAATTTTATATATATTTTATTTTTAGATTATTTTAATAGCTTCATATTAAATACAGGGTATTTGTTAGTCGGTCACTTTCAAATACACTGTTGAATTATAGAATAACTTATAATATTGTCGTCCCATTCCAACTCAAAGGTATTTACAGGGTAACAGCTCGTCGAACACTTCCCCTGCCTGACTCTTGCTGCTGTTATTAGTTTGTTTCACCAACTTTGTGGTCACATTTTGGACAATGTTCAATGTGTAACTGTGCCCAATACCCCAAATGTCTAATCACTCAAAGCGAGTCAGCAGCAGAAGTTTAATGCACACACACACACGCCCACGCACACACACAGACACACACACACACACACATACACACACACAGAGACCAAGTGAAGTTTTCAATTGCGCAATTGTAACTTTTGCAGCAGGCTCCAAAAATGTTGCGTAACTTTGTTGTTTTTTTTGTTCTTCTTTTTTCTATTTTGTGCGAGAATCAAAAAGCTGGCGTCGTTCCAACTGGCTTTCAGCTCGAAAGGCTCCCACGGCAAATGCCTTTGACAGGCGGCTAAGCCAGCAAAACAATTTCCACAGTAGCAAACCAAAGCGAACTCTCACTCTCTCCACACTCTCCACACTCTCCTGCTGTCTCTTTTCCGCACAAATGTAAGCGACACTTGTGGGCAAACCATTAAGCACAGCCAGGGGCGTAGTAAAAGCAGGTTGAGGGGGGCATTGATAGTGGTGCTGGGAGGGGGATGGACGAGGAGGTATTTGGTTTTGGTTTCCAGTTAATTGAAATGCATTTCGAGTGCCGAAGCGAAAGTTGCGAGTGAATTGCTGCAGCATTTTAAGCATTTTCCTAAAACTGATTCAATTTTTGGCCAAAAATAAACCCCGCCTAGCCAATTATGATCCCCTTCCCTGACCCCCTCCATCCCCAGCTCATGCTTCTGCTCTAATGCGGATTGCATTTGCCTCTGCATCAAATTCAATTTGATTTTCGTATTTTATATTCAATTTGTGCTTTGCTTTGATTTTTGCTGTGTTTGCGGCTTATTCGCTAGCCACGCCCACCGCCTTCGCCTTTACCTTGGCCAGAATCTTTCGGCACCCACAGTGCATCGCACATCAAACTCGTTTTCAAGTATTTTTGTTATCCGGAAAGGATTTTGCATTGCGATGCAAAATCAAATTTTGTTCAGAGAATTTTCTTCTTCTTTCTTTTTTTTTTTGGTTGGTTGGCTTGGAGGTGTTTCTATTGATTTTGAATTTAGATATGAATTATAAGGTGAGTTTAGAGAGGCCCTGCAAAGAGGGGGAGGGGAGAAGGGAGGGAATGAGGTAGGTAGAGAGAGATAGAGGAGCTTTGGGCACGGATTATTGGGATTATGGTCAGTTAGCTCAGCAGTTAGCAGCAAAGACCTCGATAAACTTTAGCTTTAAGCACTTCAAGAAAGTTCTCAAAGAGATATATGTATACTATATATTTACTATATACTATAGATACTCTTACTCTATACTTTATAATATATACCAACATCATACTGAGTTTTCTATATTGATGGAAGAATAGACGAAGAGAGAGAGAGATAGAGAGAGTGAGAGGAGGAGAGACGGTGACAGACACAGAGTGTGAGAGAGAGAGAGAGAGAGAGAGAGAGAGAGAGAGAGAGAGAGAGAGAGATAAATAGATATATGGACAGGGAGAGAGGAGTAAATGGATGTATGAATAGATTGAATGAAAAAGGAAAGACAGCTAGAAGCAGGAACGATGTATTTTCTGTAGCTTATGCTAGGATAGTACTCCAGACAATAATCCCTTGAATTGGATATATATCTATAATATAAGGATCAATAATACCATTCTATAATATAGTAATAATACTAAATAATACTAATTTTGCCTATTTGAAAATGTTATCTATTGTTGTATACAAATCCACTCTTATATTCTCCTAGGTCATACAGATTGTTTCAATCTACTTCTCGCCGAAATGCAAAATCAGGTTATGTTGATTACAGACAGAAAGGTTATGTTGAATGTTTGTTTGCTATAATTTATATCATTTATCATAAATTCAACAACAAATTCATATTAATATTCATACTCATTCATACGACGTCCATTTCGGGCTTTCACACGTTTCCCCCCTTTAAGTAGTTCATAATTTGGCCGGCAGCTGGCGCGTTGCGGCAAACATAACCTCATTTCGCATTGTTGGCCTAATATAAAGCCGCCGATTGGCCAGGCCTTATCTCTTGGCCATAATTTATGGCATTGCTTAGCACTAAACACAAGCCATGCCCACAACTCTCCAGCTATAAGCAAACCATATATTAGCTCTTTATATAAATAGAAAGTGGGAGAGAGAGGGAGAGAGAGAGTGGAAGAGTGCGAGAGGCTACACCCCAGTACCCTACAGTTGGGCTGGCATTTTAAAAATCGTTTAGTGTTTGGCACAAATGAAACATCAAAGATTTACGAGCCATGATTAAGGGGCCAAAACAAAAGGCCCAAAGACCGCAGCCGAAGCTGGCAATAGGAAAAGGCAGTGCAAGTGTTTTACTTCAGCTAAAAGTGTTCAGCGAGCAGCTCAAATTGTTCGCTATATATATTAAAGTGTTAAGCGAGAAAGAGAGTGGGAGGGAGAGAGTGAGGGGGATAAAGGATTTCAGTACATGTTTTATGTTTCAGTTGATTTGGGTTTTTGGTGGGATAAGTGTTTTAGACAGGCGAAAGTGCGAAAAGCAAGCGACAGCAGCAAAAGACCGAGGGAGAGAAAGAGAGAGCAAGGATAAGCGCATACTGAGAAGCGCAGAGAGAGGCAAGTAAAAAGTGAAACGAGCTAATCTAGAGCAAGAGCAAACGAGTGCATAAAAGTCCATTCAACAACTTATTTAGTTTGTCGTAAGGCAGAAAATGCTTTTATTTATTAAAGCTGTTCAAGATAAAGCTTATCAAACAGCTTTTTTATCGTACAACTTAATATACAAATTTTAAGAATAATTTCGATGATAATCAATAACGCTCTTTGAGCTGAAAGCTTTTTTTTAAATATTGATTTTACGAAAAGCTTTCTATGAAAGCTTAAAATTGGTAACAAGATCTTAATGCTAGCTAGCTAACTAATTAAAGATGTCGATCTTAGCTTTTGTGACACAAAATTAAGTTAATTCGACAATGTTTACTTCCTATCTATACGAAAAGCATAAAGCTCTTTACTATAATCAAGGATATTGCATATTTAAAGATCTTCAGCTCAAGTTGCAAGCATATTTTAATTATAATTTTAATTATTATTCATAAAAGCTCTATTTTTTTAGCATCACTCCCGCATCCTTAGTTGCTCTCGCATGACTTTCCTTTTGAGTAGTTTCCCTAGTTTCATTTTCACATTATTTTTTCTTGATTCCAATTCGGTCTTTCATGAGCCTCTGGGAATATTTGTGGGTTTTTCTTTGCTTAATTTCTAATTAACATGAGCTTTGTGCTAACTTTTCTCGCCTGTCATTAGTCATGCATGCCCTTGAGGGCAGCCACACTGCCATATCCCTCCCTCTCTCTCCATCTCTCTCCCTCTCTTTTTATACCCTGAACCCATTGAAAATGGGAAAACAGGGTATAATGGTTTTGTTAAAATGTATGTAACAGGCAGAAGGAGGCGTGGCAGACCCCATAAAGTATATATATTCTTGATCAGCTCGACGAACTGAGTTGATATAGCCATGTCCGTCTGTCCGTCTGTCCGTCTGTCCGTCTGTCCGTCCGTCCGTCTGTCCGTATGTATGAACGCGTCGATCTCAGAATCTATAAGAGCTAGAGACTTGAAATTTTTTATGTAGATCCGTGTATAGCACGCGCAGATCGAGTTTGTTTCAAAAAATCGATAAATTTGATCGTTTTGAAGTTATCGATTTAAAACGTTATCGAAACGCTGTTATAAATTAATATCTCCCACATCTTTAGAGCTAGAGTCTCCAAATTTTGTATTCAGTATAATGTAGAGTTTATACAATTTTGGTTTTTGTCAGATTTTTGATACCACCCCCCTTTCCTTCCCTTTCCCCCCAAACTTGTAAAATCCGTATTTCAATTACTAGAGACTTGTGCTTTGGCAAATATACACATATAAATGACAGAATCACGCTCTGAAAGTTTGATTAAGAACGTCCATCTACAAAAGAAGTTATTAAACATTTAATAGTATAGTAAAGCCTATGAGCGCAGCCCACGCTCAGTCGCTGCACTAACTGCGCAGTCAGCAGAGCGCGTGCTTATGCGTATGTGTATGTGTGTATGTGTGTGTGCATGTACTGCTTGTAGACATGTATATGTTAAATAAGCATAGAATGTTTGGAGTATCGGCTCTCGCAGGGTTCAGGGGATCTCCTAGTCGGGTACCGCCGACTAGAGCTTTCTTACTTGTTATACCCTGAACCCATTGAAAATGGGAAATCAGGGTATAATGTTTTTGTGAAATGTATGTAACAGGCAGAAGGAGACATCGCAGACCCCATAAAGTATATATATTCTTGATCAGCTCGATGAGCTGAGTTGAAATAGCCCTGTCCGTCTGTCCGTCCGTCCGTCCGTCCGTCCGTCCGTCCGTCCGTCCGTCCGTCCGTCCGTATGAACGCAGCGATCTCGTAAACCACAAAAGCTAGATATATGAAATTTTCAGAGAATACTCGTCTATAGCCTACGCAGTACGAGTTTTTTTTAGATTTTCGATAACTCATCCCGTTTCCTTATTATCGATAAAAATCGATAACTTTTCTTCCGCTAAGCATACCGTAAAAGCTAGAGACTCCAAATTTACTGTGTAGATTTGTGTAATGAATGCGGACATTTTGTCATTTTTGGATTTTGGATGCCACGCCTCCTTCGCCCCCAATTTGCAAAATTCGTATTTCAAATACTAGAGACTTGTGCTTTGGCAAATACATACATATGAATGACATGATTACGCTGCGCAAGTTTGATTAAGAAAGTCCATCCACAAAAAAAGTTATTAAACATTTAATTTCCCATACAATAGGCATATTGCAGCCCAAGCGCAGTCGCTGCGTCAACTGCGCAGTCAGCAGAGCGCGTGCTTATGCGTGCGTGCGTATGCATGTGTGTGTGTATGTGTGCGTTGCTCGCAATATTTGTATATGTAAAATAAGCATATAATGTTGGGAAGATTGGATCTTCGCAGGGTTCAGGGTATCTCGTAGTCGAGCCGTCTCGACTAGAGCCCTCTTACTTGTTTTTCTATATTGTTTTTTTTTTCATTTTTTTCCTTTTCTAGCAATTTGCCTGGTTTAATTATGCGTCGCTCTGATTTGTTGTTGCCTTTTGTTTCCAGCTGGGAAACAGCAGCAGAGGCACTCGACACTCGCATGGGGAGCCAATTAATTACCACTTAATGTGGGACAACGGAGAAGATCTAGGGGGGTAAGAATGGATCGTATGTGTATGTGAATATATGTGGATATAGATATTGATCTGCTGTATCTAAAGTCCGTAAATCTTATTTATAGATTCGTGCAGCATATACAACTCTTTTGTACTTTTAGTCCTGTTTGTTGTACCTATTGGCTGTACCTAATGGTACATTGTTTTACATACTTGCTGTACCGATTTGCTGTATATATTTACTGTACCTATTTGATGAGCTCTTAGAATGTACGTATTTGATGTCCCTATTTTCTGTTATTATTACTGTACCTGTTTTCTGTACCTTTCTGAAGTATATATTTACTGTACTTATGGTCTGAGCTATACACTATACCTTTTAGATGTACCTATTTGTTGTACCTTTTAGCTGTACGTATTTGTTGCACATACTTACAGTGTACCTATTTTCTTAGATCATGTTCTATACCTTTCTCCTGTACCTTTTTTCTCCACATATTTACTGTACCTTTTTAGTCTATCTATTTGATAAGCTCATATACTGTACCTTTCTGTTGTACCTATTCGCCACGCCTTTCTCAAGCTTCAATCTTTTTTTCCACTCCATTGTAGAGCATACAAAATTCGTCAAGTCCATTTCGGTTTTTGCTCTCTTCCTCTTCCTGCTTTTGGTGCTTGACATTTTTGGTTTATTCGCCTGGCGAATCCTTTGGAGGCCTTTAGTTTAGTTTTTTGTAATTGTTTCGAGCCGTTGTTGTTTGTTTGTTTATTATTGTTGTTATTTTTAGACAGATTCGTTTTGGGTGTGTGTGTGGGTGGGTGTGTGTGTGTGGGGGGCTGTTAAATTGTTTTTATTTATACATTGCTCGGGGGTGGCATCTGGAATTGGGGGCGTGGCTGGGTGGTAGGAGGATTTGGCACAGATTGGGCACAATTTGCATTTTGCGAGCGCGCGAAATTGTGTGTTGCGAGGCGTGTGAATAATGTGTGGAGCTTACAGCAATTGCCCGTGCCCAGCCACGCCCCTCCTTCGCCGCCCAATGAAAGCTGCGGCGCTCGGGTGCCATTAGAATGATTTGTAGCCGTGGCAATCTAATTAATGCTGTCGCAAAAGCATGGAACAGATAAAGAATTCCCCAATACTCCAAACACTTGAACTAATTGCGAGACCAAGTGTGTGTGTGTGTGTGTGTGTGCATGAGTGTGTGCCGCGCAATGCCGGCCAGCTGGACAACTGGACAGTTGGTCTTAGCTGCAAAAGTTTTCCTTGAATGGAGCTCTTGATGGCATTTGTCATTAGTTGTTCCGGGCTCAAATCTCTTAAAATTTGCATGACAAATGAAGGAGTCACTTAACGAGCTATCACGCTGAAATTTCTTTTCATGCAAATTCATGTGCAAATAAATATTTTATTTAATTTTGTTGTTTGTTATTTTTATAAAAATTGCCCATAAAAGTAGGCAACATTTTTTGAAGAGTGATGAAATGTATATTATTTAAATTATTTATAATATTTTCTATTTTTATATTATTGGAATATTTTCTATTAAATTGGAAATATTTACATTGAATATTTAGATCACTTTTTCAAGTAATTAATTGAAATATATTACGATTTGCTTAAGCTTCCCACAAAAGTAGGCAACACTTTTCTTTATACATATGAGGATTATCCTATCTCACAATAGGACAAGATTTTGTTGGCACGCAAATTAAAAGTTTTTCATATATTTTTTATTAGTTACAAAATTATATTTTATTTTCTATTTATTATATATTTTCATTTAATATATATAATTTTCCTTATTTTTATAAAAATGTAGAAAACTCAGATGAAATCTGTGCCTTTTGTAAGCTTGACCAACTTATTTTATTGTTCATGTTTCTACTTCCATTTTTTTTTACGGTAAAACTTTTTGTGCAATATGTAAAAATGATTTAAAAACTCATAACTCGCCTAGTTAGAGCTCTTTCTTCATGTTTTCACTTTCGACAAAAGTTTCTCATTCTGATTTCCCCGTGGACAATCTTTCTGCTTAAGATTCATTTTTTCGTTGCTTTTTTTTCGTAATCAAGTTTTATTTATTTGGCAAAAATTAAAAAGTTTTGCTAAAAGTTTGTTTATTTTTTTTTTTGAATTTAAAATTTCTTTAATAAAAAAATATATGAAAAATATTTTCTTTTAATATATTGTTTTTAAGAAATAAATGAAAATATTTAAAAAATTAAATAAAAAATAAATATAAAAATAATACAAAATAAAATAAAAATATATAATGATTTTCCATATAATCTCTGACACTTGAGTCTGTCTGTTTGAGTATTTTTCAGTGAGTTTGTTCTTCCAGTTAGGGTATTCACACTTCGGTCCTTCTTTCTACTTTTCCCTTCAATTTAATAGCTCCCAGTTCTATTTGTGCAAAAGTGCGAGAACTTTCTCGTCTCTCAACTATATGAGCATGCTCGAAAAGAAGAGCTCAGTGGGCGCTCTGTTATGAGCTTAATGAAATGCAACTCAAGTGCGAGAGCTGACAATGTAAGTTGATTTTGCCAACAGCCACCGCAGCCACAGACACGTTGCTAATTTATGATGTTTTTCACACACTGTAAAAGGTGCATTTTCCTTGCTCTTCTTCTTCTTCTTCTTCTTGGGGAAGTACTCAAAGTAGACATCAAGTGCAGCTTCATTTAGCTGTCTGAGACTGCTTGGCTGACCAGTCCAACTTGCTGCATCTTAAGTAGCCTTTTCTCTTCCCTCTCTCTCATTTCTTCAATCATTCCTTTACTTCTTCAGTGCTTCACTCCCTTATTCAACAGCTCGTTAAAGTTTTTGTTGTTACAAACTTTTTAATTACGTTGTGTTCCACAAAATGTTTATGACTGCCAACTAACAAATGCCAAGCAAATACTTCGCTGTATGTAAGTGTGTGTGTTTCTGTGTGTGTTGTGCATGCTGTAAGCCCACTTTCTATGTTGTTTTTGCAATGGCAAAAAAGTTTTATAACAGTCGTGTGGGAGTTTAGACAGAGAGAGAGAGAGAGAGATAGTGAGAATGTATCTATAACTGTGAAAGTATCTCAATGTTGCATTCGTTTATAGTAGTTGAAATCTTAGTTTTGATATTTTTTTGTTGTTGCATTTTGTTTTAGTTTTGCCTCATGGGTAAGCATTTGCAATAAATGCACAATAGGGTATCATAAAAGTCTGCATTTACATATTGCGTCAGTTTGCTAAAGTTGCTGCTCAGATAGAGTTTATCTGTCCACTTAAGTGGATGCTAACTTTAATTTAAAGTTCTTTTTTCGAGAATGCTGTCAAAATATTTGATATATTTTAAAATTTAAATTTCTAGAATTTCTGGATTGCAACAAAAGTGGCTTAAGACCTATCACAATTGGCCATTCATTTATTTGGTTAGAGTGTCGGTTAGTTAATCATTAATGGAATCAATTAGTCTGTCAATTAGTCTTTCAATCAGTTAAACAGTAAGTCAATCAGTTAGCAGATCACTCAGTCAAACGGTTAATCAAGTCAGTGTATCAGTCAGATAGTTAATTAGAGATTCCATCAGTCAGTTCGTCAGTCGTTCAATAAGTTGCTAGTAACTCAGTTATTCAATCAGTCAGTGAATCAAGCAATCAATCAGTAGGTCTTTGGTCAATCTGTCCTTCCATTATTCAACCAGTCAATTAGTCAGTCAATCAAAGATTCCTCCAGTGAGGCATTCATTCAATCATCCTTTCAATCAATCACTGCATCAGTAACTCACTCAGCAAACCACTTCATCAGTCCATCAATCAGTATTCGCTTTTTAATTCATGTAACCATTTCAAGAGTCTTTTGCTTGTGAAGCTTAAGGTGCTTCGCTTCTGCACTGACTAAAGGAAATTGAATATTCCGAAGGGTATTTAATATTCGGCACTTTCTACTAACTAACTTCTTCGTCTTTCTTTCTTGTTTTAATTGAATTTTATTATTGCAAGAAGTTGAATTTTATGGGCATTTGTTGGCTGCCAGCTTTTCGAGCTGCCTTTATGCTGTACAAATATGCCAAGGGCTCAAAAACAAGAAGCGAACACACACACAAGTTTTGTCGTGAGTGTGTGTGAGAGAGTGTGTGAGTATGTGTGTGTGTATCAAATAGCAATTACCCAACGTAGCAACAGAAACACTTGAAGACAAAACGAGGCTGGAGAAGTAGAAGTGTGAGCCAGATATAGACAAGGGAGAGAGAGAGAGAGAGCGGGACAATTGGTTAGGCAGCTGCGCGACATATTGTAAAACATTCGTTTTACTCTTCGATATACGACTACCTTCTTCAATATTATAATATATACATACATATATCAATATATATACTTACTTATATTTGCGTTGTGCCATTCGCCTTGAGGTTGAATGATTTCTTGACATGAAAAAATATTCTTCCGTGGAAAAATGTGATCAATTTTGCACAATATTTGCTAAAAAATTGCCACAGGCTGTGCAAAAGAAAAATCAAAATAGAAAGACAAAGTGAGAATTTGCTAGTTGGATGTGTACGACTAGCAGATACCCGGCTGAATGAATATGACTGAATAACTGAATAAGATCAGAGTGATTGACGAACAGAGCGAGATCCACTTTTCCTGCTGATTCTCATCCCGAATAACATATACTTTATAAGGTCTCTCTCTCTCTTAGCAAAACGAATATACCCCGCTTACTCACTTTTATGTTTTAATGGTTTCCGGGTATCGGGGAAAATAAATAAGAAACAAAAGTCAAATACAAATAAAAATAAAAAATAGTAAAAGAAATCAAAACAAGAGAAATAATCTCTTTGGATTTGAAGTCCTCTTGTCGTCGGTTTATTGAAATTGTGTATTGAATTGCATTCGAGCTCAACTTTTACTCCCCGTTGACATAAATTTTCAATGTTTGTGAAATTGAACATGAAAATGTTTTCGTTGTCTTATGCAACAGTTTCAAACTCTTCTCGAACGTAACAGGAGGATTAAGAAAATGTTCTACTTCTTAAGAGGTTGTGCCAGAGTTTGTGAAGTTTTACGAGTGAATGGCACGATTCTAGTACTTGGAACGAGCTTAACAATGGAACTGCCGTTTAGTTTTAGTTCTGTTAGATATACTTTTGTTATATTTATAGGGAGGCTTAACTAGACGTTAAAGCAGAAATCTTGCTGTCAGCACTTTGTAAAGTATATTTTCCATTTTCATTATAGCTATTTCTTCTTGGCAATTTTTGTCAGCCAACTTAACTAGCAGTTATATATTGACATGAACATAGAACATAAATGTTAAATTAATGTGCATTTGGGCACAGCGTATCTTCTATTCATTCGCAAGTATTTAAGCAGCTCAAACATTAATTACAGATCACGACAATTACAACTATTACTAATTACCCGCTTAAACAAATCTAAAGCTAAATATTAATTGTATGGCCAAATGCTTAATTATAAATTGCAATTGAAACGAATCGAATCATAATTGACAAAGAAATAACAATACGTGCAAAGGCAAAGATATATATATATATATAAATTTATATATACCAGAAATATCTGTATGTGTATGCATATTAAATTCCACTGACTGCTTGTCAACATGATGTAATTGCGCATTAGCTCGCTCTCGCTCTCTCTGTCTTTCTCCCTCTGTCCGTCTCTCTCAGTCTCTTTCATGGCGTGTCGCTGATTGCATTATCCTTTCGATGTCCTGGTCAGTCGTTGCGGTCACGTTGCTCATTTTCGCATAATGTTTTATGCACAACTAAATACAAATGCGCTTTAATGAGCGTCGAAACAGGCGACCTGCCTGCCAACCTGCTCAACAGCCAGAGCCAACCAGCCAAGCCAGCCAGTCAGCCAGAGCCAACCAGCCATGCGGTTAATTTATTATGCAAAACGGGGCTTCACACACATCCAGGCACACACACAAAGCGTGCAGGACACTCTGGCAACTTATAACAAGTAAGATTGCTTTTGTCGGGAGTGCCCGACTGGGAGGTACCCGGAATCCAAAATATTTACAACTTGGGTATTTATCACTGGGAAGTTAGAATTTGCAATTTGATCATAAATTCTCTTCTATCCAACAAGATAGATGGCCATTAGAGCGTATATACCCGCTTGAGGAGCCCCAAACAAGTATGATAATACGCCATTGTCCTTACACACAACAATTACTTGCACACGGGGCTTACACTTTAGCACATCAGCAACGGCTGCTGCTGCTGTTGCTGCTGCTCTCTCTTCTTCTTTCTCTGGTGCAGCTCGTTAAATGCAGCAGCAAAGAATTTTATGTTGCAACATCAACGTGGCATAGTTTTTGGTACATGGGTCGACATAGTTTTTCGGGGGCAGCTTACGCTGCATAGCTCCCGACACATTTATCATGGCCCAAACATGTTGGCCACTTGATTAACACCTTGACAAAAGCCAGCGAACAGTTCAAATAAATGTTAAAATTGCCTGAAACTAAGGGCTCAGGCAGCGGGCATACCCTGTAAAAGAAAAGGGACTACGAGGGGTGGTATATTGTAAGGGAGTTGAATATGATATATGTGAATCTATTGATCTATTTATAGATTGATGAATTGATGCCAAATGATCTTAGTTTGCATCAAGCAAATGCTTTAAAGGCAAGAAAAGTATTGACCCTCGCTTACTAATTTTATATTTTAGGTTTTTGTACAAAGCCAATATACTCGTAATTTAGTATATTTGTAATTTTATTAATTCTAATTTTAATTTTAATTTGAATTCAAATTTAAATTTAAGTTTTTTTGTAATATTTTTCTGATGATTTGCTAATTGTAATGTGGTTGAGGTTGATTGGGATTCGAATCGACAACAACTGTTTTGGTCACAATGTCGTAGGTGGTGCGATTGTTCTTGAGCAGTATCATGACGATGCAGACGGGGAAGAAGAATGTCATGACCATGTTCTTGGTGAAGGCGCGCAGCAGAGATCTCATGAAGCACGGCGTCTCGCAGGGATAGAGCATGGCCCACTGGGGATCGGGCTGGGTTTGGAATATGAAATGAGCTGGGACATTGAAATGCAGAGGCACCACAGCTTCCACATAGACCACACGGATCTTCATTAGCCATTTGCCTGGCGTGGCGCCTTTGTTATAAATCGTCCACAAGCACTCGTAGAAGCAGACAATTAGCTTGGTCAGCAGAATGATGCTCAGCAGATCGTAGGAGAGCGATATAATATCCATGGATATATCGAAGAGTGCTATAAAGGGGTTCTCGTCCTTGAAGGCCTTGTTCAGCAGGCTGCTCTCCAGGTCAATGTTGAAGATGCGCACGACGGCAAAGGCAAAAGTCACTTTCACTATGGAGAGTATCAATGAGTCCACCATCTCAGCCAGAGCTCGCTTCCAGAATGGTGCGATCAGCATTTGGCTGCCGCCATATCGGCGAATGACCTCCCTCTGATGGCCGTCGTCTAACACGCGGACAGGATTGAAGCGGCGACGGCGTCGCGGTGTCGTTGGCTGGAATGTGGCGGCATTGTGTGTCTGATTATAGTTGTTGTAGTTGTAGTTGTAGTTGAAGAACATAGAGTAGGTCAGTAGCTGTGCGACCTTGGCTTGTTCCGCCCACTGCGAAAGGCTGGCAAAATATGCTTCCTTCGTAGTCAAATCCCTACATTTTTGCTTTTTGCTAGGCAAATCAATTTGTTCTGTGTCCATGATTTATTCTCTATAATATATATATATATATATAGAGATCTGTCTATGAATATATGAATATATATATATATCTTAATATTGCTACGAATTTTTTTTAATTTTCACTTAACTTAATTTAATGCTACGACGTTTGACGTTAGAAACAAATATTGCTAGCTATTCAAATTTGACTAAATAAATGAATGCATCTTATGAATGTCTATCATATGACGTAAAGCTGTGATATTTTGATATTATATATATAAATCAAGGGAATACCCCTTGCATTGCTCTAATATTTATTTTCATTATTAATTTTATATCATTTATTATATATATAATATATCATATTATATATAATTGAAATTATCTTTCCAGCTTAAAAAAAAAATAATAAAACTTTACTTGAATGAATTTAATATAGAGTCTTTACTTCTCTTTCCTCTGCTCGTCTACAGGGTAACTGTCGGTCTGATACATTATTCACACACTTTGCTTCTTTCACGCTTTTTATTTTTGCTGCTGGTTTTGCTGTGTGCATTTAATATTTGTGTCATTTTGCATGGCTCGTTGGATATAGTCCAAAATAACATATAACATATATCTATGTATAGGTATGTGTGTGTGTGTGTGTGCTATAAGTCCTGAACAATATGCTGCGTCCTGACTTAGTTGAAGGCAGCGAAGCAAATGCCTTTGGATTTACATGTGTTGCACTGCGGGATTTGTAGTTGGCTGAAAGAGGAGGACGAGGAGCAGCAGGAGGAGACGGGAAAAGAGCAGCCAACGGCAGCCACTGCCAATGTGATGCATACTAAATAAAATAACGACAACAAGAGGAAGAGGAACAGGAAGAGCACGCGATATACTGCTTAAGTATAAACGGATTTTAAAAGCCTTTTGCCAAACACTTGTGCACACGAAGGATAACAAGGATATTGCAGGCTATTGCAACAGCTGCTGCTGCTGTTGCTGCTGCCTGTCAATCCCCAAGCAACAAATATAAATAGATAGAAATTGACATACATGAAGAAAAGTCAACTGAGACAGTTAGAATCAGTGAGAGACAGTGAGAGGGAAGAGAAAGAGAGAGAGAGAGAGAAATTTTGCAGTCAAAACATATCTTAAAATCATGAAGATAATGAGGAAATGCAATCTAAACTGGAAATTTACTCTGCCTCACATTCGCCCTCTCTCTCTCTCTCTCTCTCTCTCTCTCTCTCTTTCTAGCTGTTTCTCTTTCTATGATAGTGATTCGATTGGCAGCTCAGATTTTAGTTTAATTTTTGGAACAAATGTATGTAAACGTTGGAAGGAACCGTGCCCTAATCTTTTAGGCCACGGTTCTTAAATAATTTAAGTTTCGTAAACTTTTTTATATTTTTACCAACAAACATTTTTGATAATTTATTTTTTGAAATATATGAAAATCATTTAAATTTGTTGTCTTTCATGATGATGAATTTTTAAAAAGTTTCTTTATATTTTTGCTTTATTTTTTAATAAATTTTTCTTTTAATAAACAATTCTTTGGTTCTTATGGCTGCTGTTTTTTATTAATATGTAAAAATTCAATTCATATTTGCTATCTCTCTCTAACAAAGTGTTGGGTATTGCACTCGTATGTCCCAGCTTTGCCTTTGTTTAGTTTCGAAAATTCCTGTCAAAGCTAATCCATTCAAAAATGTAAAAACTCTTTGCCCCTTGTCTCTTTGTCTGTCTCCCTCTACCTCTCTCTCTCTTTCTCGTTCACTCAATGAGCAAATTGTGTTAGCATAAAATTTGTATTGTTTGAACGTTTCGCTTTGAGCTACTTATCCATTGTCCAGCAATGTTCTAGACATTTTCATATGCTCCACTTATTCACATATATTTGGATTGATGCACATGGTCGGCTTTAAATGGCAGCAGCTCCCCCCTCTCTCTCTCTGTCTCTCTATTTGTTTCTTCATCTCGTTTTCCCTATACTTCTAGGCATTTATCTAACATATTTCGCTTTGCTCTAGCATCAAACCTCATTAAACGTTTGCATAAAGCTTTCGCAGTTGAAATCAAATTTGAAATGAATACTCGAAATATATATATTTTCCTTGCCATACGCTTTGCCATGAGGATTGCCATGTGGTTTGCCATGTGCACTGCCAATGGCCAAGTGCTTTTAACTGGCGACTGTTCTGCGTTCCGTTTTTGTTATCGTCTATGCAATAACAAAGTTTCAATTGTTTCGAGCACTGTGCAGGGTTTTTGACTTTTTACATTTGCTACACACTGTTTATTTTTTTAGTGGGAAAATAGGGTATATTGGCTTTGTGAAATATTTGAATTGCTAAATTTGAAATTGAATAATTGGTTTCAATCTGAGCGTTAAGTCTAAACTTTACCCAAGCAAAAAGTTTAATTCCAGCAACTTTTTCATTCATAGCAACTCTTTCACATATTCAGAGCTGTTCATCTATTAAATTTCTAACTTTTCAACTGTGTAAGGCATTAAGCAGTCAGTGTAGCTCGTCCACATTCCATGCACCAAGCAGCTGCTGCCATCTAACCGAAAAAATAGAAGAAATTCGAATGGTTTGCCGGAGTTGTCATTAAAATCATATGGTGCAGTGGTCAAAAGCGGGTCTGCTGCTATTGCCTGAACGAACCCTGGGAACATATATATGTACATATAAAAAAAAAAAAACAATATTGTCAAAAGTTCAGATATTGCAGACTTATATTTCATATACATTTTTTTTTTCTGTCCAACCACAACGCGACGACGGAGTCAGAATACGCTCGCATGTGTGGGCGAAGCTGACATGTTGCTCATATTTCACATAGATAATGTAGCTGGAAGTTTAGATACCCTTTAAATGGGAAATGTATTGGTATGATAGATAGATGAAACTTATATATAGCATTGTAGATGGAACTGAATCTGGATTACTATTGAAGGTGGCAAAATGTAAAGTTCATCAAGCTTTTGGAACAGATCTTGTGGATAGTATAATTCTTAGCTATGATGCTTAGCTTTGATGCTTAGCTAAGACTTATTCTATCTATATACTATAATCTGATATTTTTACTATCTACATACTCTAGTCTGGCTTTTAAATCTTGATATTTTGTCTTTAAAATTTATATATAACATTTTCCATACATAAATCAATATACCCTATAAGTTAGGGTATGTTTTAAAAATAGATGGGCCACATCGTCTGGCCGCAATGCAAAAGTTTCCAATATCAGGTTGGCTGGGAAATTCATTCACTATTCACGAATATGCGACGACTATTCCCTGGTCACTGTGTGGGCAACTCTCTATCTATCTCTGTGTGTGTGTGTGTGTGTGTGTGTGGGTGTGCGTGTATAGCTTGTATTGCAGCGAGCAGCTCCGATGGCCGCATATGCATAGAATTTCATGACGTCATTAGCGTTAATGACATCAGAACTGAGGCAAAGTTTAAATATTTTGCAGCTTCTTAATGAAAACTTGCATATTGCAAATGAGCAGCAACAGCAGCAGCAGCAGAAGGGAAAATGAAAACGTTTGTCCATTGAAAATAATGAGCCATAAAGTGCGCGAACAATTACCGAAGCGGGGGAAAAATCTATGTAAAATGTTTCTAGATATTATGTGGCTTTGTCTGCCTTCGCTTTTGCCTTGCCTTTGCCTCTGCCTCTGCTTTTGCGTTGGCTGAAAGGTTTTTAGTTGTGCGAAAGTCTATGGCCTTTTGTCCCTTTTATCACAGCTTGTATTTCACTCAGAGCTCAGACGGCGAGTTTACAAAACACTTTTCAATCTTGAATCATTAATGCCAGACATTCAACTTTCAATGACCCAAAAAAACTTTGCACACTTTTCTTTGCCTTCACATTGTTTGGCAACATTTGAAATATGCTCAACGTGGATTGGCTGTCAGCTGCAGCGACAGCAAGAGATGTTATCACAAATATTATTGAGATAGTCTTGTTAAATATACTAGTAGATATAAGAATACTCAGACAAATATTTAGGCTTCAAGAAAAGAAATTCTGTTTATGAAAGTTTTCTCTGATGAAATTTTCATTAGCATGAGTTGAACAAATAAGAGTAATATAAAAAGAACTAGCTGTTAAGTAAAAGTTGATGTATATGAAATTGTTTCTTGTTTTATTTTAAAGTAATATTCTTCTGCCGTTTTTATGACAGACAATTTCTTTCTAATAGAAGTCTCGACTCGGCTGGCATTGCTTTAAGCGCAAGCTTAAATTTTGAATATGTTAGGTGGTATTCTAGGTGGTATAGCTATAGTTGCCCAAAGCGTCTATTTCATTTCATATGCTTGATGCACATTATCAAGATCTTTGATTTATCTACTCCAATTTGGTAGTTCAAATATATTTATAAAAACTATATATTCGGATTAATTGCAGTTTTTAAGATTCTCTCTTTTTTCATTTCTCGCTCTTACTCTCTTACACAAATCCAGTTTAAGATAAAGACATAAATATATATATATATATCTGAAGATATAGATACGTAATCTTCTTCATCTTCATATAATCGCCCATTTTTTCACATCCCATAAAAATATCTTCAGCATTTGCTGCCTTTATATCTTTCGCCACATTAAGTCCCTCTAATGGGCTGCTTTACTTCTTGTGAGCCTCGCTGAGCTTCTACTTAATTTAATGAGCTGCTGGAAATTTATGCACTCGCCTAAAGCTCTAACACAATTTATGAACTCTCGCTCTGGATTGCTTTAAATTAGCTAAATGAAACGGGCGGGGAAATTGAAAGCCAACATTGAAATTACAAACAACAGCCAGCTCAGGCTAAAACTTGACCAGAAACTTAGCCAAAACAGCAGCTGGCCAATTGAAAGTGGCAACAACTCGCAGCTTGCAACTGCTGGAGCTGAGCTGAGCTGTGCTGTGCTGAGCAGTTGCAGTTGCAACCAGAAATTGCCAAAAGTGTGGGAAGCAGCCGCAACTTTAAATGAGCCAAAAGGCAACTATGGGCAAACAGCTTGTTTTCCGTGGGTATATGGAGCTGTGAGAGTATATGTAAGGGGAGACAGTAGACGGTTGTTTGTATGATCTATCTATATGGTGTCTGCTTAGTTATTGAGCAGCTTTAACTCATTCGGTCTGTCCATAAATCAATCTGCTTGTCCCTCTTTCTCTCTGGTTATCTTTCTATCTATACTTCTGTCAGTCTGCTAGTCTACCAAGTCTCTTCTTTTTGCCTGTCAGCCCCTCCTTTCTATGTTTCTTGCTTGTCTAATTTCCTCTTGGAGAAGTTCCCTCTCTGCCTAAGGTATCTGCTAGTAGAAATTCCCTTTTAGCCTAGGATATCTGCCAGTCAGTCACTGTTTTCGACTGGAGCACCCTTAGTTAGTGGTTGCTGTTAATTCTCCCTCTTCAGTAGCTGGCTCCTGGTGCTCCTGCTGTTCTCGCTCTGCCTCTTGCCACTGCAGTCGAATTCTCAATCCGTTTTGACCGCCAGCAAAAGTTTTGTTTCATTTCATTTCTTTTTCAGTCGCAATTTTCGCCGCGGGCAGCCGCACAAATTAAATTGGCAAGCGCTTTACGAGGTGTTGGCCCCATTCACATTTTTGTTTCATCTCTTTACACAGATAGACAAATAGACAAATATATATATATTTATATATATGTATGTGTGTGTGTATAAACATATGTGTGTCTATATATTTGTTTATATGTTTCCTTCCAGTCATATCCTTTGATAGCTTTTTTTTAAGCCCCTTTAAAAATGCTTAAGCGGGGTATGATGTGTTCGTTAAAAAGTATGTAACTGGCGGAAGTAGGTGTGGTCGATCAAGTATGTATATATTCAAAAGGTATATATATTCTAGAGCAGAGTCAATGGAGTTGCCCAGTTTGGTCTTTATAGCCATCCGTCGGTCCAACCGCCTGTCTTTCCATTCGACTATTTGTCCATCCTTCAGTCCATAAGAGCAACTGATTAGAACTTTGAACACTTTACTTATCCTATAGTATGATCAATTTATCGATATCATCCTCTGTTCACCTGAAATCGATACAAATTGATTACCAAACTTTACTTCTTGGAACATATCTCCTATATCACGAACTCTCGGTACATATAGAATAGATATATCAAAGAGAGGAGATAAGAGTAGCCCATCACGTATTGGTCAGGGTATCTCCCAGTCGGTTACTCACTCGACTCGAACACTGACTTGTTTTTTGCATTATTTGTATACATATTTGATGTTATTCGAATGGATCCTTTGCATTTTTCATTACCCAGCCCGGCCAATTGGCGTTGACAACGGCGCGACTGTGTGTTTTTTATCCCTAAAGGATGCCAGCCAGGATAAAAGAAACAACAACAACAACAACAACAACAGCAATAACAACGACAGCGTTACAAAATAAATTTTTAAATTGAAATCAATAATGTATTTTGGAGTTGGTAGGCGACAAGGCCAACGCAATCGCAATCGCAATCAGTTAAGGATTTTACCTCACCTCTTAACATCCGGCAGCGGCAGCTATGCGATGGGATGGGGGGCGTGGCATACAGGATGCTGTTTAAGTGGCTGCTGATGAGCTCTGCTACGACACGGCTGATGATGCCACGAATCGCATTAACCATATCACACGAAATTATTTATTTACAATTCACTCTTTTATTTTGTATGCCTAATGTAAGCGATGCGAGTGGAGGAGGTTTATTTTTAACTGATGCACTTAAGAGCAAATTAAATTTTTAAAATAATTTAAAGTTTAAGTAGCTACGCAGCCAAACGAATAGTGTTTGTTATGTTAAGCTGAATATGGGAAAAGAAATTAGATTCTTCGACAGAGATATCCAAGTTTCTGAAAGAATTAAAATGACCAAATAGCTATTTTCGATAGCTTTTTGTCCGCAGCTGTGTAAGTTATCGATAACATTCATTTGTTACAAAATAATAAATATATGAGATAAATAAATATTTGTTAAGCTTTAGGAAAAAATTCTTTGAAATGAGCAAAAAATGATTTTCACACTAAAAATTGTGTTTTTTGTTCAACTTGACATATAAAACTCGTTTGGCAAGTACTTCAATATAGCTGTAAAAAAAAAAACAAAAATCTGTTTATCGATTTATTAAAAAAATGAATCAAAAAATCCCATTTGAATTTCGAAACGAGTTGCCGCAAAAGTCAAACGTGAAAAAAGACTTTGAAAGTTGAAAGAAAATGCAATGGCAAAACAGCAAAAGAACTGGGGCAGGAGAGAGAGAGGAGAGGGGAAGAGAGGGAGGGAGAGATGACAGAGGTACAGTAACAACAAGCAGCCGCCAATTCGGGCTGCAACTCGTGTATTTTTAATTAAACTCTGCGACAATTTGACATCAATATCGAAATTAAGATCTTGCAGGGGCTAGCTCCATAGGCAGGAGGTGGGAGTAAGGGAGATGGGGCATTGGTAAAGTCAACACAGCAGATTCCAGGCCTGGAAAGCCTGGTTGACATGTTGCACGCACTTCGTAACCGACTTCCGTTTGCCTCTTGCACCGGATATCCGCTGCAACAATTTTCACCATTTTGTTTTATCATTTTCAATTTGTTTGTGTGTGTGTGCGTGATGGGGTATGTGTGTGTGTGTGTGGGCGGATATTGATGTGAACACATGGCTGTAGCCAGCAGCCCAATAAAACGTTCGTAAGCCTTGAAGCCGGCCTGCAAGCAAAGATACGAGCATAAATTGACGCGGCAATAAAACATTTGCCAGACTGCGGCACTCGAGGGGGCTCGACAGTGTTGGTAAATGCTGGCGCAATTGTCGAGTAACGGCAAAATAATTACGAAAACACTGCAGCGAACGCAAAAATGTGACATCAAAATGCGAGGCCTCGCGATGTGCAGCGCAACTTAATGAAACGTTCGAAATTGTAGCCAAAAAAAGCTAAAAACTGCTGAAAAAGCAATGGAAAAAATCCTTGGAAAATACTGATTTAATTGCAGTCGCTGCATACGAATTGCAGTATATAACGAACTTAAAAGCTCATTGTTAAAAAACTTTAGGTCTTTATTTAAAACGATACAGAAATGCGCTATCGATAAATAAATATAGAGAAATTTCATGTTGATTTCAATCTGAAAAACAATAATCCTATATAACTAATAAACTTTAAGATATTGAAACTAAAACTTGAGTTTACCTAAATATTATTATTTATAGACATGCATTAACTTATCGATTATTCAAAAATTTATCGATCACAATTATCATAAGAAAGCTTGACTTGCTTCTTCAGTTACACTTCCCTACCTTCAGCTCGTCAACTCTTCTTCTTCGCTTTTTTAATCTGTTGGTTACACATGGCATATGATAGTCGATATGCCCGTCAAACATTTATATTTGTCAACGGGACGTGTGAAAAATAAACAAATTAACTGCCGTCGATTATCATTCGACAGCAACAAGCAAAAAGCAAAAAGAAAATATTTAAATTTGATTTTATTGTATTTTTTACATAGTTCAATTTTACTGGGATAACAGCTTTGCGGCCATAAAAACAAACTGTTATTTTGATCTAAATTAAAAATGCATCAATGATTACAAATGGAATGTGAACGTTGTTGTGAGTGAAGAGGCTTATCGAATTAATAACTGTTTGGAAATGAACAGCGTAATGATTTATTAAAATGAATGTAACGGCAAAGATAAGTTAAGTCAATGTGAAAGGCGAATTTAACATAAAGTTAAGTCAAAAATTCAGCTGAGCTAACTGAATGTTGAAGTTAAGCTGCTTTGGCAGCCCTCGAAAGTATGCTATAATAATTAAAAATACTCAAGCTATGCATATTTAACACCTCAAAAGTTTACCGTTAGCTTCTAAACGAATAAGTTAGCTAAACACACTCGCAATTTAAGCAGCGTGGGAAGCTTTAAGCTGCTTACGCACTTCGCAGCAATAAAATGCACTAAAAAATGCCAAAGCAAACCAAAGGAAGCGCCCGAACATAAAAAAAAAGAACCGCAACATGTTCAAAGAAGTGGAAGAAGAAGCAGAAATATCTGTCGGCAGCGTAGCAAGCAAAATGGCTAAATGAATAAAAATGATTGCGGTATTTGCAGTAAAATGCGAAGACAAACCCCAGACAGACGAAAGCGTGGCGAGGCAATAAAGCAAGCAACACATCAGCCTGCGCCAAGTGGAGGGAGTGAGTGAGTGAGTGAGAAGATAAAACAAACACACACACAGAGGGAAGACAGCACAGCACGCGTTGAAAGTTTTCAATTTTTACGACTTCATTAGAAACGCATGATGAGCAATAATGATAGAGAGTGAGTGTGAGCAAGACAGGCGGGAGAGAGAGAGAGAGAGAGAGGCGAACGAAGGACAGCAGGCGACGACAGCTTGCAACTGTCTCGTAGTGCCCAACTACAACTACAACTACAAAAGGCAAACCGCAAACCCGAAAAGAAGCTCACACTTCAACCACGAAAGCATAAAGTCTAAAGAGCGCAAGAGAGAGAGAGAGAGAGAGAGAGAGAGGGGAGCGGGTGCGGCGAAGACAAGCACAAGGCGGAGTCGAAAGGCGTTGGCAGTGCCGCTGGCAGAGCTGTCAGCCACAAAATGAAGGAAGCGAAGCAGCTGGAAAATTACTCCACACACTTTATGAATGAATGAGTGTCGTTTAAGTGGCCAAATGTGTGACTTACAGGGAGGGAGGGAGAGTGCGAGTGAGAGTGAGGCGACAAGTGCTTTGACTGTAATGAAAGTTTAAATTGTTTTTGTCTTGCGAATGCTTAGGCAAATGTATAGCTGTTGTTATTGTTGTTGTTGCTGTTCTGTTGTTCTTTTTGACTTGAGCTAATAAATTCGGTTGGCAAACGAGAAAAAAAAGACATAAGCTGTTGGCAGGGGCTGTGTGAGTGTGTGTGTGTGCGGGTTAAACAGATGTATAAATAAATAAGCAAAATGCAAAAAGATGACGCTTGATAGCTACAGAGTGTGAGTGACTGAGCAGGCCAGAAGATGTGTGTGTGTGTGAGTAAGCTTGTTAGCTATAGCGTGTGTGTGACTGAGCGGACAATCAACATGCTTGGGCAATTGTTGAGCATTTGCAATGGAATGGCATGAAATTGATGATCTTTGAATTAGCTTTGAGCGTGTGTGCATGGTATTTGTATGCAAAACAATAAACTGTTATAAATTATAAGTAGATTGTGAGTGAAAGAGATGGCGGAGCTAAGCTAAGCTTATTGCTTTGACTTTGCGAGCCACCAGCAATATTGGAGTGAGATTATAAGTTGTTCGAAGGAGACAGATATACATATCAGATTTTATATTTATTTGAAAGGCTTTTCCAATCAAATTAACAAATTGATTTGAAATATTCGTTTAATAATTGTGCACTTTATCAATTTTGTCTTTTTAATCGAAGCTTCTCTAAAATTCTTTAATTTCAAATAAATTTCTTTTCAATCAATTTAATTTTTTGAAACCATTTCGATTCGTATTATTTCGTAATCAGCTTATAAACTCACGTGTTTCTTTATCAAATCAAACCCAAGGCTCACAAATATTTGTACAAATTGAATTTCATAAAAGAAAGTGAAGGAAGAAAACACGAAATGAACTCAAAGTCAAATTAAAGCCAATAAAATACTTGCAGCAGAGTGAAAACAATTTGTCGAGTGTCCTAAGTCCTTTTGCTCCTTCGGCTCCTCGAGTTGCTTTCCGTTTCACTAATTCCATTTGGCAGCGAACTGAACTTGTTAACTGGTAATTGATTTCATTAAGTTCTTGGCCAAGTGCAAGAATTCTCTGGCAACGACAACCCTAATAAAGCTTGCAATAGTATCAAATTCGAATTGCTTGACAACTTGTCCAACAAGTTGGCCAAATGTTATTTTTCCGTTCCTTTTTTTTTTTTCTTCTGTGCATGCATCCGATTCGTAGTCCAAAATAGTTCAAACGGAACAGATTACTCTTCGTCCTTTTTCTTTTTTTATTTTTTTTTTTTGGCTACAACTCTGGCCAAATTGACGGCTGATCAGTGTACACTATATATACATATATATTTATTTTTCAACAGTTTCCGTTATGGTTGACGCTTTTCCTTTTTTGGGGTATTTGGGCTTAGCCATTAAACATGCAGAGGGAGAAAAAGTAATCCAAAAACTTATCTATGTTTGCTAATTTCAGTTTACTTTTCTTATATTTTACTTTAAAGCAGTTTGGAAAACAATAATATCTAATTGACTTATGTGTGTCTTAAGTTAAGGCCCTTTTTTCATAGAATGAGATTATACTGCAAAAGGAAACATATTTATTTTAAGCCAAGTAAAGAGATTTTTTTCTTTGTAGATCGTTTAGTGTTTCTCTCGTTCGAACAGTGTTTTTCTTTTGATATCTTTGATATCTCTTTTTATATCCACGACCTATCTCTCTCTCTCTCTCTTTCTCTCTATTTATCACTCTCTTTCTCTCTCTCATAAGCTTTCTGCCTATTCATTCACTCATTTTTTCACCATCGCTCTCTTTATTAGATTATCTCTTTATTATTCTCTTTCTCTTTATATTTGTATCTGTCTCTCTCTCTCTCTCTCTCTCTGTCTATCACTAAAGTATCTCATTTTCACTTTACCTTTCCTATTTGTTCGATACTTTTGTATCTTTATCCTTAACTTTTGTCTATGCCCATCGTTATTTCTCCCTTCTTATAGTAATCTTCATTATTGTACTTTCAGTTCTTTTCTTTCTTATCACTCTCTGCCTAGTTTAAAGGGCATCTAACTTTTCGTTCAACTTAACCTAACTTTTTGCTATTTTCCCTTTAGTTGATGTTCTTGTTGTTGTAGTTGTTATTCGTATTCCCTTTGGTCGCTTGTCATCTGCAGTTGGTGTCTGTGTCTGTGTGTGTGCCTGTGACATTGTTATCCTTTCGTTCGGTTGCTTATCCCTGTCAGCTGGTAAATGGAACATGGCGTTCGCTTTTCCCACATCTATGAAAATCTGCGCGTAAAGCAAGAATTTTCATTTTTCATTTTTTTCCTTAACTTTTTTCCGATTTTCTCACTTTGAATTTCTGATTTTCACTTTTCACTCTGGCTGCATGCAAATTGTCGAGCTTCATTTATCAGCCATGTTTGACTTTTATGTGCGGGCCATAACTTTCGACACGGCACTGGACATGGAAAAACGGTTTTGTTGACGGGACTGTACTTGAGGTTAGCAACGGACATTCGATTTTAGTTACCAAATATTCAGATGTTTTTTTTTATCGTTTAGCTTTACCTGCAATCAATTGCACTAGTAATTGCTGCTATCTTCCCTCTCTATCGCTGCTCTCTCTCCCTCTCCGTCTCTCTTTCTTGTAATTGACAGCAACTGTTGGAAATTTTGGTATATTTGCATATAATCAAGCCACGTAGCTAATTTATTGGCCAAATAACATTTTATCGATCGTTCGACATTTGACTTAGCAAACGTTGACGCCTGACTGCATCACAGGTGGAGCAGGTGTCATGGTTACCGTTTCACTTGAATAACTAATTAGTTAACAGTTTTCAATTTCACATCGGCCATGCGAGAAGTCCCTCCACACAATGGTAGTTCGCTTAAATGGGTATCATATTACCAGGTGCCTCCAGGTGGAAATATGATTTAATGGGGAAATTAGTGGGCTCAGGTCTCTAAGCAGCTGTGTTGTGAAGGATTCTAAGGACAGGTAAAAATATTTGTTAAACTGTAGACTACATTCAGAGATTAAAGTGCTGACTTTTGCTAGGTAGTGTTGTAAAACACCAAAATATGCTTAAATGAAAATTGTTTTGAAGTTTATTTAAGGCTATTATTAGTCACAAAGGAATACAAATTTGAATTTGTTTTACAACACTAACTGCTGCTATAAAATTTAGTTTTACAACACTTAATATCTGTTTCGTGTTCGTGTTTGTCAAGTTAATCAGTCTATAGACTCAAAATACACTCTAATAATAGCTATCAGACTAACTTTCTCAGCACTAGGCAACAGCTGGTCTATTAAGCTTAGTTTCCCACTGCAACCAATAGATGGCGCCGCAAGCTGCGCAGTGTTGTCAAGGCCATGAAACGTCAACTTTTCTTTCAACATTTATCCACAAATAGTATCGAAATTTATGCATTAAAGTTGGCCTCTAAATCTTTAGGTTATTGGCTTTGGTGTTTATTTTAATAGATTCAACGCCCACACGAAATGCTCTCTGCGAGCGTTTCGAACTTTTCGAACTTTCTTCCTAGCATATGCAACACTCTGTTAAATGGTTTCTTATTATTAATGCATGGGGGATCCTAACACATGTTTTGGCATTCCCAGCAGCACGCACAAAGTAAGTTTATGGACGGAAAAGTAAAAGTAGGAAATGTTTTAAGTATGAGTGAATGACCCTAAGATACCCTGTGAACGAAAATATGAAAGATTGTTGGAAAATTTAAAAAAAATTGGCTTTCCGAATCACTGATACAAGAGTTTAAGTCACGGTCAAACATTTGAGCTCGGAATTATTTTCATTTTGACTATGTTAAATTATATAGAATTAAAAATATTTAACGAACACAATCTATATTAAGTGTCGTCCAAACTGAGAGTGTTTCAAGATTATTTTAGTGACAAAAGCTCTCACAAGTTCATAATACTGTTTAAAGAAAACCTAAAACTTACAGGGTATGAAAAAAATAATAAAGTTTAAGCTAAGCTAGAAAATAAGAACACAATACCTTATAGCCAAAACCCTTGTCATCTATACTTCTATGTAGTATATTATACCCCTTGAAATAGTTTTAATGCGTACAGGGTATTAAACATAAAAAAAACCAAACTTTGGGAGAAACAGCTGAACGTTATATAATAGCTTAACATAGCAGATCATCCAAGTGCCCATAAACACAAAGTTCAGCTTCTCTTATGATACCCTTTAATAATTCCCTGCTTACAGAGTTAAAGAGTTTACTATATTTAACAGCATATTATAGCAGTTAGAATAGCAAAGCATTCTTCAGCTTAATTCATAATGCTCTATTTAGTAAACTTCTATTTCCACAGGGTATTCAAAACAAAAGAAAAACGAAAGAACAACGGTAAATACAGCATAATATAGCGGATAGCCATCGCCTCTTCACATAGTTCGCCTGGCACTTGAGCAAGGCAAGCAAGGCGAGGCCTCCAAAACTCAGTCATAAACTAAAGTCTGTGGCAGCTACTACGTGCCGCAGCTGCTGCTGTAGCAAAGGACAGACGGACAGACGGACAGACGGACACACGGACGGACTTTTGGGCAGAATCTGCGTTCGATACGCCACGACTCGAATATTTGGCCAGGACCATGTTTGTTTGCTGTTTGCTGGTGATTGTTATTGTTTTTGTAGAGGCCAACACGTTGTTATAGTGAGTGTGTACGTGTGTGTGTTTGTGTGTGTTTTCCAATTAAGCGTATGAGCTAACAGCCAACATGAAGCTGAGGTAAAAGCCACATTTTGACTTGGCCAAGACGAAACGCACAGAGCACATTTGCTTGTTATGTCAGCGACACATCAAAACACACACACGCACACTTACACACACACAAGCACACACACACAAGCACACACACACACACACACACACACACTCATACACTCAATCATTGGTGGCCCACAAAAAGCGTTGCCTGCTTTTAGGCGCCCGCTGAAAGCCGCTCACATCTATTAAGCTAGAGCCTAACCGCGGCATCCTCTCTCTCGCTCCCTCTCTCTCGCTCTCACTCTCTGAACTCTAGAATCAATGTACATTTGCCTAATCTGAGTTTTTCACTTTGCCAAATTGCGCTGCTGCTGCTGCGTTTTGGCTTTTGTCTGCCTTTTGGCGCGTTGCGAGGTTATTATTCAATTTGCTCACATAAGCGGATTAGGCTGGCACACACATACCCTACAAAAACAAACAAACAAACACTCTCCTCCCCGTCCTCCTCCCCCCACTCTCTTTGCAAAACAAGCAATAAATCAGCTTACATTTACACTTTGCCTTTCACAAATTCCACAATAAAAAACTTTTCACAAAAAAAATTGAAATTGATGAAAATAAAAAAACAGAAATTGTGAAATTTTCTTTCTTGCTTTTGCCTTTGTAATCGATATGAAAATCCGCTTAGCTTTATTTGCCATTTGTTGTTTATCAGCTTCAAGCATTTTGCATTGTCAACAGAAAACCCAAATAACAAGTCTTTGCTTGGCTTTTACCAAATACAAACTCAAACTCAAACTCAAATGCAAACGCAAACTCAAACCCAAAACCCAATTACCCATTTGCTTGGCTTACTCTTGCCAAGGCAATCGGAGCTTGTGGCTGATAATAGAGCAAATATTAATGAAGCTGTAACGCAATAACACATCAAACGAGTCTGCTTAAACAGCTGCTTATTGTGTGCTAAGTAGATGGAGCAAGGCGTATACATTACCTCAGCGGGAGACGTGATTAAAGGAGTTGACTTTGAAGACTCGTTGCTGGTGTGGTCATATATCTCAAGAAATCTTACTAGAGTTGAGAAATTTGGAATGGGGTCGTCTGAAAAATGATTTGTATTTGAAACTTGATACATTGGGAAAGTCACATAGATGAGAGCTGAGAGAGCTGAGATGAATCAACGCTGAGTTGTCACTTTAGATAGTATCAAAGTCATGCGGACGAACAGACAGACGACCGGATCTAGATCGACACACCTCATCCTCTTGATCAAGAATATATATGTTATACGCTCGTGTTATGTTGGCTAGATTTTATTTATATATCCCTAAAAAACTTAGTTTTTATTGCTAGTAAAAGATTCCATTACAAATTAAAATTAAACGAAATTTCATTAAATAACAATTTCAAAATATTCCCAGTAAATAAAGTTAGTTATGAAGTAAAGTTTTTGATTTATAATTTTCAGTTTTACTCTCGAAATAAAAACTCGAGTTCTTTAAGTATTTTACTATCAATTTCAGGGCCTTTAATGTGGCCCATAAATAAAGTTGTTCGCTTTTAAGAGCTTTTAATTTGCGCCCAAGGCTCTGTTCGCTTTCAATCTGCCCAAAAGCCTTGTTGCTCGGGGCACAATTTATATGTATATGTATATGTAAATCTGGTCAACTCAGGTGCTTAACGTGTTTTTAATTATGTTTCAACGACAGGCTCATTATACAAGAAACACAGAGAAAGCGAGAGAGAGAGGGAGATAGATGCAGATACCTGCACATGAGTTAAACAGCGTATGAGAGTTCCATGATTAATGTATGAGCAGGCCAAGCATAAGCGGACGCCAGGACGACAGGGTGATAGGACGACAGGAAGTGAGAGGCTTGACACTCCACACAGCACACTCCAGCTGCTAATAATATACACACAGGATGTGTCTGAGTGTGTGTTGCTGTGGCACGTAAACTGACAATGACGTAAGGCGTTAGGCGTAAGGCATCTACGTAACGAGAGCCCGCGATAAAATTGCGGAAGCTCAGCGAATGCCGATGGCATCGCCCCACAGCAACTGATGAAAATGTCGTTTATATGCTTGAAAAATGTGAGTGAAGCGGGTATAAACGACTAGGGGCTAGGTATGTGACGGCAGATAGATAAAGAGATAGAGACAGAGAGAGAGAGAGAGAGAGAGAGAGAGAGAGAGAGAGAGAGAGAGAGAGAGATAGAGAGAGCTGAATGACAGAGTTATCTATTTATATAAGAATATACAATATTGATAAGAATATGTGTTAATTTGATCTACTGACTGATCTCGGTCTATTTGCGAAAGCTGCAACCATGGAATTCTCAAATGGTTATAGCTCGTAGCAAGGGTAGTAAAAGCCGAAGACAAACAAGACTAGTCGCAAGACTAGCGTAGTTTGCTGATGATAGAACCAACATATAAAGATTCTGATTGATTGATTGCAATAATTATTATTTTAAAGGATATCTCTAAGTCGTTAGCCATTTGTAGCCCGACAGATATTTGTTGCTTTTGTTACTCTGCCACGGGCCAATCGCATCGTCAACCTTTTCACCTCTTTTGTATGCTAGACACACGCGTTGCCCTGCACTAAGGAATATGTAAGAAGAAGATGAGCAAGATGAAGGGGAAGAGGCAGAGTGGAACGTTTGTTTGCAGGTGGGTAAAATGTTACTCACCTGTCAGTTGGGCAAACAAGGTAAACGCCTCAGCTATCAGGCTAACCATATGGGGCTCAGACTTCGTGACACTCTCATAAACGATTCAGATTCTGTGCCAGTTGCCCGCTGTTCACCTGCCTTGCCTGCCTTACCTGCCTTTACCTGCTACTGACTGCCTCCCATTGCGCTGTTCTGCTATCTGCTGGCTTAACCTTGTCTCTGACAACAGCATCCGTTATGCCGCATAGCAACTGGCTTTCAGTTTCCGTTAAAGCTTTTCATACGGAAATCGGTTTGTCTTACGGCTGCCTGCACATGCGGCTAGCAAAATGCCGCTGCATTTGTAGAATATTATATTCTCAAGCTGACGACGACAGCGCACACTGTCTGAAGTAGCTTAAGAAATATGTGAAGGATGTTCCAAGAATGAAGAACTGATTTAATTCTCCATTCAGCCTTGGCTAAGCATAAGAAAATTTTGTTTACTGCAATGAAACTACATCTGCTTTTGGATCGATTGCATCATATATTACAAAGTTCTCTTAGTTAAGCTGAACTAAAATTTGACCACTGCTTGTAATAACTTTTTATATAAGCAGAAAATTTCCTATGTAGAAGAGTACAGAACTTGGAACCTTTTTTCTATTTTTGAAAATTTGACTTAAAAATGCTTAAGTATTTTTTTAAATTTTAGAGAATTTCAATTGAATTTTTATTAAATATTTAACCAAATTTCAATTGAAAATCCTTTTTTTCTTCTTAGAATTTTTTGAGGTAAAATATCACAAAATGCTAAGCTCTGACTAAATGAAATTGTTTAGCTTGCGTTTCTTGGAATCGCCTTTTCAAATGCTTTATCTCTGCGCTGCGGCTGTGGCTGCGGCAAACGAGCATGACACTTTATTCCATCTTCTTCTGCGTCGCTTTTTATGCTGTGCTTTATGCTCATGTTTACACAGACTGCCCGCCACGCCCCGGTCGCCACGCCTACCAGCGCCTCCACTTACCTTCACATAATTTAAAGTGTTTTGCCCTGCCTTGCCCTGCTTTTGCCTTTTATGATGTTTTACGTTATCTTAAAAAAAAATGAAGAAATAAAAAACATGACGAAATTAGCGCAACAAACTCGCGTCCTACGTGTCGTATGCGCAATGTGCCGAAAGTTGTGTTGAGTCGAGGTGAGATGAGATGAGATGAGAATATAAAGTCGTTTAACCTACATGCTGCACATTAGAGTATGCGCTGAGCACTTGCCGCCTGACAGATTTGATGACACGCCCCCTTGCCGCCCCCGCAGCAATTACATTAAGTATACGCAACGCTGTGCAGAGTTGCTGAACTTTTTGCCGGCTTTTGCTGGAAAATAGAATAAACAACATTTTTGTCATTTAGTTTAATAATTGTTTCATTTCATTTCTTTTTTTTTTTGCAATTTTTATTTGACGTAAATGAAAAACGTATTTCAATTTATTACGCATACGCAATGCATGCGGGCAAACAATCATATAATATAGTTCGTATTTGGTTTTTCTACTCCATTATTTGTGTGTGTTTTTTCTGTTTTAACAAAAACTAGTAAATAAAACAAAAGCTCATACAAAAATTAACAATTTATTTCTATGTAGAAAACAATAAAAAAATAATAAAGAAATAATAAAAATAACCTAGAACACGGTGCAAATATTTTTGATGGAATGTCAAATTGCTTTGGAAACAAATTAAATGCTGCTTTGTCTGCGTCGAATGAATTTTCCTCTCTTTTTTTATGGATTTTTATTTGATGTGAAATATATTTTAGGGGAATTTTTGTTTGGCATTTGAAACTTTAAATAATGATATTATATACACTTAAATTTGTTTTCATATTTTTTAAGGATTTACTTAAATTTATAACTAAAACTAATGATAACATTTCTCTCTCCCTCTCTCTCTCTCTCTCTCTTTGCCTGCCTTGTTCTACATTTCTTAGAAGACTCTGAGCTTTTTTGTTTAGTTCTTTAATGGAATTGTTAAGTATTCTGTTGGAATTTGATTCGATTTATGTTTTAGGACTCTAGCTAGTGATGCCTAGTGTTTGCTTCCAACGGTTAATTGACTTGGAAAATTGAAAAGGAAATTGGAATTCAGTGTTGTTTAATGTAAATTAAGTTAGGGTTTACTTTCATTTTTTTTTTTTGTTTTGCCATTTTCCTTAAGCAGCTTGCCGAAAAGTATTTTTAAAATTTTTTATATATTTTTTAAATATTTTTGTTTTTACATATACAAAAAATTAATCAGTCTAAGTACGTGTTTTATCCTCCTTCTTACCGCATGCATCGTGTTGGAAAAAGAATACATACATATACATATACATATACATACATATAAGAATGCATTTTAACAATTTTTTGTTAGCCCCTAAGGCTAGACTTATACACATCCAACTTTTAACTTAAATATCGTATAGTTGAAACTTATTCATGTTAAACCATTTCTTGTACTTGTCGTATCTATGTGTATAGTGTGTGTGTGTGTGTGTGTGTGTAGTGTGTAGTGTGTAGTGTGTGGTTAACCGTAGCTCAAACATAGAAACCACATACAACAACTTCGTCATCATCATCTTAATCAATCTCCGCCTCTTTAAATCCATTTAGCTTATATATCACGTCCACTCACTCCCACTTTTTCCTTGCCAGCAGAACGTCGTTTTTCAGGGAGTTGCAGTAACTTGTTTATGTTTTATTTAGTTGGTCGTTTCCATTGCTTTGCCTCGTTCTTCCAGCTCTCACGCGTATTTGGTGAAGGCCCAACGTTGCGTAGCTAAAGCCGAATTGCAGCGTTGCGCACTGATACCCTGTTCATGATGATCCCGCGTATCCAGGCACACATTGATCTTGTTGTGCTTGACCAGGCCGCCGTCCTTCATGAGCCAGCGTTGATTTTCCGTCTCGTCACATGATTTGAGTATCACCTGCGAACCGCGTGAGAATTGCACGAGTGTCAGACACAGATCATCATGCTTGATTTCGCCACGCTTCGAGAAAGTCCATTCCTGATTGCCGCCCGTATTGTGGCAGGGAAAGAGACCTGATTAGAAGAAGAGAAAGAAGGAGAAGAATGTGTGACAGTGAAGTAAAATGAATATAGATAAATTTCTTATCTTATCGTAAGAGTGGAATAAGTAGTTGATTGTAATAGATCTTAGAGCTTGGGTCGTTTTAGTGTTGGATAACGTTTAATATTTATGATATATTAAGAAAGGTGGCAGATTGGGACGAGTTCAAATCTTCCACATTTTTACTTACCCACAGTGCCGTCTATTATATGACCCATTGTATCCAAGCATTCAGTAGCATCCTGTCTAAATTGTCCCACCTCCTGTGGCTCGGGTGCCTGCAGATCGGGATAAACATGCTCGAGATACCATTTGAAGGGTTTGCACTGCAGCTTTTCCTTGAGAGCCAGACGATCATCGATGCTGAAAGAGAAAAAGCAAGGGATGGATTACATTTAAGGCTTATTCACTCTCCTTTTCTCTCTCATGATCACTTACTTGCCAAATGGAATATTTTTGGCTAACGGCACGGCATTGTAGTAATGCTGCTTATAATCATCCATCCAGACTTCGGCCGCTCGTCGTGTATTCCTGGCAAAGACATTGCCGCTGCCGCCGGGGAAGGTATAGGGATGACGCTTGCGGAACACGTGACCCACCCGACTACAGGGTATAATCTCTAGACTGCCGCCACATTGCCAGACTCGGAACGAGATCTCCAAATTCTCGCCGCCCCAAACATCCATTTTCATGTCGTATTTGCCCAGCTTGTTGAAGTACGCCTTGTCGATCACGAACAGTCCGCCCGCTATCATGGGCGTGCGTATGGCAGTGGTTGGATCATTGTGCCTGGCGGCACGCTCTGTGGGACTGAGGTATTCCCATTTGAAGATCAGATTCCAATCGAAGCCGCCACGCAGGTCCGCCGAGGCGCCAATATACTGAAAGTTATCCATGCTAATCACATCGATGACGGGACAGACAACACGTGTCGGATCCTCTCGTACACGTTCCAGCAGCGGCTCCAGCCACTGTTCGTTGCACTCGACGTGGCTGTCGAGGAAGGTCAGAACACTGCTAACAGCGGCATCGGCACCGCGAACTCGAGATCTAACCAGACCTTCGCGCTTATCGTTGCGTATGATGCGCACCTTGTCGATCTTGGCCAGCTCCATGCCGTCCTCGGCTAGAAATGGAAGATAGATCGGAGATATATAGGTTAAAATATAATCAAATCTATCTTTGAACAAGGCCAGTGTGAGAGGATAATAGAGCTTCGCATGCATTCAAATTTCTTATCTAAAAGTTTCTTTCTTCTGTGTTTGACTTCGTTTATGAATGACATAGTCTCATGTTCTCTTTCTATAATCCATGTTTCTTGGATAATATGAATACTTACGATGATCACTGTAATCATCCACCAGCACAATTTCACGTATTAAATGCTCCGGACTTCGATTCAGAACACTCACAATTGTGCGCAACAGCGTGGATCGAGCCTCATTGTGGAAGGTGATAATCACGCTCGTCTCGGGCAGATCTTCGCGATATTTTTTCGTGCGACACCTGGAAATGAAAATGATATGATATATATTAAAAGATATATGTATAATTGATATGTGATATTGTAGAGTGAGTGAGAGACTTGTAAACGAAATACTCTGTATGTAAGTAAATTGCTGTGCAGTCTCTTGTCTCTCTAGTCTTTAGTCTTCGGTCTCTAGTCTCTAGTAAAGAGTCTCTCTAGTCTATCTAGCCTCTCTAGTATCTGTACTCTCTCTAGTCTCGCTAGTCCCTCAAGCCTCTCTAGTCTGTAATTTCTAGTCTCTAAACTCTAGACTCTACTGTTTAGTCTATGTAGTCTCTTTGGGTCTCTCTAGACTATAGCTTTCCCTTCCCCTGTTCCCATATTCGTTCTATCATTCTCTGTTCACGTTACTCACATGGGATTCCTGGTGTCAGGTATTTCTCGATTGCTTGGCAGCGCATCACTGGCCTCCTGATTAAAGCGATTTCTGATGTACGGATCCTCGCCGTTACGGAGTCCGCCGCCACGTATATAGCCTGCTTCATCAAAGTATTCGACTTCGCTACCTCCGCGCGCACTTGCCCCGACAGACAGACGTCCGGCCACGGGGCCGGCGGCATTGGCACCGCTGCTGCCCTGGGATGTCTCCTCCAGGGCCACGATGCCATTCAACTTGAGCCCATGCACCGCATTGCGTTCAAAGTCCTTGACGGAGCCGATTAAGATGACATTGCCACCAGGATCGTCATCGCCAGCGGCGGCTGCAGCGACGCGTAAGCCGGAGTTGGCGGCGGGCGCCCATTGTCGAGCAGTCGATGCACCGGCGGACATATCGTCCTGGTACTGTTGCATGGCTGTTGCTACCTCACGTAAGCGCAGAGCACGATTCTCCACCTAGACACAAATAGAGAGCAAGAGAGAGAGAGAGAGAGAGAGAGAGTGAGTGAGTGAGCCATTTAATTTATTTGCTTAATCTGCGGCACTTGGGTGACGCCAACGTTGAACGTGGTCATAATTCAACACAAAGAGATGAGGGCTTAGAGAGGGTAAAGGGCTTGGGTCTGTAGGTGTGCCCCGCTTTTTTCATTGCTTTCTCTTCTCCTTTTTGCAGGATTAGAGCGTTTTACAACTTGCAGCAGTAAAAAAAAGAGAGAAAATGTTGCAGTTCAGTTTACACTTTTACAGCCAGCGGCTGACTTATGGCTCAAAGCGAACAACAACGTTAACAACAGCAACAACAATTGTTGCCCCTTTCGTGTTTTGTTTCAAAAGATTCATAATCTATGAAAAAGGGGCAAAAGGTAGAAGCAGAGTCTGACCCAGTTACAACCGGAAAAAATATAGTTATATATATATAGTTATATATCGTGTACATATATACTACATACATATGTATATGTATGTTTGCCTTTGAGATAAGTTTTTGGCTGTGCTATAAATTGTTGCAACTCGTTAAAAGTGTCTTCTAATGTCTTGGTATAATGTGAATAGTTAGGTCAACAAATGGAGAAAACTTAGAGTTGTCGATAGCTATCGATTGTAAGCTAAAACCATTTATAAATGTGATATACTTCTATTTAATGCCTTAGCTAATGTCTTAGGGCAAGACTAAAGAGAGCTAATGTAAGTACCCATAACAATCGATAGTATGGAATATGGGCTAATAGTGTTAAATATGTATTCAACTGTGTTCAAATCTGCCTTAAACATGTTCCATATCTATCGAAACTATCAATTACTCATTTTCATATCGAATATGGACTAATACCGTTATGTATGTATTCCATTATTCCATTCCAATTGCAAATCAGTGATATTTATCGATATGAATCGATAGCTCATTGGTACTTTCTGATGTTTTGTATTGATTCAGTCTGATTAGCACAGCTGAATTTTAAAAGCCTTAAATTATTTTAGAGCACGAACATTTAAGCCGATAAACATCGATTTTGCAAGTAGAGAGAACACAAGGCCCACAAATAATTACAACAATTATAACTAGAAATTCTATAGGTTCAATGCTTTACAACCTGAGCAAAAGAGCTTTGCCTCTATTATATTTCCGAGTATTTGACGTCAAAGCCCATACAAAATCAGCTTGGTTGCATTGCCTTATGAATTTATGAATAGCAAAATCAATTCTGTAATTTGTAATTTATAATCAATCAATTGTCCCAGCCTGAAATACATATTTCAGAAGTGTAGTCAAGTATTGTCCATTTAAATAATAAAAATGTATTAAAGTTGCAAAAGATTTAAAAGAAAGAGGAAGCAGAGGGCCGTTTGTTAAGCCAAAGCTTGGATGTGTCAAGCTTAACGAAACTTGTGCCGAAATCTCAATCAAAAAGAAACAGAAGCAAGCATGAAAAGGTTAAAAATGGTAGCAGCTGTTGAGCACTTGGAAACAGTTTGAAAACTTCGAGTTGTTCTTGAAGCTTGATGAGGAGTAAAGGGCTGAGCATAAACTTTGGGACTTGGCTAATGTTCCATAGCTCTTTTTGTTGTGTACATAGTTAAAGCCATAAAAAGGTTCAAAGTATTGACCGACTGCCCTTTCATTCGAAAGGGAAGACAAGAGAGAGAGAGAGAGAGAGAGACAGTGTGGGAGTGAGTGAGAGTCATCATGAGCTCTGCCCATGACTTGATTATTAATTGCTTTTCACATTTGAATCAATTTGTCATGCTTTTTTCTCGCATTTAAAGGTCTACAGAGTGAGAGAGAGAGAGATGCTGTATTGTATTCACTCCATTTGTAATACGTTGCGTATGCGTGTTTTCTTTTCAATTTTAAGCGTAGTGCGCGGCACGTTTTGCATTCAACTTCCGTTTCGTTTGACTAGGTTTTTCGGTTTAGCATTTTCTTACGATTTACATGAGACGTGCGCCTTTTAGCGCCATTTACGAACGCATTTCTTATGTGACTCTCAGCTGAGGCCCCTTTCAGCACGGGGGCAACGTGTCTGCACTTTGGAAAAGAAAACATATACAAAATGGTCGATTGGTGTTGAACTGTGTGAGTGGTTGATTGCATTGTTATTTACAATTAGGCTATCGGGGTAAGTAGAGAATAGAGCATTTGACTCAGCTAGGAGTAAGTTGAGAATGAAATATGACGCTGTTTATTGGCACTTGGATAAGCTGCGATAAAAAGCGATAAAGTGCTTTGGCTTTCAATTAAAGTTAACAATTGAATTCATCTGGCAATTTGAAAATATAAATATAGAAATTACTTGTTATACTCTCAAAGTAAAAAGAGTATCTATATATTAACAAAAACTGTATGCCTGTTGGGGGCGTGGTAAGTTTTTCAAAGGAATTAAGATGCAGATTTTTAATCAGCTTTTACTCTGGCGTCAAATATTACCAGTAAATTTATCCAACATTTATCTTTGTATACATTTTTTTTTTTTTATACATATTTAAATTTACTTCTGTCTATTTTACATCATTTTTATTACATCCACATTTTTATATCCTTTTATTTATTTTAATCCAAGCCCTTTTTTGCCATCTTCTAATATGTTCATATTTAATTCATTTCTATTCACTCTATTATTCACATTTTTGTATTCATATTTCTGATGTTTATTTCTTTTCCATTCAGTCTGATTCTCATGCTAATAGCTCCATTATACTTATATAGCCACATTTATGCTCGACTATAAATATTTTTCTCATCTAAATGCACAAATTCTCAGCATTTGTCTCTCTATTTTACACATATAATATATATATATATATATATCTGCATATATACGAGTATTATCCTATCACATAGTTAGTCCATTGTTGTTGCCTTTGTTGTCAGCTGAGCTTTGGGGTATATCATGATGCATTCAGCTGCGACGCTTTCGGTTGTTATCATTAATTACGAGCTCGAGTCTGAGCTGGTTTTTGCTTTTGTGCATACACCAAATGATGGACAGGCAAAAGAAATAAAGGAAGATGAAAAAGAAATAGAAGAATGCTGTGCGATATGTGACAATAGAGCTTGTGAGCAGCAAGGACACACAATAAGCAACAGTTGCAAGTGACGAAGACGTCGACAAGGATTAAGTACTCTTGATAAGTCTCTGTGACTCTATCGATTATGGCTTGTAGAACGATATAAATCATGCTTACATTGATTATGTTTATCAAGTATTGAGACGATATTTTATACAGCATATGCATGTGTTTGGTGTTTTGTCAGTATGGCTGTTAACAAAGGATATCGAATAGCAATTTCGATTAATTACTGCAAATACGTATATCAGTTTGATATCTATAATGTTATTTTCTATTCTCTATAGCAAAATCGATTTATCAAATATACATACAAATATATATACAAATTTTCATATCGCCACTGCCCATCGATATAGAATATATCGAATATTAATCATGTATATCGAATGTACATAACTGAAAGCGCATGCCATAATCAAAATACCCATAACAAAATAGTAAATCAAGGTGCACGCTGCATATACGCAATGCTCCAGTGCTGAGTTGGTGCTTTGGCTGTCGCAGGTCGTCGACTATGAAATAGGTATTGTTCGGTCTAATCCATCTACCTCGCTTCCTCCCCCTCGTCCACCTGCCATGCCATGCCATGCAAATGCTGTGGGCAACAGTTTCAATTTTGCCATTCGATTTGTCGCTTTTGCCTCGCTCTTCGGCCATGTGTAACTTAATTAGTTGCATTGTTTGTTGTGCGGGCGAGTTTGGGGACCGATTCGGTCATTGATTGGCTTGCGATGCAATGCGCTGTGTGTTCGTGTATTTGAGTGTGTGTGTGACCGGGCTTTATGTGCTGAGCCGGGTAAGCGGCTTATTTGCAGATCATTATGCGCATTTTGTAGCTGTAATTGACAGCAGCAACAATCGAGGACCCCGAAAACACCCAAACACCCAAACACCCAAAAGCCAATGCCCAACAGCGAAAGCGTCATAGTAACCCGCATGGGAGTTCATGGTATCGATATTGGTTATTAACTTGTTACTGCTTCTAATTAGACATAAATCATGTGTGCGTAAGTGTGGGTGCCTGTGTGAATATGTGTGTGTGTGTGCTATAATAAATGGCCAGCACAGTCCTTAGTCGATTCGTAGATGGGCAAAAGTTTTTGTGCGTGATTGCAATTTAGATATTGTTGTTTATGTGGGAATTATGACAAAAATTATTTAAGCTTAACTTATGTATTCGATTTATTTGTTGTAAAAACACTTGGGGTATATAGAAATTTTATCAATTTCCATTTGTACGCTTCCCTCTGCTAAGTTAAAGCTTGATAGCTTCATTGTGATCTTTGTGAAATTTGTAGCTTACCGAGATATGAGCATTGTATAACTATTTTATTGAAAATATATACTATATATAACTAGAGAGTATCTTTATATAGTATACTATATATAACTAGAGAGTATCTTTAGAGCATTATTAAACAAGCTTCGAGATTCTCTCTGCTCTTATTTGTTATCTGTTCAATAATAACGTAGTTTAAACTAAGTAAAGCTTAGGCTCTTCAACTTCTCTTTCTTTAAACTTCCGTCTCATGACACCCTGCTAACACTTTTCACAAATTACAGGGTATACAAATTAAATTTATGCGTGTGTTTGCATCGCAACTAGCTGCTAGATTGTTGCTCAGGTTCATATTGCATTCCATAAATAGCCTAGAGCCCGGTCGCTCCTGGTCTGTGTAACACGTATCATGCATATATCATAAATATGTATATGTGAAAGACAAGCGAGAGTATTGTAGCCAAGCAGTGACTGACTAAGAAATACCTCGTGAAATTGTATCGCATACTTTACATAATTCAAATATGAATGGGGCCAAAGTAAAATATAAATAGAGTTTTCTTAATTTTATCTAATAAAAAAATAGATGTAGTCTGTCCTTATCATACATCACGATTACTTATATCACAAAATTAAGCATTTCTTTCTTTTCACGTGTTACATACTTTCTACCATAATCCAATATACCCACTTTACTCCAACTACAGGGTATTGGCTATTCAGCTGCTGGGCCCTTGAGCATTTGTATAGCTAAGTCGGTTAGTGGAACGTGATCTTTAGGGCTTAACCACAAACGTTGGCTGGCTTGGCAGGCAAGACAAACAATATGAGGCTTGCAGCGCCAACTCTATTATTGCAGCAACGTTTTTTTTTTTTTTTTTTTTGTGAGTCCATCAATCAATCAATCGAGCACTCAGCCAAAAACACTTACACATTTTGACTGACCTAAACAGCGCAATTTTCCATGCGGCTCATCCAAACTGTGTCATTAGTCAATTGACAACAACAACAACTGCCATAAAGGCCTCATCGATATGGCCGATGCCAGCAACAAGTTGCCGCAAATGGGATTTTTTTTCGTGTTTTTTTTTCCACTTTTGTTTGGTTTTGTTTTTGTATGTCTCGCATAAAGTTCAATGCTTGAGTTCAATGTCTGGTCATATATATATATATATATATTTTTTTTTTTTCATTATTTTTTTTTCCTTTTGACTTTTTCTTGTTATAGAAACTTGAAACATTTCATTGAAATTAGTTTAGACATTAATGGGCTTGCAGGTTTTTAATGACAGCAGCGAAACGAAAAAGTAAGAGTGCTTGAGGCAAGCACTACTCGACTCGGAGATACCCTGGAGGCAGTCACAAAGCACTTCAAAGCTATAAATATACATGAGAAACATAATATACATGATCTTGAAAGCAAAAGTTATTTCCAATGCTCAAGCATGAAGATTATGTAAAACTATAATGTATATAAATGAATAAAGCTCGAAGAAGACTGTAAAATGTATTATGAAATATGAGTAGGGTATAAGCCTTAAAATACTTTAAAACTTTCATATTGATCTATAAGAACATAGTCAATAATTTTAGTTTTAGTCAATAAACAGCAAATGATGACTGATGACCTGGCTGACCATTATTATTATTATTTGTATAGCTACTTTTATGTTTAACATTCAAAGCTTAAGTTTTTTAAATTTTACAAATAACTTAAATGCAACTTAAATTCTTTTCCATTTCGATTTCGGTTGCCTTGAAACGAATCGAAAATTTCTTTTTAAATTTTTAGTGTCCAAGTCATGTCTCATTTCCAATTCAACTGTTATTCTTGGCCATATTATTCTTGGAGTGAATGTATTTATGTCCGTGAGTGTGTGTGTGTGTGTGTGTGTGTGTGTTGGCAACTGTCTGCAGACGAGAATATTTTCGTGTTTCTGTCGAATCAATATGTTTTTGGGCGTGCATAGATTTTTAATTGAATTTTGTTGTTTCTTATTGTTGTTTGTTTGCTTAACGAGTTGTTGTTGTTGTTTTTGTTTGGCTATGACGCATGGTCGAGAGTACCACATGTTGAACTGTTAGTTGGGTGTGTCCAAAGCCCACAATTCAATTCTGCATGCTAAAGTGAACGGCTTCAGCTCATTTGCAATGCATTTTGCAGTTTAATCAGAGCTAAATTCTTTTTTTTTTTGCTTTGAACTAAATGGAAAGTATTACAAGAAAGCTTCGAATCACACATGTTGCGAATGTTTTCACATAGCTTCTATTTAGGAGAGCTTTCGATAAAGTATTTTACAATTTGGATCACTAAAATTCTGCTTCTCTTTGACGCTAACAAAGACATCTCGCTTAAAAATAAATTTGATACGTTCCAATTACTAAATTATGCACTCTGCTTCACACGAAACTACACGATGTGAAAATCATTCAGCTGGAAGACTGAGCAGCTGAGAGTTCAGGAAAAAAAAACAAAAATGAAGCAAAATAGACACACGAACGAAAACCGAAAAAAATAAAACACCAAACGAACCAAAGCTGGGGTTAAGCCTCAGTGATTGAGCAGCAAAAAAGATGATACAGGAAAATGAAACACAACAAAAAACGCAGCAAATTAAAAACGCAGCGAGAAAACATGAAAAGAAAATGCTGGCGAAAATTTTCACTAATTAATAAAAAGAAAACGAACCAAACAAACAAGGTGAAAAGCGGCAAAAAAATATTGGTCAATGTGGGTCAGAAAAGTTGATAGGATAAATAAATACGGCAACAATTACAATATTGGTAAGCGAAGGTCCAGTAAGCTAATGTCTAGTCATAATTAGTCAAGCTGTACAGTGCTAAAATGGAGTTTTATAGAGATAAATAGAGAGTTCATTGGAGGCAAAGCTATTTTCTAGACTATCAATAATATTTATAATATAGTTGATAATGATAATAACTAAAAATGAAAGCTGAAAATAAAAATGATAATGAATATGATAATGCTAATACTAATGTTAATGCTAATGCTAGTGGCAATGATAATGAGAATGATAATGAGTAAGTAAGAATGAGTAAGATAAAGACAAGGAAAATGATAGTGCTAATGATAATGATAATGCTAATGTGAATACTAATGCTAATGACAATGATAATAATAATGATAATGATATAGATAAAAATGATGCAAATACCAATAATATTGATAATAAAATTTAACATATAATAATGATAAAGCCGATAGAGATGATAATAGCAATGTTAATAATAGACATACGTCCTAGTAATCTCAAATATAATTTGCTCTACACAATTTCATCCAATCAGCTGTTCAACTAAACAAACAACAATTCATTTCAGTTCCCATCAATCGCATATGTCTTTTGTGATTTTTATTTGCGTTGCTCTAACTAAAGTGCTAACGGTACAAAAACAATTATTAAAACTTCTCGAGGCTTCCGTAATCTTATGCTAGAAGGCCTACTCTTGCCGTGGCTTATCGCTGGGCTTTTCAGGACTGATGTCGGCCAGCATCTTTTGAGTTTCCTGAGCCAGATTCACCAAAGTGCCCAGATCATGCTCCAAAGTATCGATGCGTTTCTTCTGCAGCTCAATGACATTGATAAAGCGATCAATTTCCTCGCCGCGCGACAAGGCCAATGCACGCCAATAGACCACGTCATTGGTGACATCAACATACTCGACCAGCGACTTGCAGTGGGCCCAACGCTTCTGCAGCATCACAACAATGTGGGCCAAGGTGTGCCACGAGAAGCGAAGGCCCTTGCGCTTGTTCTTATCCACATTGTCGCCAATCGTTTCTGGAGCTGTCAAATCGATCAGATCTTTGCAATATTCAGCTGGTTTGCTGTTGATGCTGTGCTCATTGTCTTCTCCTGGCTGCGATAAGATCTTCAGATTGCTAATCATATCAACGGTCTCACAAATCAGTTTTCCTTCCGAATTAGTGGTAGTCATGTTTCTTGTTGCGATTAACTTGAGATCGAAGCGTCGCGAATATAAAATTTAGTTTTCCGCTTGGGTTGGTATCGTAAAATTTGTAAAATTATCAATATATATATATTTTCTGTTATAAAATTTGTCTTATATCAAGTTGATATGTAAAAATATATAGATGCACAGCTTGCTCAGCTAAGAAATAAAATAAAATAAAAGCAAACTTCTCTCTGTTGACTATTTCCCAGCCTATGTCAATTTGTTAATCAAGTAGTAAATTTCTTCTTCTTTCTAACTTTTAACTTTGAGTGCTAACAGTTACATTTCCGCAGCAGTTTTCACTCTTCAGCTACAATTTCCGAGTAGCTTTTATGGCACATTAACAACGCCAAATCTTGGCCATGGCTAATTTCCTTTTCAAGATTCTCCCTCTCTCCCTCTCCTCACTCTCAATTTAATGAGCTGTCAACTTCAAGTTTTGATAATATTTCCATTTTTACCGAGGTCACAGTTTACACTAAGTCATTTGCATGTTGATGATTGCAGTTAAATGATACGAAATAGTTTTTTCGCTAGACATGAAACTACAAGATACTCTTTGACAATATTTACAACTCTTGTATATTTAGTTTTGTTTAATATAAGAGCTGCTAATTCTTACTTAATTCTTACTTAATAAATTAAAAATTAATTTTTTATTAAAAAATATACGAAAAAAAATTAAAAATAATTTTTGGTTTTATAAAATGTCTCAAAGCCAAGTTTCACAGCAGATCAAAGACCTCTAAATCCTCGGCGGTCTAGGGTATATAAAAATGTGTAGAGTTAATGGGGAGGCGCTTATCCGATTTGCCTGTCAATCAATTGTTTGCCTCTTTGTTGAGCTTTTGGCCAATTTGCATAAGCCACAAATAGACAAACACAGAGAGAAAACCGAGTGGAAAATTTGTTTGGCCAAAAGTGCAAACTGTAAACATGACGGCTAATTTATTGTCTCTGACCAAACAATGGAACTGTTTAATGCGTTTAATGCCACACACACACACACACACAGACATAAAGTAGCTCAAATAAATAATCGAATAATGTGGATAGTTTTATATATATAATATAATCTATTACGAGGCCAGCGCTGTGTGTGTGAATAGCAGCAGCTGCAGTTAATTGGCCCGTGAGGTTAATTGAAAAATCTCACATGCAGACACGGAAAAACCTCTGCATAAACTAACTACACCAGACCACATCTTCTTCATCTTCAGCTGATGCTGCTGCTGCTGCTGCTGCTGCTATAGAGGCGCTCTCTCAGCTGCTTTGGCAATGCATCGTTGCGCAACTTGAAATTCATTTACAGATGAGACTGAGGCAGAAACTGAGACGAGACACAGATGCCAAAACAAATTGCGGCCACAGCAACAATTGCAAATTGTTGTGCCTCTCTCTCTCTCTCTCTCTCTCTCTCTCTTTTGATGTGTGGCATCTTTGTGGCAACAAAAGTGTCTAAAGCTGCATAGCTTCCTTGTATATTTGGCCAAGTGGCTGCAGCTGCCGGATTTAGCCTTCGATTTTTGGCTTTGAACAAAATAGCAACTCGCTTGCGGCTTTTACTCTCGACCTGCCCCAAACCAAAAACTCAATTAACCAACTAAGCTCTTGAGTTAGCAAAAATTAAGCCACGCCAAGGTGTTTGCTTTGCCCAAGTCGAAAACTTTTAGCTAAACATAAACTTAATTTTAATTTTGAACAAATTATGTCTTGCGCTTGTTGAAGTCCTTAAAATTTGAGTTTATCATATTCATAATATTCATAATGCAAAAGTCTGACTAGAAACTGCTAAGATGATTGAAGATGATATATTCATAATAAAGTCTTACATAGTCATCTAAACATACCAAGGATAACCAATAGGCAAAACATCTGTCAGACCCTTCCCTTCGGGGTGAGCTGTTGAATATATCATGGCAGTTGGCATTCATAAGCAAATTTCTAATCTGGCAGCCTCGAAGAAATAACATACTTGATACTTTACTCATTGAAAGTTCAGTCTCGAACAAACGTTTAGCCGAATTACTTCCAGCATTTTTAACACAATCTGTCATTGTATTTCTGCACATCTAATGGATACTTATTATAATTATATAATTAGTTATGTTATGTAGATAATAGTAGAAAGATATATACACATATTACCACTACCACCTCCACTTATTGTTTAACAAAATTCGCTTGATAGATTCATTGTTCTCTTGGATGTTTAGACCTCAATTGCAACTTGAATAAACAAATCTACTTTTGCCTACTTTTTAAGCGAATAAACATGGTATATGAAATTGAAAAAGATTCTCTGAAATATTATTAATGAGAAATATATCTGATATGAAAGTGGTGAAGTAGGCAGAAATTCTTCAAGAATCAACAGCAATAAACAGAATTTTTGTTTAGAAATAAGATTTTCATCTTCATTAAGTTAAACAAACATTTTCTTTGAATTTCTTGAGATTTTCTGTAAGTTAGTTTGGGCTACTCAGAGATATATATATATACTACTTAGTTTGGCGAACTAATCAGACTACATTCAGATACAATAACTACATATATTTTATTCAGAGTAAAATATCTGATTTGATCCCAAAATACCTTAAGATTCCCTCTCATAATTTCTTTACATCTAGAAATTCTTGGGCAACTCAAGTAATTTGTATAATTATTGCTGCATCTCTCAAGAACTTCTACGTTCTGCCACAGAATTCAGCTCAAATGCAGAGTTATTTAATATGCTAATTGAAGGTTTTGGTGCACAAAGCTCTTAACTCTTGGCTCTTAGCTGTTGGCTGTTGGCTGTTGGCTGTTGGCTCTTGGCTGCTGGCTGGCCAGCAAAGACTTGGCTAATATTTCACAGGGCAGCAATAAATTGCATGTTGCATAAAGAGAAGCCGCAGCAGCAGCAGATGTTGCATGTGTGGCACAGTGCGAATGCTGTTAGCTTTGAGTCATGCTGAAGTGACTACGACTGCTGCTGCTGATGCCAGTGGCAACAAGAGATGTTCATAAAATATATTGAAAGTGCTTTGCATAAATTCTGAGAACAAGAGACAATGGATTATTGCCGTTTGAACTTTATGGAGCAGAATGCTCTTCGAGTTCAATCAATTAAGGCCAGGCGACATTTGCTGGCGTCTTTAATAGCTCAAACGCTCATTAGTTCAAATTTAACTGCAGTATAGAGTCGAAAAACGGGTCAGGCAATAGCCGACTCGACTCGACTCGACTCGCATCGAGTGGCTTGCCTCATGCATAAAAGAATATGCGAATGATGTAGCACAGATGCTCCAGCATCAATATGAACCGAACTGAACTGAACTGAACTGAACTGATGAGCACAGATGAGAACTGACTGTGCGCTGTGAAGGGCAGCAGACGCTTTCCCATGTTCATCCATCAAGCGTTGAGCTACAGATACTTCCACAGCTACAGCTAAAGATACATGCATGCATAGATAGATAGATAGACTGGGCCATTTGATGGATGCATGCTATAACAACAAACAAGCAAAGCAACAAACGAACAACAACAAAAAAAAGCGACAAATTTCGCCACACACACAGACAGAGAGAGAGAGAGAGAGAGAGAGAGAGAGGGACACAGATAGAGATACAAAAGTATCTCAAAAGCTGACAATGACGCATTCTAATTAGACAGTTCTTGCATAGTCCGCTTTATATGACTCCTATTTGTTTGGTCCAACCATTTGATGAACATATCAATGTCAACAGCAGCCACATGGAACCACAATCAGCACAAGCTAACACAAGCTATATATATATATAAAAATATGTGTATATATATATATATATATATATACTCCCGTTTATTGCGTATATGCAAGGTGTTTAGTCAACAGCGAGCTTTTGTTTTCTACTGAATACCCTGTGAAGCGGACAAAGATATGGCTGTTTGTATGTAGAGTGAATGTAAGTGAGAGGTAGTAGAGCAATAGTTACCTAGAATCATGATCATACTGATCATACGTGATCCTACTGATCATATTTGATCAGTCTAAGCAACTGAGATGATCTGTCTTATCGAACTGTTAAGAAGTTGACTGATAAGAAAAGTGCTGCTCAACAAATGATTCAATAATCAAGTTAAGCGATGCATTATTGACTTATATCGATAAATTATATATTTTGTTTATATAAACATGATTAAAAGATTTTATATATGTAGGATATCTACCTGAACTGTACCTGTAGGACTCCAATTGTTATACATTCCATATATATTAGAATCTTTATAATATTTTCAACAATAACTAATCAAATCTAAAAAATCTCAACATTTCCTAACTTTTTATTATTTCATACATCAATTCGTTATGTTAAATAATCTACAGAGTATTCCCTAGCTGCACACACACAATCTCGCTCTCTCTCTCTCTCCCTTCCACAATTAATCCCAAATTTATATTTGACCGCCCCAAGCATTATTTATTTCATGAGCTCATTTCGTTGTAATTAGCTTAATAATTCGAATTAGTTTTCGATGCGCGCTGCGTCCACATTTCGACCGCAGAAAACGTTTATTATTTCGAGCTGCTTCACACATTATTTAATATTTACAATTTAATACTTAATTGAATGGGTTTTTCGAAATTTGTCTGCTTTTAATGAGGCTGAATAGTTGAGGGTAATATTTGACCACAGATTTGATGTTAGTTGAAGGTTTGGCTGTGTAGAGTGTGAGATAAATCAGGCAGATTGACAGATAATCGATTAAATGGTTTGATATGTGTGTGTAGAGGCTATCATTGGGAGGAGAAGAGTTACTGAAGTTATGGTTGTTGGTCTAGGTATATATCTGTCTGGTGGCAGAAGTTTTTTGTGATGTAGTTTCGTACACAATCGATATTTATCGATATTAAGGTTTTATCTCTCAGTTCGAGATCATATTCAAAAGTTATGAAGCTGCAATTTCTTTCCCATATGAACTTCCCATACCTTCAACAATAAACCCTGACTCACTCAACTTATCAACTGGATTTTCGATTATAAAACTTTAACGAGGTAAAGTCTTACAGCCTCCTTATCTTCGGCATACTGAAGCGCAAGTTATGGCAGACAGTTAGTTTAGCCCAGTTCCTGCACTTATTTCCACTACATCTACTTTATGCACTGCACTCTGACAGAGTTCTCAAGTATGTATATGGAGCACTGTAAAAGCCCCAACTAACATAAGTCAAGCTCATCTCACGTTGTGGCTCATTGCCCAAGGGCCACTGTAGCAGTCATCAGCTAGACAATATAAAGTGCTATTTGTGGGCACTCAAAAGACGCAGACGCAGCTACCTGCAGCTCGCAGAGCTACCTTCATAACCACTCGTCTTCAGTCTCTCTCTCTCTCTCTCGTCCCGTTGGGCACATCGCTCACTTAACGTAGCTTTGCGTCATAAAGTTCAAGTTCATTATGCCAGCAAACAGGAAAAATAACAAACAGTTAACACACACACACACACACACACACACACACACACACACACACACACGCCCACAGAGGCACCTTTGAAGAGAGCCCAATGAAATATTGTTAAGAGCCACTTGCAGCGATTACACAAAAAAGTGAAACCCAGCGACAATAACAAGAAACAAGAAAAAAGTGCTACTGACCAAAAGATGCCATAAAGCAACAACAACAACAATAACAACAACAAATAAACGAACTGTAAAAACAAAAGCAATGTTAAATAATTATTATTTAATGGCATTGTGTGCATTGGCTCGTTAGACTGAGTCCAAATAAAAAGAAAATGAAGAAGAAAAAAACTGGTACGAATGTTGTACAGACTGCGAAATACTCGTTCAAATGTTTTTGATAAATATCAAGAGAGAGTTTGTAGTCACTACTCTTAAATTTCGAAGCTCTATATATAGTTTTTGGTAAGTCAATAGAGTAGAAGCAATTACTGGTTAACAGTATTATTATTCGTTAAGATTTGAAATTCTAGCTTAGACTGTGGAAGATACAATATTACTCATTTGGAAACCCCCCAAATGGGCCTAGTTATATCTCCTCACAAGTATATATTAGGAATTTCAACCTTAAACCAAATATAGTATTTCATGATTTGCCACGCCCCTAGTGGGCATATCGCGCAATTCTTAACACTTTGTAAGGCGAGAGTAGCAACGAGTACGCTTCAATAGCACGAACGGATGCACAGCAAGACAAACATTGCTCAAAAGCCAATATACTCTTACACTTCGTGAACAAGTACAAAAGGTTGCAAATACCTCTTCCTCAATCAAATCGTCCCCTCTCTCTCTCTCTCGCACCCTTGTTAGTTAACTTGTTTTTTTTTTGGCCATGTTGACATTTTGGGCCGATTCGTGGCTCACCTTTCCCTCACGTTGGCCCACTCAATGTGCTCGCCATTTAAATGCCAGCTAAATGCTTTAAAGATCATCATTGAAATAAAAAACAAAAAACAGAAGAAATAAAACGAAAATTTAACTTCAAGTGAAAGTACGAAATAATCGAACCGCTTTGAGAAAGTCACAAGACACAATTGAAATTTAAATTCAAATTCGGTTTTCGTATACGGATTGCTTGCAATAAGCTACCCACTACTGGGCCTGGTCAGGCAGCCACCACGCCCCCGTCCACGCCTCCTTCACCAAAAAAAAAAAAAACTTCGCTAGCGACTTTTGGCCATTTTAGCCACTTAAGTAGTGGCATTCACCTCCGGTCTAGCAGCTTCTCCTATTTTTTCAGGCATTACCCTGTTCTTATGGTTGGTGCCATGAAGGTGTAGTTTGAAGTGGTCGTTAGCACTTGGTTGTATTGTTTTTATGTGGCAATTAAGTTATATTTAAATATTATTATTTTAGATTTTTTTTAAAATTTTTTATAATTAATAATTTAGCTTCAATAAAATGCATATATCATTATTTAATCTGTTTAGCAACATCTTCAAGTTACTTACACAGTATCTACTAGTCATTCATTCTACTTAACTCCACTCTTAATGGTTTTTTCTTTTGGCTTTTTTTCGTTTGGGCCTTTTAGCTCTTTTACAGCTGCGAGCTGCTGTTTTTATTGCCGCTGGCATTGCTTACATATCTGTGTGTGTATGCCTAGTTGTATGTGTGTGCCTAGCTGTGTGTGTGTGTGTGTGTAGATTGTTTTCTGCAGCGCTGGGCTTCTGTTTTTCTTTTTTATTGCTTTTTTCGGGTGGCCCAGCACTTAAAATTTTGCACTGCTAGCGCTTCGCCAGCGACTCTTTCTCACAGCTGCTCAAAGAGTTCGCGAAGATGTGGAAATGAGGAGTAGAGGAGCAGAGAGGGTCTCGGTTTCCAGTTACAGTTAAGCATTATATCATTCAATTAGTTGCATCTCATCTAAAATTTCACAAATTAGCTGCTTACAACATCTTCGTCATGTGCTGCCTCCTCTTCACCTTGCGACGAGACAACAAAATTGTGATTTTTTTGCACATTCATCAGATGATGTGACAGCAGAGATGACTTTGAAGAAAAAAGAAGAGCTTCAGATTTGAATTGGTAGATTGGTAGGAATGGTAACAAGCTAACCAAATTGATTTATGAAAAATTCTAAAGAGATTGTAAACTACAATCTATATTAACAGACTTTATACTATCCCTCATTTAATATATGTAAGTCCAGTTATATTCTCTAAATTTCACTTTCTATAAAGTAAGTTTGATCGAGAAATAGTAATTGAAATCTTACAAATTTTGTTAGGCGCTTTATTTGACGTTCATGAATGAAAAATTCCAAAATGGACGATAATCAGTGTTTTGTAACGACCGTACTCTAGATATCCTCGAAGCCAAATGGCAGCATTGGCTTGAACTGAACATCCTCGTCAGTCCACATGGTCACCATTTCAGTGGACAGGACAATCTTATGCAAATGGGATGGAAAGAGTTCGTTCTTCTCGAACTGATAGCCAACCAGATGATGGCAGCCGGCACAGAGCACGGGTCGCATCTCTAGGCCACTGCCGGCCAGCAGACCCTCCTGCAGCACCACGTTGCAAGCGTTGTTGATGAAGATGCAGCCGCCTTCCTTGCAAATGATCTCGCCCTCATCGCTGATGGCTGTGAAGCACTCGCTGCATCGAAAGATGTGATTGATCGTCTTGCGCACCATCTTCGATCCGAACGCAATCTATATGGTATATATATGTATATACATATGATCACATATATACATATATATCTCTATATATCACTATAAATATATAGAGGAATGCAGTTCTTCTTCTGAGAGTGCAATTCTTTGTATTGCTTTTCGAAAGATATCTTTGAATATATTTAGAAGTGTGTGTCGAGTTAGTGACTTCGTAATTTCAGTGAGTTAGCTCTGACTTCCCAGAACTGAGCTGGCAATACGAATTTTTGTCATGGCATGCTTGACAACCTACCGAGCTAGGTATCTCATATGCAGTATATATGTATGTTTACATAAACTATTCAGAGAGAAGAAAGTTTTTCTCTTTAAGATACCAATTCAAGCATACATACAGCATATGGATATCTAACTCGATAAGTTATAAATTTAAAGATTTATTTTGAGCATAACTCGAGAACTTTAAGAGCTATAGCCAACAAATTTGATAAGTGGTTGATCAGAAACTAAGCACCGATAAAAATAAAATTACTTCCGGAATAACTCCCCCTCATGCCTTGCATAATGGTAATTAAACGTTTGTAAATTCTGATTAGTTCCGTAAAAAAAAAGATATCTCCCAAACATGCTGTGCCATTTCTCTCACTCTTAATTGCTTTGGCTGTTCAAACAGACAGTGGCAACAGGCTGCGGTCCCAAACAAGTTGTAAAATAACAATAAAAACCATCGAAACGAAATTGAAAGTCGCAACTACCGAAAAGGCATCAACGGCGATAACATACAATGATACTATTACAATGCCCACAAAAGTGTTGTGCAGAGCGGGAGAGAGAGAAAGAGAGAGAGTGGGAGTGAGAGGGGGAGAGGGGGGTGTGGGGGCAGAGGGAAGAGTATTGCCATAAACACACAGCTCGAGTTCAATAAAAATTATTAAACGCAACGCGCGACGACCTTGCGCAGATGCGTTGGGTTACGTTGCGTAATGGAAAGGCCAGCCAACAGCTGGCAGCTTCAAGTGGCTGCAGAGTGAGAGAGAGAGAGGGCGATGTGTATAAAGAAGAAGCAGCAGCAGCTGAAGCAGCAGCAGCAAAAGTTGAAGGCGACTGCAAACCGGCTTCAAAGTGTAGCAAGAGCCGGTTAAGCCAGCAGCATTTTGTCATTACACTCAGCTCTACACATTTATTGTTGTTGTTGTTGTTGCTCTTCAGTTTTTGGTGTTTGCGTCCGAAATTAGTAAAACAACAAACAAAGATACGGCAAATTCATGCCGAATGCCAAATACTCTCACGGATAGAAGTGGTTAGTTGAAAAACTTTATTTGCAAATAACTTTTAGTCTAGCCATATGAGATGGTAATAGTAGTTATAGTAGAAATAGCAGAAGCAGAGTCTATATAGAAACTCTAATAGGTTTACTGATCATATATCAGCCATCTATGTCATAAGCATAACTTCATCACAAGTCACATCACAAGCTGCATATACCCGCTGTTAAGGCATACGAAAACCAAACCAAACCAAAATGCCAACGACTAAATTCAGTCGCCTTTACTTGGACCGCCCGATAAACATCTTTAATTATTTATTCTAAATCAAAGCTCGACCAAATGCCAAATGTTCAACAAAAAAGCTGATTCTCGTCTTGTCTGCTCGGTGGGCGTGGCATGCCCACACTGCTCGATTAGAAATGTTAATTAGCTGTGAAAGCAGCTGAAACTGGAGAGTCGAGAGCATTTCTTATAGTCAACACCCAACAGTAGGTCCGAAATTCGAATGCACAAAAACCTGTTCTGATAGCCCCAAAACTCAAGTTTCAGTTGAGTTCAAGAATTTTTATTTATTTCAAATGATTCAGATTTTTAATGACCCTGAATTAGATTTGGGAATATTTCAAGAAGAGAAGAGAAATCAATTAAAATAATGGATTGGAATTTCGATGACAGACTTAAGTGTTTGGCTCGATGTTAAAAATTGAAATAGATTTAAGTGCTTCTTTACTGCTCCTTTACTGATTTACTTTAGATTTCCAAAGTAGAGCTCTATAACAGAACATTCGAAATAGTTCAAAACAATGGTAGGTATGTACCAGTCAGGCATAACAGGCTGTACAAAACTCGTTCACAGTACAAAAATCAATATTTCTGGATTTGACATGCCCCAAAGTGTGTGCCATTTCATAGGTCTATCTGTGGAGCAGGTGAATCATATGCAATTTGACGATTTGAATGAATTAATTTAGCTTGAAGTGAGCAATGATGCTGTCAGCGGGAAGATATGATTCTAAAAACTAGAAACTTATAGAATTTTATGGCAGGCAGCAAAATCTATGAGCTGAAAAAGAAACTTTGAAGTTCATTTGCCAAGAGAAGAGGAGGAAAAAGAGGAGGTCTGTTATACTCTCAAAGACGCCTTTTCAGCACCTCAAGGAATCTTTGTAAAAGTATAATCAGATTATTGGTTAATACATTTAATCTAATTTAATTCTTATGCTACAGCTATGCTAAAGACTATGAGAACTACATCTAAAATTTTCAATAAATGCAAGTCTTTTCAGCTTCTCAGTCCCTTACACTCTATAAATGAGACTTAAAGACTTATCTAACTATAAACAGCATTTCAATTTCAATTGATTTATCAAACAGTTAGATACCGTTTATATAGCTTAAGAGCTGCTTTTTATTGTTATTATTTTCTTATAGTTCTGAAATGTTGCAATTGCAGCTTTTGTGGCATTCGCTTTGCTCGTGTGTTTTTAGTGTCATTTGGACATCAAACAGAGCGTAACCCGCTCGCTGTCACGCAATGCCAAGCTCGACTTTTGCACAGATATTTTTGTTGATGTTCTACAATGGAACTGCCTCCTAACCGCCCAACTACTGGAACTCCCCTCCCATCTAGTTGACCATAAATCGAATCGTTGATGCGTAAAGTTTTTTGTTTTATTTTTAGGTTTTACGAAAGCTTTATAAGTTTGAACTTGAAATTTTTGATACAGGCATAAATAATATATACAATAAACTGGTTCTAATGATGTGACCCAGTGTGTTTGGCCCACAACTTAGGAAATAGTTGTCTAGAATTTGCATCTCTGATGAGCAGACAAATGCCAAATGTGGTTTGGGAATTGAACTGAGCCAAGTAGGAAATAGCTTTGATAATCACATATGCTGCAGACATGTGAAATATATTATTATTTGCATAGCTGGACGTCCAAATGGACAATTAATAAGTTATTTTGGTTTAATCAATCAATTATTACAACATTTTGGGTCCGCCTGCTGTGAATATGCAATTTACTTGATCCGAGTTTCGATTAGAGCTTAATTAACACATTTTTGAATCATCGTTGAGCTTCTCAAATAGCTTTCCAAATACCAAAGCTGTTTATACATATATCTGACATAGATATGACATGTGGGTCAGCTGTGGGTGTTTAGTTTAGCTAACCTAAGAATTCGTCTAGATTATCTGCATAACTTGATTTTGGCAAATAAATTAAACTGAGATTCTGAGTTATGGACCCACTTTTGCTTTGCTTTGTTTTGTTTTAGGCAAGTTTATTAAAAGATCTTTAAAAAAGTTCATTAAATTAAATATATTATCTAATAAAATGTAGATAAATCTTAGAAAATATATTAAAAAAGATTAAAAAATAAAATTAATGAAAGATTAAAAATATTTTAAATAAATAAAATAGAAATTAAAATCATAAATAATATAAAAAAATTTTAAATACTACAGAATCTCATTTCATCTTCCTTTCAATAGTCTGTCAACTATAAAATATCGTGGCTACTCTACAAAAATTGCTCAACATATAAACTGTAAGTTATTATATATTAAACTTAATTTACAATGATATTTACATATTTAGTTTTATTAAATATTTATATATTAATTGAGTTTTTTTTATTGCCATAAAAAATACATTTTGCCTATTAAAACTCACTTAATTGCCATAAAATGCAATTAATAATATTTGTTACATATGTTTATGGCTATACCCGAATCGTATGAATTATGTATATATCCGGAGGCATGAAACCTTGTTTCAAATAATAATAAAAAACACAATACTCCTCTCATAAGTAACTATAAAATAAAACATATACAAACTGAAAGCAATTCAGTTTTTTGTGCTGAGTGGGAAAATAGCAAATATTTTACTTTCACAGCTTTATAAATTTATGAATGTTTGAAGCACACAAAAAACCTTTCAAATTGCACGTTGTAATCGCTGCGGAATGGAGCCGGGGTAATAGTTGCATTTGATATGTGGCAAACGTGCCACGTGAATGAACATCAACAAAAAATTAGGAAATTTTATATGGCGAAAAGCGAAGATGTTAATACTCTGCAAAATATATTCTCAGCATGAAGTGCCATGTTGAAAGCGAATCGTAGATAAATAAAGATCAGAGAGAAGAGCAAGTGTATTATAGAACTGTACATTGACATGTCTCGTTAGTTTCATTTTAATATTGGCGAACAAATATTGTTATCCTTGTAGTCTAGCATACTCTCACTAAGATTATTTACAGAGTATATCAAAAAATGCTTTCATTTTTTCCTTCTTGTGCACTTCCGCATAAAAAGTTATTTAACTGCGCATCAAACTGTAAATTACAGTAAAAAGCCTTTCAAGCGCCATTTTGTGGGCGCCCACACACACACACACACACATGTAACCACACATACACACACATTCACCCGCACACACACACATCGCAGCACAAATAATGAGTGTGAAAAGTAATTCAATAAAACGCTCTTAATTATACTTTTTGATCTTCGCTATCAAAATGAAAAGGTTAAAAGAGTGCCAAATAAATCCGATTACAAGAGATATATCTATATATGATTTATATATATATATGATAGTACACATACATATATATATAAATACTTATATAGATGCATGAAGCCAGTCAAAGCTGGCCAGCTTTGGGGCTGACCTCAAGCCAGACCCGCAGCAACCGAATTTCAACGCAGTTAAAACTTTTTTTTTTGTATTTTCAAACTGGATTTCCTTTTTGGTTTTCCTCTTTCTCTTTTTGTGGAGGAGGAAGAGTAATTTCCTTTGGTTTTATTTATTTGTACATTTATCTTCTTGTTCCCGTTTTAATCCCCAAACATTCTTGATAAGCCATTTCGGATTTAATTGAGCGTTTTTTTTCACTTTTGATTTATTTGTTTTGCTGCTGTTTTATTTGCCAATAAAACTGAATGTTTTTTGTATTGATTTATGAAGTGGTAAAGTGTGAATTTTTTAAGTGCTGTAATCTGCGAGGCTTACTATAAACTAAAGATAACAATTCGTTAGCTGCGACTGTGCATGGATTGGCATATGGCAATCGGAAGATGTGAAAGAAAACATATTTTGTCATCAAAAAATAAAATAATAAAAGTTATTTTTAATTGTTTTTTCTTAATTAAAAAGTAGTGGAAATATTTATAGTTCATATTTATTAACATTTTATTGCCAATTGTTGTTGTAAAAAAAATAAATCTTGTCCAATTTAATTTATTTGTGTTGACTTTCTATAAGGGCCACATTTATCTGTGTAACTCAGTCGCTTGCTCAATGAAATATGAATCGTTATATAATATTAATCGACGACAATAAAAGTTGTGCTGCAACTGATTTATAATCGAAGGCAACAGTTGATAGTTTTTTTTGTTGGCTTTGTCTCCTTTGATTTGGCCATAAATCTATCATCTGTTGTTAGTTTTTTTTATCTATCTATTGTCATCTGTTTGCAAAGGGGGAACTATTTGCATATAGTGCAAAAAGTTATCGCAATAAATGATAACGATGACGATAACGACTGCGATTAAGCTGAAGATAACGATAAATGTTAACGAGCTTTGCATTTGAGCAAATAAAAGAACAGATTTGACTGTGACACGTGCTTAAGCCAGGCGTTGGGGTTGGGGTTGGAGTTCGGCTTTTTGTCGTTGACCCAAATTAGCTGGGAAATTGCGCATACGCCACGTGCAACCGCCCACATTTGACTGACTGACACAACTGTCAGCACTAAAACCCAGAGACTCTAATTAAAAATGAAGAGACAGTGAGCAAAAAAAAATGAAAGTAAAAGCCACTTGATAGTGGATCTGAAGAGAATAGATGATGAACTGCCAAATACCTCGGATGTTAATGTGAAAATGAGCTTGGCAGTAGGGTAGTGTGAGTACGTATAGAGAAAGCCTCCTCCAATGATTATTTGGTATATATACATATATATGATATGCTCAGAAATTGTAGCTAATATACCCAATACTTAAACATGCGGGCATTTACAGGGTATCTAGTAATCTAAATAATTGAAGTAAATATATCAGTGATGCGGGCATATGCGAATATATCTATATGGTATGATCAGTAGTTGTTTCTAATATGCCCATTCATTCAACATACCGTAATAGGGTATATTTTAATCAAAATAACTCAAATCATTTCAAAATTTAAGTTATTTGACGAGTAGATATATAGAAGCTTCCAATTTGCACAAATAGTATAGATTGATAGATGCTTCCGCTCACATACTCTCGTTTACAGGGTATATAGAACCATATACCATATACCCATCTTCGTACAATTAGGCGTTTACAGGGTATCTGGCAGTGGTAAGCCAAGTCAACTGCAAATAGAGATACGCAGTTTTTGTGGGCGTCACAGGGCGTTACTGCACTAGCTACCTGCCTCTATACGTGCGGCTAATTATATGTCAGCATTGAAGAGACAATCAAAGAGAGAGAGAGAGAGAGTGAGAGGGAGTGTGAGAGAGAGAGAGAGAGCGACATGGTCATGGCAGTTATTTTAGCTGGCAAGTAATTACTATGCAGCTGGCATAGACGTAACGGAGCTGAAATGTTGTTGGATGATCAATGCTCGTACAGCCGGAAGAGGTTGAGGAAATTAAAGAAGAAGCAGCAGGTAAAACAGAAGGCGAGGAGGGGGGTGGGGTCACCCAGGTGAATTGTATATCAAAAATGTTCGAAAACTTACCTTCTCCGTGCTGGATTGAAAGTAGTAAACCATCACGAACATCCAGATGATGCTGACGAAGACAATTAATTTGATGTTGCGACGCATGTTGATTGGTTCTTCTTCTTCTGCCTCTGCTCCTTTAACTGATTTTTATTATAATTATATTATTTACCGGACGTTTATTTCTGTTGTTGTTTATTGTTATTTGGCAAATTCGTTTGCTGTTTCACTGTGCGAATTGAAATAATAATAAATTATTGATTGGATGAATTACATTTAATTAAGAGCCACAAACACGTGCCACATGCCACAAATTCCAGTACTCAATTATTTTTATTTCGCTTTTTATATTTTTGTTTAACAACTGAAAATCTGTTTATCATTTGTTTGTCTTTCCGCTCTTCCTCTTTGCCACTTTTATTTATTTAAATGCAATTAATTAGCTAGTTGAACTACAGTTCCACAATTCCACAGTTCCTGCGGCAGCCAAGCTGTTGCCAGCTTCCGTTTTTGGCTCACAATTAATTATCGGCATCCATACTCGCTCGCGAAATGCAAATGAGTGTATTTGATTTGCTTGTTAGGCACCTGTCTGTCTGTCTGTCTGTTTGCTTTTGGCCTTTCTGTGGCGTGGCATATCGAAAACCTACATTTTCATTGACCTGCCTTATAGATTGATCTAAGTTTGCTCCATCTAGGCGAGCGAGAGAAAATAATATAGAGGGAAGAGAGAGGAAAGTAGAGAGCGAGCAGAAAGGAGAGAGGGAAAGAGAGAGAGAGAGAGAAAGAGAGAGAGAGAGAGAAAGAGAGAGAAAGAGAGAAAGATTTTTTTAAAAATTTGAAATTTGATTTTAAAATTTTATTTTTTTTTAATTTTGATGTATGTTTTTTGTTCAGGTGCAGCTGATAAACCAATCAAGCCATGGCCTTATATTTACAATGGAATGACTTTCTGCTACCGTAAAAATAATATTTTTTTTGATTGACATAATAAATATTATTTTAAATTAATATTTAAGTTTTGTTTTGTTCTCTAATTTCTTTAATATGTATATATTAACGGCATGACTCTCTTCAAGCTAAAAATTATACGACTATTAAACAGAGTAGTAATTGTTTATATAACAGATAGATAAATAAGATGATGATATCATTGAAAGCTCTGCCGACTGATAATGATCATGATATACATATATAGAGATCTATAGTATATAGAATATAGTAAAAGTAAATAATATAGTAGAATATAGTATTCTACTTTCTATATATTATTTAGTTCACTTTTTACTTAAAATTATTCGACTGCTTCTACTTGCTTCGAGCACTATGCCAAAGCACTTTTTATCTCGCACCTCTGATAAACTTTAGATTAACATTTGGCATTTCCCTGGAACTCGATAAGCAAACCGAATATTCAAGTTTGCTGCCTTAATTAAAAGCCTGCGTTGTTATTATTTTTAATTAATTTCCTCAACGCCCAGTCGTTCACACACTTGAGAAATTGCTCTTCAAATAATGTGGGTCACTTCAATGATGTCATAGGCAAAGTTAATGGAGCCCAAATGGCAAAAATGTTTAATTAAAATATTTTTATATAAATTTAATTTTATATAAATTTAATTTTATATAAATTTTTAACTAATGTTAAAGGTAAAATTTAGAAACAGCTGTTCAAATGTCAGTTTCATATTTTTCTTGTTTATTTATTTAGGTTGAGGCATTAAGCATACGCAACGTGTCGCGAGATAAGATAAGTGCGCAGCTTAACTGTAAACTGAAAATTAGATTTTGATAAAAACTGAAATTTATTTTTATACATTTTTGCTATAAATTTATAAATTTTGTAAAATTTTGTTATTTGCCCGCATTTGCAGTTCCAATTATGATCGATCATAAAAATATAAACACACAAACACAAGGAGAGAGAGGGAGATGGAGCGAGTGCACTATAATGAGCGACAATTGCTCAAATGCTTATGGCTTTCTTGCTAATATTGTTGTTGTGGTTGTTGTTGTTTATTTGCAATTGTCTTGCATTTACCGTTGAGTAGTTTATTATGCTTGATTAGCGCGCCGCACAACACGCGAGTAACGAGCTTAGAAACTTCGCCTACTGCGACTACGACTACGACTACGACGGCGGCTGCGACTGAAACTGCGACTGCGACTGAGACCGAGACCGAGACGAGCGTCTGCGTCAGCGTCGCACACACGAATGACCGCTAAGCGTCGCAGTCGCGTATATTTTAATGCCAAAAGGCAGTGCAGACCAACGACGTGAAGCGACGACGCGACGCAACGGCAGTCTTCAATTGTCTTCTGTGCTTTGCTTGCCGCTAGCCAACCGGGTTGCAGCGTATAAGAGTCGGAGCAAGCACGCCGGTTCGCTGCAAACATGTTGCGAACATGTTCGATGCCAACCAAACAGCTAAAGTTGGCAGAATTCAAGTTCGAGCAGCAACAATTGCTTCGAACCTACAACGTTGCGTATGCGTAATGTTGAGCAGAGCCGTGAAATGGGCAGAAAAATAAGAAGATATTTTTATTCATTATTTTTAAAAGTTAATTTAATTTCGATATATTTTTGTTATGTGGAGTCACTTCAAATCACCTTTCAATTTGTTGATCTATTTTTTCTAACTATTTCTGATTAAATTATTTGCAATTTAATTCATAATGAAAATGTTTTTTTTTTTCTATTTTTTTGGCACATACCCGACATTTCACTTCAACATTTTTAATCAACTCAAGCTTTTTGATTCCCGCTTTCCTATCTATTTTTTAAATGAGTTGAATTTTATTTTTAATGAGCTCTCTCTCAATTTTTATGTGAGGATGGCAACAAAATGTTTGCCATATTCAATTAAAACTAATTAAATATTCATTCAAATTGTTAGAATAAACTGTAGTTATGCAAATTTCATGCAACAACAACAACAGCAGCAGCAACGATATGCAATGTGGCCTGCTCTTCTTTTTGGTTTAGTTGCGTTGGTCAGCTTGTGAGTTGAGTTGAATTGGGTGAGATAAATGCCTGCATTATTTATAAACTGACTTCGAGCGTGCAAGGGTCTGTGAGGGTGTCCATGTGTGTGTGCGTGTGTGTTAACAAGAGCCATAACGCTTAAAGGACAACTACAGCAGCTGCTGCAAAAAGTACTTGGGCAGTAAAAAAAGAGAGCAGAAACTAAGCAAACGAACAAATAGAATAACAAAGTGAGCAATTGCAAGTGGAGGGACGACTAGCAGATGCTATATACCTATATAAATATTAAATATATACACTTTATTCTTTAACTGATTAAAGTTGGAAAAAAGTAAGACCTACTCTAGTAGGCTAGACTAATGAGAAAAATTATGTTTGTTAAAGAAAAATTTCAGTTTTTATTAATTTTTAGTCATAAATAAAATATATTTTGTTATCAGTATATATTACTTTAATTTTATTTAAATTTTAATTATTAATTATTAATTATTTATTTTTTAATTCAAAAATTAATATATTTCAATAATTTTGTATTTTATTTAAAATTAATTAATTTTATTTTGTAATAACCAGAGTCTTAGTCTTAGCCTTAAAGCCCTTTGTCTCTCTCTCTTTTCTCTCAGCCCACTCGCATTGAGCTTTCATTCAATATGCCCGCTTGATCTTCTTAATTGCATATTTAAGAGTTTAGCTAAGCACTCTAGGGTAAGTGTGGGTGACTGCGACTAGCAATTTCTAGCACTTATCTCTCTCTCTCTTTACCTGCCCTATACCCTTCTTTTTCTCTCTCTCTCCTACTCCCTCTCCCTCTTTAGTTTCCTGCATATATCCTTGATTTTTGCCGCTGACCGTTCGCTTATATAAATTGGCTTAAAAACTCGAACGTACAACGAACTGGCCAACAAAAACTCATGACTATGCAGACAGATAGAGAGGGAGAGGCTGAGGGGGTGGTGATGGGGATGGGAGCGAGAGACATGCAGACACAGCACCACAGACAAGAGTCAAACAATTACTAGAAGAAACATCAACTTTTAATAGCAGGACGAGTATTTAATACCCTTTGGGAAAGAGGAATAAAAAATGATTTCATAGCAAAGCTTTGAATATGAAAGAAGAAGAATTTTAAAATATTATTGTTTTATATGAGAAAGGGTTTGCTGGATAGGTATTAAATATGAAAGTGAGATTTTGTGAAAGGTAGAAGCTTTATGGGGTAAGTAGAATAGTAGGCAGATAAGACAGAACTCAACAGAAACTAATCTTCAATATCCTCTTAAATACTAACAGAGTGAATACTTATGTACTGCTCCTTTGTTATAAAGGAAAGTTCCAAGTAGAGGTGTTTTCTAGCAGTGCTGAGGCAATATACAGACGAAACTAGAAACAAAGAACTGCTAGTAGGCATATAAGTAGATAGAATGTTGCATAGATATAAATGAAACTTATGTATAGCATCCTTTACACGTTGTCATTCCAACACACTGAAAGTACCCTTTAGTTTTCTGTAGGGTATCAATGCATATGCAACTGTCGCAGCGAGTCAGCCAAACAGTTGCATGAGTGGCATTCCATTAGGCGTAATTAGAGCATTTAGAGCTGTGGAAAAAAGTTAAGAAAAGCCAACAGCAACAACAGCAGAAAGAAGAAGAAGAAGAATCAGTAGAGAGAATGTAGAAGATGAAGAAGAGGTAACAGCAACAGCAGCAGCAGCTGTTGGCAGAGACAGTTGAACTAACTAATGCATAAATGCATGAAATGTTATATGCATATGTATAGGTATATATATATATATATGTATATATGTGTGTGTATATATGTGTGAGTGTGTTGGTGTATGTGTGCATTTGTTGTGCTGAAAACAATTTAGCTGCAAGTCTCGCTTGACTGTGGCAGCCACCAAGTGCGGCGACTTGGCTTTCCAAGTACGATAATTAAAAGTTGGTTAAATGTTGCATGAGTTGCAGCTGCAGCGGTGGCAGCAGTGGCAGCATCCTTCAAAGCACATTTGATTGCACACCATTTGCCAGTCATGTCTCCCTCTCCTTCTCTCTCTTTTTATCTCTTTTCCTCTCTCTCTCCCTCTCTCTGTCTCTCTCTCTCTCTGTCTGTGTTCACCTAGCCGTAAACTTTGATGCGGCGTATCTAACCAAGCGCACTTCACATTTGGCAGTCAGACTAGCTTGAGTCGACACCCCTCCTCCCTCTCCCTTAACCCCTGCCCCACTCACCCCTCACACAATATCCGCTCATTACTTGCTGGCTTTTTCTTTTTGGCCACACACATGCAACCCCTAGGCCATAGCCCCTACTGCGAGTCCGTAGCCAAATCTGTGGAAATTAAAAGTGCAAATGGATTTGGGAAATGTTGAAAGTAAAAGATATATATAAATAGATGGATATATATGTATATAAATTAATGCATAATTGCATTAGACACTTTACTTTTGGGTAAAGGCAGCCACTAGCTGGGGGCGTGGCAGTCAACTAACTACTTTGGTTTCTATACTCAACGCTGCAGTCACCAAAAATTTGTTGCAATTTATTAGCGTTGCGGCGCAGCTAAGCGATTCCGGCGGACGAAGGTGAGGTGTTAAAGGGTTTATATATACATCTGTGTGTGTGTGTGTTTGTGTATAGGTATGTGTTTGTGTGTGGGCATGTAACGCTTAAGTTGTGCGTCTGGCTAATGTCTTGATGACAAGCGAGCGTGGGCAAAGCTGATAAAGTGGCGTTAAGTGTTGTCGCCCTTTGTGTGTGTTTAGTTGTAGGTGTGTGGTTGTGTAGTTGATATAGTATTTGCGGTACTTTACACCTATACACCTAAAGTTGAGATAATCTTAAGTTATGCGAGTGGAGCAAAGATAAGAAGTCGTGGAGGAATGCAAGGATTATGAAATAGTTCTATGACTAATAATAATAATAAATAATACTAATAATATTTATAATTAATAATTATGATAAATAGTAATAATAAATAATAATAATAATAATAATACTAATTAGAGTATGCTCTCTGGTCATGATTACTTTTGAAAGTGCCCACATAAGAAGGCAATAAAGTACCGAATTGCATAGTCTGTGAAAACACAATGGACGATTCAGGGCACATTTTGTTGTACTACGAAAGATGAATAGAAAGAAAGAACCAAGCCTCGCAGTAACTTATAATAAAGTCAAAGTTGAGACAGAGAGACAATAGAGCAAATGAGCAACAACAAAGAAAAGAGTCTGGGACTTCGCCGAAAAGGTATTGTGAGACCTTAACACGGGAACACTGAGGACACAGCTGAGTTGAAGCGCATAGAAGGGCTGCACTTGGAAAGTTAATGCGCGATAATGAAAGATTCCAAGTTGGGAGACGGCCAAAGAAAGAGGAGAGCAGCCAAAGAAAGAGGAGAGCAGAAATTATAGACGGTGCATAAAGCACTTTTACATACCTCAGCTAGTGATAATCAATAATTTTAATGATAATAATGATTATGTATATAATATGTTCATTATGTTTAGTTGTGCATTAGAAAAAGATGAAGAACAAAGAAAATCACACAGAATCAATATCTTGTTTGTTTTGTTAAAGCTATTAATTTAGTACTTAATAAGAGTAATTTGTATTATACATTTATTTAGTTATATTTTTATTTTATTATAGTCTTATTTAATTATATTTTCGTTTTAAATCAATTGTTAATTTTTTTGTAATAATTCAATTTGATTTAATTTGACGCTCACAAAACAAATCCTAAGCCTATTTTTGCACAGTGTATTGTGTTATTATTCAAGTTTCAATGCTCTCAGAGAGTAAGAATTGCATTTGCCGGTCTGTTTGGCGCTCACTCGCTCTCACACTCTATGCCCGTTCACATTCTCTCCCGCTCTATCTCTCTCTTACTCACTCCGTCGCACACGCTTTGAGGGTGGCTTTTGGCTTAGCAAAGCAACTGTCATCAACTGTGCGTGCGGTTACATTTGAAGTGTGCCCAGCCTTGCTTGGCTTGGCTTGGCTTCTCCCACTCCCACTCTGACTCCTTCTCTCTAGCTATCCCTCTTGCTCCGCCAGGCTCTATCATAACAAAGCTGTCAGCTGCTGCAGCAGAATTTTAATATTTTTTTTTTTTTGTCTCTTTGTTTTTGTTACTCTTGGCACGCGAATTGCAGGCGCGACTTTTGTTTGTCTGCCTTCGATTTTTACACTCACACACAAACATACACTCGCACACAGGCAGAATTGATTTCATTGCTTACATTTTGTATGAAAAATTACAATTTGAACACTTTTTGTTACACTTTATTATATATTTTTTTAAACTTTAACTTTTATTGCTTCTTTTGCTTTGCTTTGCTTTGCTTTAACTCTAATTTCTTTCTTTCTTTTTAAATGCACTTTTGGTGTTTGTTTTTTTTTTTGTGTAGCAAAAATAGTAGCTTTTCCTTAACAACTATTTGTTATTATTATTTAATAATTAATTTTATTATTATTAGTTTTGTTATTTTTATTATTTTTGGAACGCGACGCGTTTCGTTGCGTTTGTTTAGTTCAACAAACGCTCGCAGCAACTGCCAAACGGCATTTCTTATTGCTGTTGTTGTTGTTTTTTCTGTCTCTGTTTTCGGCTTGTTATTCTTATTTCTTTCATTTTTCGCCTCATTCCTTGCTTCGCGCTGTGTGTGAAGTAACATTTCTTTTGGTCGCGCATTTCCGTGTTTTGCTACCCTTTTTGCTTCCTCAACATCAATTTCGCATTCTCTCTCTCTCTCTCTCTCTCTCTCTCTCTCTCTCTCGTTCTGTGACTCTCTCTCTTTAAATATGCATGCACTGAGGGTAGCTTTGGCTGTTTAAGCCAAACGCTCTCTTGGGAGAGAGCTTTGCGCATGCGCAAAACTTTGCTCTGCGAATATTTGAATCGAGAAATTCCGTTAGGCAAGCGAGCAGTCAACTGAGTCCACAACAAGTGGAAATTATTAATTTGTATGATACAAAATAATATAATTTAATTTTGATAACTAAATAATATCAAAACTATTTAAGTATCGAAAAAGGATTAATATATTAAATAAATTTCAGACACAAATACCTTTTAAGTTTAGAATATATTCAATAGTTGAATATTGGTCAAATTTAAGTGCGATAATAAATAAATACGACGAAACTAACATGTTCAGTATATTGAATTTTTATATTTTATCAATTAGAACTTTAAGATACCTATTCAAATACGATACTTTAAATATCATATATTTTATTACATACACAATATACAAAATCCCATTCTGTGAATTTCAACATCTTAAATATTATTGTATAAACATATGTAAATACATTAAATATGATATTCGAAATTTGAATTTCTCAAGTATTCTTAAGACATTTCTATACTTGATTGTTTGTTTCTGTACTTAATTGTTTGCATTCACATTTGTAGCATTTAACTATACTCGGCAGCTGTTGTTATCTAAGCTGCTTGAATATCGAATATTTATTTATAGCTCGTCTACCTACCAAAACTTCAGCTTAAACATCGCCAACAGCAAATTAATATTCCCATAGAGAATTCTCGCCTTGGGCTTTCAATAAATGAACATAAATTTCTATTAAATTTAACACATGCACAAGCTCATATGCATATCTATATATATATGTGTTTGTATGTCAAAAATACATTTTCATATATTGAAATTAATTTCCCTGTCAATGTCTTTGTAGACCCCAACTCCTGCACCTCCTTCCCCCTCCGCCCTAAACCGCAAGTGACAAAAGAAAATTTCGTGGCACGAGACGAAGCAAAAACTTGGTTGACATTAAGCTCCGGCCAAAGAGCAGACGGCGTAAAGCGTATTCAGTCATATCTTGCGAATATTTAACCCTTTCCAGCCCCTCCCGCTTGTAAGCACCTAATTCTAAGAACCGCCCCCTTGCATGTCATTTATATGGATTATACATTGGGCATCATTAATTTTTGTTTTTCTTAGCATTTGACTTTGAGGCTGTTTTCGACAATTTGCATAAAATTGTTTTGCTTGGCGCGGGCTGTGTGGGCGTGGTAAAGCCAAATTAATACCACAACACAGGAAAGCACACACACACGTAAACACGCACACACACACACACACACACATATTCAGCTTTTATTTTGCTTGTCTGTTCGCATTGATAAGGATATCTGCTTTTGCCCTTGCCCTCCTCACTCATATCCTTAAAGATTACGATTATGTCGGTTTGGCCTGTTGATGAGTTTCTCAATTTATATGTATGCATATTCTCAGCAGGGCCTCACATTCCAGTAATTCGTGGAAGATAACAAACAAAAAAGGAGAGGTTGCTTAGGCGACACTTGAGATTTGTTTCTCCTACATAAAAAAGAGCTTAATTTACAAAGCCTCTACTAATTGGCTGTCTTGTGTGTCAAATGTCAAATTTAAAATATGAATATACATATATTATATATACATTTTTGTCAGAGTTACAGTTAAGTTCATGAGCTGTGAGATGAAGGAAATGCAATTTGATTTCTAGTATCGACTAGATTAGCGCATTATCGATATATATCGAAACTTTGAAGTACAGGCAATAGTTGCATTTTTTTAAAAACATGATCTTATTTTAGGAAACCGTAAGCTATATAATTCCAACACTCTGTAAGACGATTTCAGCATTATCGAGATATCGATATGTTTAAGTAATGGCGATAGTTGCCAATTCAATATACCTAATCACAGACAATAACTAACTTAGTAACGTTTAAATTTTTTTTTTAAATATATAAATTGTAAATACTTACTAAGTTTATCGACTTAACTTGCATTACAAACTATAGCGAACTTATTCTTATGAGTAGCTCACCTACAAATTTACTTTGCATATCGCATTTCTTGTAATTAGTATCGCATAACACTTCGAACACGCTTGCCCAACCGTTGTGTATAGCGATATATATCGCTTACATAATATGACCCAGTTGTCCTACATTTTCATAGGTCTATAAACAATTGTGATGTACGCGATGGGCGCCAACAGGTAAACACGTCTCCATTCCATTCCATTTCAACGTCAACTTCCTCGTGTAATAATTGCAATATTATGTTAAGACTCGCTGAGAAACAGCCAAAGCTGCAAAAGCTGTAGAGCTGCAGAGCTGCAGAGCTGCTAGAGCTGAAAAGGCACAATGAAAAACTAGGAAAACGGGTTAATAATGCCATATAAAATAGTAAAGACGACACTTTTCGTGACTATGGGGCCCCCATCTGCTGCCGAGCAGCTACTCAGCCAACAATGTTTGACATTTGTTTGTTTGTTTGTTTGCCGGAAAGTGAAAGGCTGCATGCATATGCATGTAAGGCGGAGAGCGGAGCGCGGATGGGTGTAGAGGGAGTTGGCTAGCAACAAGAAGAGGCCGAGAGGCATGTCGTGGCTATCATTATACCCTGGAGTCACAGAAAGTGGGTATGATGGTACTGGACTGTTTATATACTATAAATATTTGATCTAATCAGAACTACCTGAGAAATAAACTTGTATTCCATATTCAGTTTAAAATTAATTTGATATTCCGATAATTTACAAATATAGATCTGAAACAGAAGTTCTATGAAACATAAATTCATCTATCTCTCTCTCTCTCTCTATATATATATAAGAATCTAAAATGTATGTGCTGCAGCAGCTCTGTTCAAAGTACAGGGTATCTCTTAGTCGCACACTTTCGGTTAGAGCACTTTTACTTGTTGTCTTAGCAGTTGCAACTGTGGCAGGTTCAATGACATCGCACGACGTGCTAATAAATTGTCATAAATGCATTGCGAACAGTGATTAGTACATGTAAGATGCCCAACCACCCAACCACCCAACCACCCGACCAGCGAACCACCCGAATAACCACCCACCCATTCTCCCACTGGTAGGCACATTGCGTGGCATGTGGCATGTTGCATGTTGCAATTGCCACTCGAATCGCATTCATCAAAATATTAAATTTTAAAATGCATTTTCCGCTTGCTGAAGTCTTTTCATGTCATTCACTTGACGAGATTGAAATTTAAAAAAACAACAAAGCAAACAAGAACATTGCAGTCGTAACGACTGTCTAATACTCGCTTGAAAAACAGTTGATATTGTTCCAGCTCGTCCAATGCCTGAAGTGGAAATATATTTTTATATTTTATTAATATTTATTTTATTTTATATATCAAAAATATCAATTTTCCATTTTATTTATTGAATATTTTCTTTAACTCAAATCCCATGCTTAAGTTTTTATTAATTCAAACAAAAGCCAATATACTCACTTTCATTTAACAAGCGCGAAAAATTAATGAAGCGAAAAACTCGCACTTTCCGTCGATATCTTTCGCCATTAAAAACAAAAACCGAAAAAAAAAAACAAAAATGTGCATTGTAATGGCTTAATTGGTATTTATGGTCTGAACATTGTTAGTGAGATAATTATGCGTACGTGAGATCTGAGCTACCAACAAGGCGTAATATTTGCACAAGGCAAAAACTTACTTTACCATTAAATGACAATTATTTAAATACCCTGTAAGCAAACAACTGAATGAAACGGGCATAATAGACACTCTATAAATGAAGGTTATAATAAGAGAAAAAAAGGAAAATTAAAGAAAAATATTTGTAGAATATTATAAATAGAATAATAATCAAGTTTTTCTTTACAACTTAAAAGCAAAATATAAATAACAAATATTAACATATAATTTATATTATTTATGCTCAAATAAATATTTCTTTATATCACACTTTTTATAAAATTAAAATAAAATTTGTCTTAATTGGTACAGCGTATTCCTAGTCGAGCATCGATAACTTTCAACTGCTTTCTCATGACAATTTGTATTGAATTAAGTTTCGAGTTGAATTGAAGAGGACTTTGCTGATTGTTAATCTCATTAAATGCACAAAAAAAAAAACCAACACAAAGTTTTTTCTTTTTATCTTGTGCAAGAAATCAGGAAATAAAAGACTAACAAGACAAGACTTCAAAATGTGAACGACCGAAGATTTTAAAAGACTTGTAGTTTTCTTTAATATATATTTACTTTGAACAAAAAAATAAATATAAAAAATATATAGAAAACAGAAAAAAATAAAAATTATACAATATAAATATATATATATATATATAAAAACTATAAAATGTAAAAAAAAGTATATAAAACATATAAAATTTTAAAAATATAAAATATCAAAAATAAAGTAAAAATGTTTACACATATCTAAGTGTCTCTCGCGCTTTTTGGCACAGCAACTCTTGTCGAACTGTATCAATATTGGCAACTCTTGTAGCTTTCATAGATAGTATTTCCAGTTGTTCTAGTATATTTATTTATTTATTCATTTCCTTCTTCTTAAGGACTTCAATTTAGACATTTTGAAATATTTATGAGCCGGGCTATTTTCCAAGCCAATTATGATATAAAAATTTTCATCATAAATCAGTTCTCGATAATTCATCATTGAACATTTGTCTAGCTCTATATCTCGATAATCATAATTTATGTGGGTTTTTTCTCTCCTTCGCTTGCCTTTCCTTTCCTTTCTGTCTGCACATTTATTCAAATAGTATTTGAAATGCAATTTGTCGTCATTATGAGACGCTGCCCGGCACTTGGCAAACTTTGACGCGATCTATTGTTGCCTCATTGGCAACAAATGAGGCAACGATTCGATAACGGACTAGGAGAGCAGAGGAAGACGGGGAGGAAGAGCAGTAGAAGGTAGCAGCTCCCGTATTGTTGAGTGCTCGTTAGCGTGTCCGTTGTGCTGTTGTGGGGCTGCCTGGCGTATTATAAATACGGCAACATTATGCCAAAGTGCAGAATATTGCACATTATAATTTAAGAGCGAGCGGGAATTGATTTATGACAAGTCACGTAGCTGTTGCCGGCTAGATTTATAGGTAGTTTAACAACGCCCTTCTATACGCTTCTCAGAAATGCGCCTCTTGTTTAATTTGTGCAGCAAACTTCAGCTTCGGTCAAGAGGGTAAACTGGAGCCAATAGCCAGGTCGACTACAACAACAACAACAACAACATGAATAATAAATTGTTGTTTCATATACCCTGTATATTCGTTAATCAGTTTCCCAGCTTCTGGGTTGCAGCAAATTGTGCTTTCCTTCGCCCTTCATCTGCGTAAACAATTTAATTAAGCCTGTCACAAGTTGTAAATTTAAACAAAAGAATCTTTCCAGCTTTAGCACAAAGCGTATGTCCCTGTCCCTAGCCCGTCCGTGTATGCCAGTGTATACTGTACTAGCTGCTAACAAATGCCATGTGCTAATTTAATTAAATTGCACAAAACTTTGTTGCGTTCTTCCACTATTTTTATTGTCCTTTTTTTTTTTGAGTGTAGTCGGAACTGCAGCACTGTGCGGAGTTAATATAGCAATTAGCTCTCGCCGAAAGCTCATTGTGAATTGTTAGTTAGTAGTTCACAATGGGGGCTAACCAGCTGCTCTACGTTTTTACCTAATTAGCTCGGACGTTGAGAGATTTTTAAAGCTATATTTTAATTTCCTTTCAAATAGTAGATAGTAGATAGTAGATAGTAGATAGTAGATAGTAGATAGTAGATAGTAGATAGTAGATAGTAGATAGTAGATAGTAGATAGTAGATAGTAGATAGTAGATAGTAGATAGTAGATAGTAGATAGTAGATAGTAGATAGTAGATAGTAGATAGTAGATAGTAGATAGTAGATAGTAGATAGTAGATAGTAGATAGTAGATAGTAGATAGTAGATAGTAGATAGTAGATAGTAGATAGTAGATAGTAGATAGTAGATAGTAGATAGTAGATAGTAGATAGTAGATAGTAGATAGTAGATAGTAGATAGTAGATAGTAGATAGTAGATAGTAGATAGTAGATAGTAGATAGTAGATAGTAGATAGTAGATAGTAGATAGTAGATAGTAGATAGTAGATAGTAGATAGTAGATAGTAGATAGTAGATAGTAGATAGTAGATAGTAGATAGTAGATAGTAGATAGTAGATAGTAGATAGTAGATAGTAGATAGTAGATAGTAGATAGTAGATAGTAGATAGTAGATAGTAGATAGTAGATAGTAGATAGTAGATAGTAGATAGTAGATAGTAGATAGTAGATAGTAGATAGTAGATAGTAGATAGTAGATAGTAGATAGTAGATAGTAGATAGTAGATAGTAGATAGTAGATAGTAGATAGTAGATAGTAGATAGTAGATAGTAGATAGTAGATAGTAGATAGTAGATAGTAGATAGTAGATAGTAGATAGTAGATAGTAGATAGTAGATAGTAGATAGTAGATAGTAGATAGTAGATAGTAGATAGTAGATAGTAGATAGTAGATAGTAGATAGTAGATAGTAGATAGTAGATAGTAGATAGTAGATAGTAGATAGTAGATAGTAGATAGTAGATAGTAGATAGTAGATAGTAGATAGTAGATAGTAGATAGTAGATAGTAGATAGTAGATAGTAGATAGTAGATAGTAGATAGTAGATAGTAGATAGTAGATAGTAGATAGTAGATAGTAGATAGTAGATAGTAGATAGTAGATAGTAGATAGTAGATAGTAGATAGTAGATAGTAGATAGTAGATAGTAGATAGTAGATAGTAGATAGTAGATAGTAGATAGTAGATAGTAGATAGTAGATAGTAGATAGTAGATAGTAGATAGTAGATAGTAGATAGTAGATAGTAGATAGTAGATAGTAGATAGTAGATAGTAGATAGTAGATAGTAGATAGTAGATAGTAGATAGTAGATAGTAGATAGTAGATAGTAGATAGTAGATAGTAGATAGTAGATAGTAGATAGTAGATAGTAGATAGTAGATAGTAGATAGTAGATAGTAGATAGTAGATAGTAGATAGTAGATAGTAGATAGTAGATAGTAGATAGTAGATAGTAGATAGTAGATAGTAGATAGTAGATAGTAGATAGTAGATAGTAGATAGTAGATAGTAGATAGTAGATAGTAGATAGTAGATAGTAGATAGTAGATAGTAGATAGTAGATAGTAGATAGTAGATAGTAGATAGTAGATAGTAGATAGTAGATAGTAGATAGTAGATAGTAGATAGTAGATAGTAGATAGTAGATAGTAGATAGTAGATAGTAGATAGTAGATAGTAGATAGTAGATAGTAGATAGTAGATAGTAGATAGTAGATAGTAGATAGTAGATAGTAGATAGTAGATAGTAGATAGTATATAGTAGATAGTAGATAGTAGATAGTAGATAGTAGATAGTAGATAGTAGATAGTAGATAGTAGATAGTAGATAGTAGATAGTAGATAGTAGATAGTAGATAGTAGATAGTAGATAGTAGATAGTAGATAGTAGATAGTAGATAGTAGATAGTAGATAGTAGATAGTAGATAGTAGATAGTAGATAGTATTATCTACTATGGAAATGAATATACTCTTGTTCCCTTTCAGCAGTAGGGTATACTTATCTCTTATCTACTATCAAGACAGCTATTACACATGGTTGACCTTTAGGTATAGCACTTGGGTATAATTATCTCTATCTCTATCAAAATCTACTTCAATCTACTCTAGTTCCCTTTTGCCATTGGGGTATAATTACATTTGTATTAGCTGTCATTACTTTTTAATGAGAACAACTCACTTTTTACCTTGTTTAAACTGTTCAATTAGGCAAATAGCTTTACGTAATGCACTGTTAGCTACTCTAGTCCTGTAGCACATTTCTCTTAAATATTGGGTAAGTTTATATAGTCTTTTCACGCTGCTCCACTTGACAGCATTATGAATTTAAATAAGTTGATATAATTAAGCTCAGCTGTGCCACAAACTGCATCATCATCCACATTTTTCTAGTGCATCCTTCAAGTTTGTAAGCCTGGTCAGCAGCTGTCCTACTGCTGCTGCTGCTGCTGGTGCTGATGCTGCTGTTGATGATGCTGATGCTGATGCGGATGCTGATGAGACTGTCAGCAGTTGCTGTCCTCCTGTTGCCCTGTTGGCCAGTTGCTATGCAAATTTCCCCATTTTGCTCGCCCGCATGTAAATGCGTTTCACAACTGCCACGCCCACTCCTCCCCCTCCCTAATTTTTTGTTGCCCATCCAGGGTCAGCTGTCAAGGCAGCTCAACATGACAACGAGATAATTTTTCAACTAAATTAATAAAACATCATTTAAAATATATATTCGATGCCAGCCAGAAATGCATCGCATGACATGAGATATGTCAGCTTCATTAGCACATCTAAACTAGAAAGATATATATACGTATGTATGGGGAAACCTGACATTTCAGATATTTCAAAATTAAATTCTAAAATATATATATATCTCTCTCTTTTTATCTGTTGCTATCTCTATCGCTGACAGAGCAATTTGTGTATTTCGCTATTAAATTTGCAAAATTATATCATATATGCTAAATGAAATTCGTATTTAATATAGAGTGAATAATTTAGTATATTTCAAGCGGGGTTATACTGGGAGATACCCAGTATGATAGAGTAAATTTCGAGAGAGAGAGAAGAGAAATGAAGAGAGAAAAAAAAGAGGCAGAGATATTAAAGCAGAGAGATAGAGAGTGACATAGAGTGAGGAGAAAAAAAACGAGAGAAATAGAGAGAGAGAGAGAGAGAGACTGCAAGCAAACGAACAACAAAGATAGGGAGAGAAGTAAGTGGATATAAGGAAAATGTGAATAAGAAAAAAATAATATTAGATGAATGGGAGGAAGTTTCACCTTTTCCATCAATCATCCAACCAAATGGAAATCCCTCTAAACTTTCGGCCACGGCATCACAGGGTATATGAGCCAAATTTATAAACAAAAACAAATTTCCACTAAACTAAATCCAGATTTTATTATCATGACATTTTTTGTTATTTGACCGAGATATTGCATTAAATTTTGCAGGATTTTTGAGCTTTAGCCAAAAATTTATGTTAAATTATATTAAATAGGCTTTAAGCTGCAGAGCAACTCATTGGACAAGCAGCGACCAGACATGCAGGGACAGAAAGAGGGAGACTACATGGGAGAGAGATGTAGAGGCAGTGGCCAACTGTCGTTGGCCTTTTTGGGGGCAAGAAAACGTGCAGCTTCCACATCACTGACATCTGCTTTAATAATTAAAAGCGAAACATTGCAAATGTTATAATAACGCAGCCCAAGTGGCATTTGGGTAGACCACACGATGAGGCTTAGGGCTATGAAGCAACTCTCATGAGGTTAGTTTTACGATATGCAAAAGCTGCAGCATAACTTGATTAGAGTGCTCTTGAGAAATGTCTAAAAGGGGGTAGATTGTTTATATACCATATATATATATATACTACTATATAATATAGTGTGACCAGCAAAAGCAATAGGAAAACAAATCGCAATGAAACAAAAACAGTTTCAGGTATGATGTTAATTTTTTTATTTTAAAGCTATGCCATGGAGTATCTTTGTTTAACTCGGCTTAATAATTCTGCATTGGCATCTTGAATGTTGTTTCACAATCTCAGTCAATCTCAGTCTGCATGCTGCCTAAGCTTCCAAAAGATCATACCTTGATGATAACTGTCATCATGACAACGCGTAATTAGAACTGTGGCAGAATTTCGTTTACATTTTTGTACCTCGAAGCCTTTAAAAATGTCGTCTGTCCATCTGCTTGCCCGTATAAGGCTCTCTCTCTTCCCGATAAGCTTAAAGAAATGTATTTTAAATTGAAGATGCTTATGCTTTTGCTTAGCGTCACATATAGATTTCATTATTACGCTCTGAAAACTTGATTCAGAAAGTCCAACTAGAACAAATTTATTCAATCCTTTAATTTCCCAGAGGATAGACCATGAAAGCAAGCCCAAGCGCATCTGCCGCTTGTGTGTGTGTGTGTTTACTCTGTATTGGTGAAATAAGCGTAGAATGATTTAAATAGCAGCACTGCGCAGGGTTCAGAGTATGTGATAGTCAGGCACTTTCAACTAGAGCGCTCTTACTTGCTTAATTACGGTTTAAGAATATTTCAACAGCTGAATGTTATCAATAACTTTTGCAATTGCTGACATATAGCTATCGCAAATAGTATCAGTCTTGCATTATACTTCACCCTCCATTCTATTTTTGGCTTAAAATACATAGTCTTTCTTTCATATTCCCATTTGAAAAGCACACAAACTCTATTCCCTAACTTCACCTTAATCTTGCCACAATCGAGCTTCGGTTTCGCACCTCTAATCAGTTCCGCTCCGCAATCTATTAACGGCACTTAAAGCTGAACTTTGACCCAATTTAGCTGAGCTTAACATGTCAATGGGGAAGCATTGGAGCAATCTAATTGGATTTAAACTGGAATTGGATATTGCTGCTTGACTTTTGCAAAAAGATGTAGAGGTCTGCTTGACTTTTGATTCCTGAAGAATGTGAAGAGCTGTTTACACAGCAAATAGAAAGTTAAGCGAGAGTCTAAGATGTGGTCAGTGTGTGTGCGGACAACAATGCGAGCTGTCCTTTGGTCAGGTTGATTTCTTCACACACGGATTGACAATTGAAATGCGAACCAAGTCAAACAGATAGTAGACTAAGGCAGAGAAGGGCAGATAAGGACAGTGGCAGTGGCTGTCTGGCAGCGGCTTCAGCGCATAAATTTCGTGTGCTTTCGCATGTGGCGAACAGACAGCGCAAACAAATAAAATGCCAGCTCTAAGCGCTGCCCACATATAAGGTTCAAGGACAAACGAGCTACAGTCCGAGCTGCTGCTGCCTGCTGCCTGCTGCCTGCTGCCTTCTGCTTTTGCCACATGCACAAATTGTGGTCAACATTTGCCAAGAAACTGTTCGTGTTTGTCTATCTCTCTCTCTCTCTCTCTCTCTCTCTCTCTCTCTCTCTCTCTCTCTCTCTCTCTGTTTGTGTGGGTGTCTTTGGGTCATGTTACAAAACTCATTTAAATGATGTGCGCTGCCTGAGCTGCCGTCCAGAGTGGCCAGTGCTGGGGGCAAGTGCTATCGCATCACTCAAGTCTGCTTGGCGCAACAAATGTCACGTATACGCCATGTTCAACATTTGTATAGTAGTTAGTGGTTCCAAGAAGCGATTGCAATTGTTAGAGCTAAATATAAATCTTCAGAGAACTACGCAAATGTGAGCGAAGACAGAAATATCAACTCGGCTGGGTTCAGGGTTCAGGGTATTTCCAAGTCGGGCAATCCAGCCTGGCGCAGAATATATCACGTATACGCCATGCTCAATATTTGTATGGTAGTAAGCTCTTGTTAGTGGTTCCAAGAAACGCTTGCAATGCTAGACGTAAATATAAATGTTCAGAGAAATATACAAAAATAAGCAAGAATTCCAGGTATTTCATAGTCTGGCACCTCCGATTAAAGCACTCTTACCTGTTAATACTTGAGAAATATATATACAAATACTTGTCAATATATTATATTTATTCATAAATTCATCTTTCATTGTATTATTATCAGCTCATATCGTTGTCGGGAATACCCCTCATTAAACACTGGAGCAGCGCCTAATATGTAATCAAATGTTGTGTGTATTTTCGGTCGCAGCTTTCGAATGCTGCACATAAATATGGCAATAAATCAGTTAAGCATAATACATCACCTGGCAGAGCGGCGACTTTTTGCTACCTTCGACCGAAAATCTTTCTCCCTCTCGAAGGACGAGCCGCAGTCGCACTCGGATTTAATGCTGAATGCGTTCAGCATTTCCGTTTCGCTTGCTCATAAATTATACGAACTGTTTTCTTTTTTCTCTTGTACCTTTCTCTTTCTTCTTTCTCTTTCGCTTTTTTTTCCATTCATTTCATTTAAGCTGTAAGAAAAATGACATATTTTCTTATATGGGGGCGTGGCATGCGCCTTATGCTATGGGCTAAATGCCAAAGCTTTTCGGTCAGAGGCCAACAGTGTATGTGTATGTGAGTGTTGATATAGGTATTTGCCTTGGCCAGTTATGCGCTGCGTATTTGCGTTTGAGTTTGCCTTTGCCCCGGCAACGTCGAAATTAATTAAACTTCAATTTAGCTTGTCAAAAGCTGATTAAATGCAAAATTCTGCCAACGCACAAAGCGAACCCCAAAGAGGGAAACCAAAGAAAAAACTTTGACAAAATATATCGAAAGCAAAGCTGCGTACGATGATGAATGGCGAAATGCCAAAATGAATTCATATTATATGAATTTTTTGGCTAGCTTTCAGTATTATTGAAATAAATTGGATTAGTATGAGAAGCAGAGCACAGCAGGTAGAATAAGAATGAAAAGCTGCGACTTCTTTACTACCCTGAACCCATATAAAATGAAAGGTCAGAGTGTATTGGCTTTGTGTATAGATGTATTTAACTGGTAGAAGGAGGCGTGGCAGATGCTATTAAGTATATAACAAGCTCAATATTGTCATCTATATAAAAAGCATAGAATAATTGCAATAGCAGTTCTGCACAAAGTTCAGGGTATCTGCTAGTCGGCCACTCCCGAGAGAGAGAGAGTACTCTTACTAGTTTTATTTGATAAGTGTACTTATTCATTAATCTATATATATATTGCAAGAAATGAGCTCCCCTTTTTATTAACTTTCATTCTCTGTTATATACGTGATATTTGTGGGAATAAGAAGTGTGCTTCTTTTTGTCGTGTCAAAGATAGTTGCAAGCATGACTTTGCTACGAAGAAATGAATATAAAATAATTCTGAAATTAAAATATCAGCAGAACGTGAAGAAAACTCATAACTGAAATGCGATTGTTATTAAACAAAAACAATGCATTATAATTGTTGTATTTTTACCACTCTTGTACTTCATATTCATTGAGAAAAGAAAACTCAAACACATGTATTCTCAATTACTTCTGTTCCTTAACATTTTCCTCTTTACTTAATTTGAGTAAAAACTTAAAATACAATATCTTTTTTTTTTACGCAAAACCTAAGGACTTGCTTAACTTTCCCCAAAAGGGAGGGCAGTTTCTTTTAAAAAACGTGCAACAGAAAACCGATGGCCTAAAAAATAAATAAAATGTAGTTCATCTGACGTGGCTGCCAGCCCCAGAGAGCTTTTAGAGCATCCACTTAAAAAGTTCAAAGTGCGATAAGAAGTTACATATTTTCTTATATTATATTTATATTTTATTTTTTCCTTCTGAAGCTGAAAGTATTTTCCAGGCTGTTCGGCAGGCAAAGGCAAACAGGAAAGTTCTTGCTATTTATTAATTTAATTTGATATTATATTACTCACATAGTTTTTCACTGCTTCAAAAAAGAAAGGCGAACCATAATTAATGCAGGAAAAAATGAATGAAGGCAAAAAATTTGCTATCTCTTGCGATATTTCAGCTTTTTTTTGTCTTTGGTTTACTTTTGCATATTTCTTTATGCTTGGCTGCATGCCACATATTTATTGCCACTTGCATATTTGCTGCAGGTAAAATGCAACAGTTTTTAATGTAGACACACGCATACACACGTGTAACTGTATGTAGACATACACACACACACACACACACACAGTCACACTCACTCACACACGCACAACTTCCAAATGGCAAAAAAACACTAACCGCTAACAGCTACGATCCACTTACACACACACACACACAGAGACCTAGGCAAACACATGCCCACACTAATACACACACACACATACCCACACTAACACACACACAGACACTCCATTTAGCCATTGTTTTCTTTTTTAAGAATACGAAAAATAAAAGGAATATCAACAAAAAAAGAGAAGAAAAAGCTAAAATTGTTTGCATTCTGCTCCAGCAAAGTTTGTTTGCTTCCGAGATAACAATTTTGTTTACTTTTAGATACTCTATATTATTTTATATTTTATAATGAAAATAAACTCATTCATCTATATCCCATGTTATAGAAAACGGCACAAAAATAGAGATTTTCATAGAGAATAGAGAAAATTTGGGGGGAAAAATGAAATATATACTAAAAAGGAAAATATATTTATTCAATATTGTTTTATATTTATTAAAATTAATAAAAAGTTTTATTTTATTATATTTTATTTTTATTGTTGTTCATTTTCTTTATTATAAGAAAAAATATTTATATATATAAATATTTTTGTCATATTTTTTATTGTTGGTCAGTAATGATTATCATTTCATACTTTCGAAATCTATAATTAATTTTCGCTTTTACAGGGTATCTCCTATAAATACTTTATTCTATGCTTTAAACCATTTGCTTTCCCTTTTTCACTAAAGCTCTTCTGCCTTACTATTTTCATTCAATTTTTTCATTTTTTATTTTCGCATGTGAGCGTCTGTGTGTATCAGTATTTGTAGTATATGAGATTTATTGTTGTATTTGTGCATTTGAAGCAGAATTTGTAAGCAGAGTTAAATCATTTTGCAGGCTTCGTCTCAGTGGTAGTAAACATAACTGTAAGCCAAACTGGCACTTGAATGCACATATCAGGGATAGACACAGAGAATCATAAGACCCAGTCCGCCAGACTTCCTTCACTCTCCATTCCGTTGCCTTCCATTTATCTATATTTCACTCGAAAAAAAGTATGGAAAAGAGACAGCAAATAGTTATTGTCTGGTCTCAAATAGGTTGGCGAAGGGATACCCTGTAAATAAGATATATTTGATAAAAATTGAATATAAGTATCATTATCATTATCATTAACATTAGTATTAGCATTATCATTAGCATAAACTTAAGCATTAGCATTAGCATTGGCATAAGCATTAGAATTATTATCATTATTATTTGTATCACTGTCAATATCAATATTATTATCATTATTATTCTCATTATCATTATACACATTCTTCAATCTGTGCATTACAGCTGATGTGGAAGCATATGCCACCTCTTTTACACTTATGCAAAGGGTATGCGCAATGGCATTTAAGCACGTTCCTTAATGTTCGGACAGCCTTGGGGCAACTCAAGTGCGATGGCATCCGAAGGAGGAGCTCAGTGTAAGTACGCATCATTTTTTAGACCCAAAAAGTATTAAAAAAGAAAATAATAAAAATTTGTTTTAAACACATTTTTGCCTGGCCAACATTCACAGTTAACTTATTAGGGCCAAACGCATTTGCCTGGTAATGGCGTACAAATTCCTCTAAATGCATGCATGACTTCCAACACAACGTTAACCAACACTGCCGCTCTTTGGCTGCGAAGGCATTTGCAATTGTTCAGCCCCTTCGATTTGCCCCCGTCGACTGACCCAGTTTCCGCTCCACATGTGTGTGCGAGTGTGTGTGTGTGTGCTGGAGTGTGTGTGTTGGGCATGTCCTGTGTGTGTGCTACATTTAACGACTTTCGAGTTCAAATTGTACAAAATTTACGATGGCGAATATTTTCGCACTACGGCAGCAATTGCTGCGTTTTTGGGGTCTCCGGTTTTTGTTTCGCTTTCTGCAGCTGCCACAAGCTGCCGTTAATTGAGGCGCAAAGCACCGAAACGGGAACGGCCAAAGCGGCCACCAACGGCAAACATTGTGCAGCAATTCTGTCTGGCCATGCTTTTAATTCAATTGGATGCAACAACAACAATGATAACAGCAGCAACAACAACAACAGCAACAACAACAGCAAATTGGCAGCATAATTAATTTTCAAATATCGTGCAACAATTATTTTCATTTACGAATTGAGTTTTTCAACGCGCTTTTCCCTCTTTGCTGTTCCTGCCATCAAAGTCAATTGTTTTGGCTTTAATTGAAGACGATGCAGCGCAATTAAATTCAATTCTCAGTGGACAGAGATTGGGTTCAGCCATAAACAAGATAAGCTCAGATTGTTTTAACAGAGACAGAATTGCCGCCATAAATTAAAGCTAAGTTTGTAGCAACTTCGACTATGGATGGATAAACTATTTTGTATTGTAGTTTGCACATTACTTAAGGTACTTACGATATTCACATTTAAGTAATTCAAGATTCCATGGGTAATTCAATAAAAATTAGTTTACTTGAACATCTCAATTAAATAGTATGAGACAATATTTATAGATAATTATTAAAATTTAAAAATATACAATTTCAATTATTTCGAAAAAAAAGAAAAAGGAAATAAATGTAAAGAGTTTTTTATAAATATTAAAATTAAATATATACAAATAAATATTATCCTTATTTGATATCGTAATATAATATTTAGACAATATATTTATTTTTATATTTTCAATTTTTAATATTTATTTATATATATTATGCAAAATTCTTCTCGAAGAAAAATTTAGTTTTGTATAAGTAATTAAGATTGAAATATTTATAGATTATATCTTTGGTCTACCACAATACATATGTTGTTCACTAAACCAATATACCCCTTTTACAAACTTTAAATGGATATCAAAATCGTTTAATTTAACAGTCTCTGTCCAGTCAGACAAAGTTCATTGTTCGCTTAGCTAAATACTGACTTACTTCATAATGGGAAACTCTTAAAAAGAGAAAAAGTAGACTGAGGCATTGGCATTGCAATGGCATTTCTTATGCAACTTCAATGATAATTCAAATGTTTCAAGAGCAAAGCAACGCAAAGACTTTTCAATGTCAGCTGAAGAGTAAAAACTCTTGAATATGTTGCTCAGTTGCTTTTTCTAATTGCTGAGCTTAAATACATATACATCTTCAATTATGAGGCCAGCTTTGAGGCTTTGTCTCGCCACTCAAGTGCAAGCCCTTCAAGTTCATTGCGGCAATTCATCAGAGACACCTGTGCAGACTGGCCAGCATTTGGCATGGCTTTTTGCCTTTGCATCGTTATCTCAACTCTTTTGTCATTCCTTGGCATACTTGAGCCTCGCTTTGCACAATCTGCGGTCTCAAGGTCGTGCGCTGCTGCGGCTGGAAAAACTGCCAACACATTTTTCCGTAAATCAAAAATAAAAGTCGCCAAACATCTGTAAAACAATAAAAAAACATAAATAAATAAATAAATTAATAATGAAAACTGGCCAAGCGAGCCAAGCGATGAGCACGAACAGAGTCGAGTTGAGTCGAATCGAGTCGCGTCGCGTTGCATAAGTCGAACACGATTTTGAACAGCGAATGCAGCCACCCAAATGCATCATCACGCAGCTGACACCACTCGCTGTGGATGTGTGTGTGTGTGTGTGTGTGTGGCATGTGTTGCATGTGCCACACATCGTCCAATATTCGTGCGCGCATAAATCTTTTTTTTGGCGACTGCCAAGCGCAAATATTTTAAATCTTGTCGCTGGCCGAGCTGAGCTGAGCTGAGCTTAAATATTAAATTCAAACGACAGCAACAACAATTGCATCAATTGCAACAACCACAACCAGATTATCAGCAACATCAGCAACACCAGCAGCAGCAACAATGCCAACAACAACAACAACAACAACAGCAACAGTTGCTGCTGTCATTCAATTGCCGCTGCGCTTCACTCCACAACAAAAGCAACCACAACATTGGTTACAATTTCCGTTTTCCTCCTCTGTTGTTGTTGTTGTTGCTGTTGTTGCCGTGCTTATACCCTGTAAACATTGTAGATGAGCATGAGTGGTAGTACTATAAAAAAGGTAATAGCAAATGTAAACAAAGTTTACTAGAACAAAACTCTCTGAACTTGATGAATGCTTGAATTTTCGATTTAATTTTCACTTAACACTAAACTGATATGCTAGACATATTTACGTGGTATCTTCGAGTCGTTTACAATTAGTTTTTGTTAGCATTTTATTTGCTTTTGGCTGCCTTTGATTTGACTTGGCAATTAATTTGACTTCTCTCTCTTTCGCACTCTCGCCCCCATCTCTCTTCCTCTCCCTCTCTCGTTTGAGGTGTTCATTAAAGTTGCACAAGAGCAAAAGAAATTGTCAAGCATAGAAAATAAAGTTTGACACAAAATAAAAAAAAGTTTTAATCACGATTGTTCCACATTTCATTGAACAAAAGAGCCGAGCCTCAAATTTCTTTTGTCAAACTTTCATTTGTTCAAAATTCAATTATATTTGTTTAAGCAAAAAGTAAAATACAATTTTTGAGCAATTTAAATGAGTCAGATATGTCTTTTAGAACTCACTTAATTATCTTTTATATATATATTGCAAATTTTATATCAATCAAAACTATCTCTCGAGCAATTAAATCTTATATAAGTAGCAATAATTCCTCTGAAGTTTTCCCATTTTCTGATTGGAAATGCGCTCAAAGTTTCTGCTCAGCTCATACGAAGCTCAGCTGAACTTTATTTTCGTCAGCTTTTCGCCCACTTCCGCTGCTAATTTTTGACAATTTCGTTGACATTTCCACTGAGAGGAACTTTATATATATCTTGTTATCTCTCATGTCAGGACAAGCTGAGCTTTGTCAAATCCAATAAGTACTTGAAAACAAGATAAGCAAGAACAAGATGAGGAAAAAGCAAAAGAAAAAGGAAATTTTTGGTTTTTATTTCACCTTAGCTCTAGCTTTTATGGTCCTCTGGGCCTAGTACAACAAAAAATACTTATAAAATGTTGGCGTAGGAATAGAGCCAGAAGTGGTTGAGTGGAAGCTGGAGACCAGCTGCCCCACTGCTGCCCACAAACAGGCGTCGGCGTCACAGTCGAATTAAAGTTGAGTACACGTAGCTGAAGGATACTTTTGTTGTGTAATATGGACAGAGTTAGGTAGCAGAGATATACATATATATTATTGTTATTATATACAGAGAGAAATATATATGTATGCATGGAAAGAAATAGAGAGACAAAGCAATCTACATGATTCAACCAGGTACTTCTGCCTGTCTGCTCTCTATACTATAGAAATTAGTGCCTCTGTAATGAGGAAAGGTGGAAATCAATAGGTTTATATCTTATAATATAATCTACTATATCACTATACAAGAAAGACTCTATAAAGTATATATATTCTTGTCTTCTTTAACCTCTCTCTCTACTCTTCAGAGCTAATGCCCCGCGACTACTGTATTTTGGTGTAAAGACTCCTTTGACTTCAGCATATTCTCATCCACTGCCGCAATTCCTTCTCGCTGCTCATTTAGTTGTCGAATTGATTGAGGGTATGACCACACACAGAACTAGTTGACCACAGCAATTGATGTTTGATTACGTGATCCAGATGCGAGACAATTGAATCCAATTAAATTAGTGTTACAATTTCAATTTTCAATTTTCAATAATCATCGCGCGATTCGGCATTGAGGCATTTGTCAAGCAATTAAATCGCAATTTTCGCAATCGCCGCTGAACGTTTAAAATTCGCTCAGGCAACATAATGAGTTGGTCTCCCCCTCCCCCCTAGCTCTTCCGCTCTATCCTCTTTAAAGCCAAATTCAATTTGATTGATGACCACAGCTCGACGATTGCCAAAAGTTGATAATGTCTCTCTGTCTGTCTCTCTGTCTCTCATTATGATTTTAATGAGCAACAAATGAAAGTGTTTGAGGCTGCAAAACTGCGTGAATAAGAGTGTGAATGGGCACATAAATCTATATATATAAATGTACATATATATATATATATATATATCTGACTATTTCTTAAGTATTGGCAATTCGCTGAATTATGGCTCATAAGAAATGCGTAAGCTTTGCCTGCTTATGAATGGGTTGTCCCCCTCTTCTCCCTCTCTCCTAACTTCGACGCATGTTAAAAATAGTCTTTGACTGACATATAATGGAAATGAAGTTGTCTCCGCTGCTGCTGCTGCTGCTGTGAGTTGGGTCATTAATAATTTAGCTATTTTGTTAACAGCTATTTGGGCTGGCAAATGGTTAGCAAACATATTTCATAATTTACACAATTTCTGCATATTTATGCACTTCAAATTGCCAAATGTGCTAAATATTTAATATAAATGTAAAGCCTTTTTATACACGCTAAAGAATTGAAAAGAGTATATTGGTTGCGTATAACCTCCAGAGATAAATCCATAATTTCTATGGCCCACTCCTTAGCACATATAAATTAGGATTTTGATTGATTTTTGAAGAGAGTCAACTGATTTCTTTTGAACTGTGAACAAGTATTGTGAAGTCTGTCATGCTCGATTGCAACATTCTTGTTACTTGTTAATGGCTGCCAAATGCAAAAAAGCTTAAAACTAAAAAAAAACAAGTAAGAACGTTGCAGTCGGGCGCTACCGACTGCGGGATACTCATTCACACCCCCACAGATCACGCCCATTGCCACGCCCACAATTGGTTTGTACATATATAATTTTTTGGAAGTCAATAGAGGAGATCAGCAGTAATATCTGTATATAATTCTGATTTTCTCACTGAGAATCGGAAAAACGTATAGTTTTTCCCGATTTGCCACGCCCCCAGTAGGCGTAGACATATAATTTTTGGCCAGTTCTTAGAAGTAGTGAAGGGTAACGTAAGTGTGAAATTTGGATGCTTACACTCAAAAAATGCGAAAATTACAGGGTATTTTTTAGCCGGGCATACCCCATAAGGGGCGTAAAATTTATTTTTGGCGCATCGATAGAGGAGCTCACCAGTAACTTACCATCCAATTTTGAAGCTTCTAGCTCTAAAACTGTAGGAGCTACAAACTTTTGCGGTTTGCCACGCCCCCTATGGGCGTAGATATATCCGCTATATCTTTTCCAACTTGGGTTGTCAACCCGAGTATATATACCAAGTTTCAAGTCTCTAGCATCAATAGTGCTCAAAATATTACAGAATTTGAAAAATCACTATATAGTCAGATCCGATTTGCCACGCCCCTAGTAGGCGTGGATATATAGGTTTTTGGTCGATCTTCATAGGATCGTATCAGTAACCTACGTGCCAAATTTGGGCGTTCTAGCTTTAAAACTGTAGAAGATACAGTTTTACCCGATTTGCCACGCCCCCAATGGGCGTAGATATATCCGCTATAGCTTTTTCAACTTGAGTTGTCAACACAAGTCTACATTCCAAATTGCAACTCTCTAGCACTTCTAGAAGTAGTGTTTCTGAGATATGGGCAAATGCATTTTCCGATTTGCCACGCCCCTAGTGGGCGTATCGGGAAAATCTTGACACTTTATAATTCGAGGGTATACACGAGTATATATTCCAAATTTCAACTCTCTAGCTTCAAAACTGTGCAAATGGTTTGCGTTCATACGGACAGACGGACAGACGGACAGACGGACAGTCGGACAGTCGGACAGACGGACAGACGGACAGACGGACGGACAGCGTGACGGACATTGCACAAAACCAATATACTCATTTCACTTTGTGAATGAGTATAAAAAAGAAGCATTTTATAAATGTTTTTTCTTAATTGACAAACAAATTGAATTTCAATGAAATGCACTCAAATGTTGTTGAGGTATTTAATACATATACTAAAAATAAAAATATGAATAAAATATATTTATATAAAATATTTGTATATTTTTCACAAGAGCTTTACTTGACTAATAGCTAAAATTGCAAACTCTCTAACAACTTTGATACTGAGAACACATTTTTGATTGAATTTTGATCTCAACCTTTGCCTTTTAATGAATTTGTGCCATAAAAATTTGTTTTTAATTTTTATACTCATTCACAAAGTGAAATGAGTATATTGGTTTTGTGCAATGTCCGTCACGCTGTCCGTCCGTCTGTCCGTCTGTCCGTCTGTCCGTCTGTCCGTCTGTCCGTATGAACGCAAACCATTTGCACAGTTTTGAAGCTAGAGAGTTGAAATTTGGAATATATACTCGTGTATACCCTCGAATTATAAAGTGTCAAGATTTTCCCGATACGCCCACTAGGGGCGTGGCAAATCGGAAAATGCATTTGCCCATACCTCAGAAACACTACTTCTAGAAGTGCTAGAGAGTTGCAATTTGGAATATATACTCGTGTTGACAACCCAAGATCAAAAAGCTATGGCGGATATATCTACGCCCATTGGGGGCGTGGCAAATCGGGTAAAACTGTATCTTCTACAGTTTTAAAGCTAAAACGCCCAAATTTGGCACGTAGGTTACTGATACGATCCTATGAAGATCGACCAAAAATCTATATATCCACGCCTACTAGGGGCGTGGCAAATCGGATCTGACTATATAGTGATTTTTCAAATTCTGTAATATTTTGAGCACTATTGATGCTAGAGACTTGAAACTTGGTATATATACTCGGGTTGACAACCCAAGTTGGAAAAGATATGGCGGATATATCTACGCCCATAGGGGGCGTGGCAAACCGCAAAAGTTTGTAGCTCCTACAGTTTTAGAGCTAGAAGCTTCAAAATTGGATGGTAAGTTACTGGTGAGCTCCTCTATCGATGACCCAAAAATAATTTTTACGCCCCTTATGGGGTATGCCCGGCTAAAAAATACCCTGTAATTTTCGCATTTTTTGAGTGTAAGCATCCAAATTTCACACTTACGTTACCCTTCACTACTTCTAAGAACTGGCCAAAAATTATATGTCTACGCCTACTGGGGGCGTGGCAAATCGGGAAAAACTATACGTTTTTCCGATTCTCAGTGAGAAAATCAGAATTATATACAGATATTACTGCTGATCTCCTCTATTGATTTCCAAAAAATTATATATGTACAAACCAATTGTGGGCGTGGCAATGGGCGTAATCTGTGGGGGTGTGAATGAGTATCCCGCAGTCGGTAGCGCCCGACTGCAACGTTCTTACTTGTTTCTTTTCTTTATTTGTCTCTCTTCAAGTTTATTGAACCCTAACGAACTTGAACTTGATATCTTTGCATTTTAATGCCGTCAAATTGCATAAATTTCCTATCAAAAAAGCTCAAATAACTTGAGCGTTGTCTTTGAGTTGTTTATTTTACATATTTATCTTCAATCCTAAGTTCAAGGCAATTCAACACCTTGATTAACCAAAAGTTGACCTCATTAACAGGTATGCTGGTTGTTAAATGGATCAAAGCTAAAGAGATTTGTTACTCTATAGGGCATATACCAAATATTACTGAAAGTCTATTTAAGCTTCGACCAGTTGAACTTGTTTTGTTCTTATTTCATTCAGCCCTAAAACATTCCCTAAACATTTCCCTACACACACTTCACACACACACACACATTCCTTAACTGCGTGTGTGTGGCCCTTGGCCTGGTCTGGTCCCAAAATTCGATTTGATAATTTGCTATGAAAATCAATAGAGAAAACTTTGCTGCAGCTGGAAAATGTGTAAATCGAGAAAAAGACTAAAACCGAATCGTCGTCTGCAAGTTTTTCCCATTTCCCATTTTCAATCAGTTCCTCCTCTTTCTCTGCTTGGCTATAAAATTCATTAAATATTCTGTGGAGAATACAAATTGTGACTCGAATGGCTTTTTTCTTAACTATTTGTTCTCTTTTGGCCATTTTGTTGGCCAAGTTTATTGTGCTTTTCAGAATGGTTGGAGTCGCAGTCGGAGTTTGGATATTGAATTTAATTTTTATTGTGGAAATGTTGAAACACTTTTGTTGCTGCTGCTAATTGATGCATGCAACTGTCTGTGGGGCATCAGCCAGCCAGCAGCAGCAGCGGCAGCAGCAGCAGCTGATTGACTGTCGCTCTCACCTGGCTTTGGCACAGGTAACAAGAGCTCAGCACCGAAGCTAATGGAGTAATTACCAGCGCATTGAAATGTGGTAAAGCTCCACGTCAAATGGGGGAAGAGGCGAAATGGGTGAATGGGTGACTGGCTCAACGGTTGCTGCAAGACCCCTCCCCCCATGCCACTGTGTCCCCTGCCCATCCCAGTAGCCCTAGCAGCCCTCCATGTTTGAGTTAAAGTGAGTGGGCCGTTGCCGTTGCCGTTGCTCGACTGAATAAGTATGTGGGCTTCTGTTTGTTTGATGTGGCCTGAAAGGGCGAGGGTATAGACAGGGTGTATGCGACTTGTGATTGAGTTTGTTATGTTAAGAACGCTAAAAGACTCTATATACTATAGAGAGAGTAAGGAGAAAGAGTGAGAGAGAGACTGAGAGAGAGATACATAAGAGGAGATACAGAAATAAAGATAGGGAGAACAGAGACATAGAGAATGAGCTGGGTAAAATGATAGATTTTGAGAAAGAGAACTAAAGAGAGATAGAGAGAGAGAGAGAGAGAGAGAAACTGGAAGAGAGAGAGATGAATAACTAAAAAGAAATTGCAAAAGACAGAGAGAGATATGTATTTTATTATATTTTATTCATGCTGATCAACTTTCCTATAGAGCATACAAATTTCGATCTCTTGCAGTTAATATTTTTCACAATTTTATGTTTGTTTGTTGCCGAGTCTTTTGGCATGAGCCAAAGCGTCGAAGCGCCGCAAGTAGCTACTTGGTTATAACCGTCTGGGTGCTGTACAAACTGCCCGCCTTTCCACCTCTTTCTCTTGCTCTCTCTCTCTCTCTCTTTCTCTCTCTCCCTCCCTCTCTCTCTGCCCCCTTTTTGGTATTCAAGCGCTTTCCGCGAAACGCTCGAGTAAAGCGGCGCATTATAATGCGAAACTCTTTTGGCCAGCCGGGCATATCAACAGTTGGCTGCCGGCTATGTGAGAGTGAAAGAGAGAGAAAGAGGGCGAAAGAGATGGGTAGCGCATGTTGGTTAGAAAGAAAAGAAAAGGGCTAGGTGGCTAAATGAGGCGTAGGAGCATAAAATATTTTGATTTGTGTGAAATGTGTGTGCGAATAACTGTTGCGCACTGCTATATATATATGATAATTCAGTTATATATATATATGCACAAATTAACAGTTTAAAATATAATACAATGCGCATTGCATATTGAATTGCTTAATTAAACAACATTTTCAATGACAGCAAAAGTATTTAAATTCATAAAAAATTATAAAATTTCCAAATCAAATTATTTTTATTATTTTATTTTTAGTTTAGCTCATTATTATAATAGAGTAAAACAGATTGCTGTAATTGATTTTCACCATGAATTAGAAATTGCTTTATTTTTCTCTCTGTTGTTTGCTGTGATTGTTACAGTTACAGATACAGATACAGATATATATGTATATAAATATATTTTCCTATAATTATTTTAATGAATTTAATTTGTCATTTGAGCTCAGAGTTGATTGAAATGCCACGCATTTTAAATGAGTGTTAATGCATATGACTATATATATATATTTATTTGTATATATATATAAACATGTATATAGACACATTTGCAATAGATTTGAATGGCCTTTTCATTGTCAGTTGGATGCGCAGCAAACCTTGAACAGTTAATGGCCCTTGCAGCTTTATGGCCAATCACAGTTCGGTCTCTTCGCCATTATATAGAATCAAAAAATAAAATAAAAATAGTTTTAAAAAAATTGTCTAAAGTGCATAAGCTCAAAGTGCATTAAACACGTTTAGTTCTTTGATTTGGCCAAACATATTCTAAACACAAGTTTTGGGTGCTCTTATACACGCTTCTGCTGGACGTATAAGAGTTGCGCTCGCTTCGGTTGTGTTGTGTAGCATGGCGCGTGGCCGCAACTTGTTTGATGTTGTCTGTGGCTTGCTGCGTTCGATTGCCAACTTGTTCGATGTGCTGTTCGAAGCATGATTTTGTTGATCTACAAAAATGCGAATTTCTTGAGATAAAATAATAAATATATATTTAAGTTGTAGCAGCTTACTAGCTATAAATCAGTCCAGTTATTGTTAAGTATTGTAATTTAATTGTAAAATATATAAAAAATAATATGTTTAAATGCAATTTAGTTTAAAACCTAAAAATATATCTTGAAAATGAAGAATTATTCTTTTCTTGAACTAAAATACTAAATTAATAAAATAATAAATAAAAATTATTTATTAAATAATTATAAAATAAATAAAAAGTAATTATTTTCAAAACAAATTTGTATAAAATATCAAAATATTTTTGGCTGACAGATTTGTTTTAAAATTTGTGGTTACAGAATTTATTTTAATTCTTTTATTTTTCGTCCTTAATATAAATATTATACTTAGCAAAAATGTATTTAAAACTTAAGCACACCTAGTTTATTTTCTTAATTGGTTTCATAACATTTAACACTTAGTCGAGAAGCGGGCAGCAGCAGCCGAGAGCAACGGCAACCATTGCCAAGAGGTGCCAAAGAAGGTTGCGAAAGTCAGCTGAAGCCGAAGCCGATGCTGAAGCTGCAGGTGAAGAGCTGCTTCCTAATGAAGCGCCGCTTAGGATTGAGGCAGCTGGCAAAAAAAAAAAAGAGTGAAAAACAGAAAAACAAAAACAATGCGAACGCAGTTGCAACGTTTTGTGGCACAAACGATACGAATAATTAAAATCCGTGCGATGTGAAGAGAGGCGAAACCAACTAATTGGTTTTGCATGACTTAATGGCGAGCTATATGCTAGTGGGTGTGTGAGTGTGTGGGTGTGTAACGTGCCACAAGTGGCAAGTGGCGCGAAAAGCGTGTTGCCCATTTGTTGCACAAATGATGTTTGTTGCATGCAAAAAGTCAACAGCAATTTAGAGAAAACACACACAGCTCGGCCTGCAACATGCCCCAAAATGTGGCAACATGCAAATTGAAAATTGTTAAATTGTAAATTGTAAAACTTTCGCATGTAGAAATAATAACTTGGCTTAAATGCCTGCAAATGGCGCCCCAAAGAGTGTCAATGATTTGCCCCAGCAATTTTTGGCACGCAGCAAAAGGGAGTGATAGAGAAAGAGAGGGAGGGGGGGAGGGGGTGGTAGAGAGAGTTAGAGCTATCCATATTTATATGCATCTGACAGATACACACACAAATACATTTTGCATGCTACAGTTGCAAGCCATAAGTTACTTTTGGCCATATTTTACAATTTATTGCGCCTGTCAATTGCCAACAGGCAACAAAATAAAAACCAAGCAGCCAAGTTATAAATGTATCCACTGCTATATATAGATATATATATATATATCTATGATATATATAAAACATATTGTGCATATATATATGAAAAAATACTCGTAAGCAAATTTATTCTGCTTCACTTTGATTTTGCTGGTAGAACAGAAAGAAACAAGTAAAAGTGCTCGAGTGGGGAGTGCCCAGCTAGGGAATACCTTGACCCCTGCGCAGAACTGGACAGACCGACAGAGAGATGGATAGTACTAGATCAACTGAACTGTATATCCTGATCAAGAATACATATTTATAGTGTCTAACACTTCTCCTTTTACCTTCATCAGCCCATCATACCCCAAGGTCCCATCCTCACTGCCAAAGAAGTAGCAAAATAGTTGGACAAAAACTTTGGGCAAAAAATAAAATCTGTGCATTTATAATAAATTGCTGGCAGAGTTGCTGTTTTTGCTGCTGCTGCGATTCTAAAAGACATGGCAGACAAATGGCAACTCTGGCAGTGCCTGAGGCCAATTTTTGCGCATGTAACAAATATTTTCACTTAGCTCAACTGAAAAGTGGGCAAATAAATTTGAAATAAATTTTGATTTGAATATGATCTACGATTCGTTGAATAGAGAAATTTCAAATTTATATAGAAAAGTGTAAAGAGAACTTGAGTGAAAATTTTGTTGTTGACAAAGTTGTTAATAGGTTTCATCTGAATGCTAAGTGCAAAGACTCTATGAAAACTAATCTAAGTTTAAAGTGAAATATACTTACATCAATTTCTCTCTTTCTCTCCTTATCCTTGTCTCTGTCAATCAATCTCGCTCTCTCCCATTATCTCCGTTTTCCCATTCTAACTTTTCCCTTATCCATAATCTCATTCTAGATTCATTCGACATATTGATATATATATATTGTAAATAAGAATATATATTCTCACTTGTTGATTAATGAGGCCTTTCGTTCCCTCAAATATGATATCTATTTGTAATCCAAGAATTTACAGCGTAAGGTCATAGGTCACACGTGCCTAATCAATTAGTAAAGGAAACCCAAAAAGACTTCGACAGCTGACTTGACCCTTGGATTTCGTCAATTTCTTTATTTTTAGCACACAAAAAGTTTGTTGTCAATAAATTTATAATCGATACAAGAGCTGCAGCACGTGCTCGAGGGAAATAGAGCTAAATGGATTGTAAATAAGAAATCGATAAGCTATATTTATTTATAATTGGCTGCAAGTGGTCGTCTGGCTTAAAGCTGTGCTGACTCTCGAGTTACCAGGCCCACAGTGAAGACTCGCAAAGTGGCTTTTTGACTTTGGCCATTAACATAAACCTGACACGTTGCCAGCGCCGCCTACTGCTGCATTGTCAGTGGCAGAGTTAGCACTCGACTTGGCCACTTGGCCACTTGGCTACTTGGTGAGGGTGAGGGTATTGGAGGGGTGGGTGGCGTGGCTCAGACATTGCTTTCGAGATTTATGATAAGTCACGATTTTGAGTGCTAAACGATTTTGGCAACGGATCGTCAGCTAAACATTTGCAATTATTTTCCCTTGCATGATTGTTTCTCGTGTTTTTCTTTTCGTTTTTTTCTGCTATTTATGCAATGTTCATTTAACAATTCGGTATTGGTTTAACAAAGTCGGCAGCCAATTAAGCCAACTACGACGAGCTGATGGAATTACGAGGCGTGTCTGCCCAAACTAACCAAAGTGCGAGGCAAGTGCAGCGGCAAGTGCAGTGGCAGCAAGTGGAGGCTGCCAACCGCAAGCAATTTACGAACGAGCCTTCAATATCGCTCTATCAGGCTCGCATTTACTGCAGACTAAATAGTTGCACTACCTGGCCATTTATAGATACCCTGTAAGAGTGAGAAATGGGGCGGTTATATAGAAAAGAGTCAAGCATTTATTGAAAAAAAATCTTCCATTCGTATACATTCATCTATCTTCTAGTCTAGACTACTCTTAACACTCCATCCAAGTCAGATAAGATGTATTAAGCATTTGCTTTATCTTAACTATTCATAAAAACATTTATTCACAATTCAACATTTTACAGAGCATCTACAAGTCGAATACTCTTCTGGTGCATTTAGCACATTCTTTAACAGTTTACAATGACCTTCAATGACCTAGAAAATAACTATCATACCTCTTTACAGGGTATCTTCTAGTCGACCACTCTTAACAATATGTATTTATATTTGTGCTACATTAGCTCTTCTAGTATATTTAAGATACATTAAAGCTCTACTGATTATCTTGCATTGTAAGACAAAGTTGATATACGAAGCCCATTTACAGGGTGTCTTCTGGTCGAATACTCTCAACTATACAAAGCATGCAGTACTGTGCTATATTAGATATCTTCTGGTCAATTATTATTGACAACAAATTCATATATTTACAAAATATTGAAGCTCTATGCACCTGCTCTCTTTACATACGCTAGACTACAACGTATCAGTCTATATTGAGCCTGTTTACAGGGCATCTGCTAGTTGTCTACTCTGAACTGTCTTCCTGCCCCTCTTTCTCCGCTTCTCTCCCTCTCTGTTTATATCTCCCTCCCTCGCACCTGGTTTTTTTTCTACAATTGCAATTTTCTGTATGCCTTGCAATTTGCTATCGAACGTATTTCCACTTTTTTCCTACGCTGCCTCACATAATTTCAATGAACCGCATTTACATTCGGTCTTATCTGTCTCCCTTTCTCTCTCTCTCTCTCTCTTTCTGTCTCTCGCTCTTTCTGTCTATAGGTTTATCTGTTCTGCCGCATATCCATGGTTTTCAAGCGTTGACAGTGTCCTCGTTGCTCGTTGCTCGTTGCTCGTTGCTCGCTGCTCAATGAATTCGCATTGTTGGTGCTCGCAGTTTTGTGGTTTTCGGCATGCTTAATGCCAATCTCCATGTGCCACATGCGAGCCACACGCTGCACCACCGCCGCGGCGCCCACGCCACAGCCTACACCGCCTGGCACATAATACAAAAATCGCAGCAACTCAGGCGCACTTCGCAGATACGCGCACTTTGTGCAGTCATCGACCGCCAATGGCACCTGCAAATAGGCGTGCGATATGCATGAATAGTCACTACATCACCAAGGTATTGCTCTCCCATTTCTGTAGCTCTCAGCTAGCTGATTGAAATTGTGAGGCCAAAATGATGGATATTAATCAAAGTATTCTGTTGTAAATTAATCAATTACCTTTGATGGTACAGAACAAAATTCATGGGAATTGTCCTTAGTATATGACAACTTGTTTGTTCTCTCTATCAGAGCATTAAATTTATAGTTTTACCTGATTAACAATTGAAATATCATAAACTATATTAAAGAAAATAGATTTTTTGATTGAAATTCATTGATGAAATAGTCTTGATGTTTGTTATATTTATTATTTGCGGGAGGTAAAAGCTTTGCCCAAGGTCTCTTAGCCTTAAAAGCTATTATTAGCGCAACATTCAATTGTACTTCGCGAACAAACGTCATATTAACTTTATCTGTATACATGTTCAAATATACCCTTTCTTATATTATAAGAACGGGTATATAGGCTTTGCACTTCATTCCATAAGAGAGCCAAAAGGCTTAAGGAATCTCCACCAAACAGCTAAATTTTAAAGCCTTTATCAAAGTATGCAGTATGAACGTGTATTGACTAGTCGATTACACCCGATCATTAGTATACTTTGAATACGTTTATATATCACAAATCGTAATTAAAAGTGAAAAGTAAAAGATAGCATCACAACATTTGTTTCTTTGGCCACTGATCCAACGATTTATTTGCACAGAGACAGCAGACGTTGAAGCTGGTGCCACGAGTCGCTTGCTCGCTAATTGATAATTGGATTAATTTATGATTTGTTTATATCATTTGGCAATTATACGAATTCATTTGTGGCTTCTAGCCCCCCGTGGTGCTATCAATGAAATGTATCTGGCTGATTAGAGCTCATAATAAATCTCACGTGGATTAGCTCATCATAGGCGAAGCGAGCTGCTATCGCGATTGGGCCAGTCAAGTGCCCAGCAATCGTTAGATAAGATTTGCACAGCACACAGAGCATTTTCGGTAATCAAATAGAACTATAAGTAAAATTAGTTAGCTCAGTTCTGCGTTTACTTTGCAGCTGACCAAACGTAAAGTATCTGAAAAGGATTCGCAATGCTAAAGCAAACGCTGCTCGTCCTGGCGCTGTCCGCTCTCAGCGCCGCTGTGCTGGCTGCTGACTATGATCCTTACATCGATATACCCTTCAAGAGAATCAAGACTTCGGTGAGTGCTGCAAATTGCTTTCAAATAGATCTGTAATGGGGGTAGCTAGGATAGGGGTAGGTAGGGTAAGATAGGGGTAAGGACTGCTAGAGTGGAGAGCTGAGCAACTTGTCGTGTTGAGTTCGTGTTGGGCAGGGAGGAAGTTGACAGAAATAGAAAGAAGTTGATAATATTGTGAGATAAATGTTTTGAGAAGCTAAAATTTGTTGAGTTAGTTCAATTTTCAATCGAGTTCTCAGCAGATCTCTAGGTCTAAAGCTCTGCATGGGCTGAAGCTCTGAAACTATTGAGCAAGAGCTAGAGCTTGAACTAGTGAATAACTGAAGAATTCTAAAACCTCAATACTATTAACTAGTGAAGTAGTAATATGCTGCTAAAGTTTTCAACTCAAACAATCGATAGAGTAATTGGATAACAAATCAATCTGAATTATTTACAATCAAGTCTTTAATCTATAATCCATATATGAGCAACTGAACTAGTAGTACCAGAACACAAATGAATAAAGGAACTAAAAAAGAACTAGTCGACACACACTCTCTATCTCTCCCACTCAATGAATCACGCTCTCATCTCTAGCTTATTTCACTCATGCCTTTAGTGAATGTTAAGCATTGGCTTTGGCCATTTGGCCATTTTGCAGGCTGAACGCATCGAGTCGCATGGCTATCCGGCTGAAACGCACGAGGTGGTAACTGAGGATGGCTATGTGCTGAACATGTTCCGCATACCGTATTCACCGAAGCTGGCGAATGGTAACGTACACCGTCCGGCCGTGCTCATACAGCACGGTTTGTTCAGCTGCTCCGATTGTTTCCTGCTCAATGGGCCGGACAATGCTTTGGCCTACAACTATGCGGATGCGGGCTACGACGTCTGGCTGGGCAATGCCCGTGGCAATATTTACTCACGCAACAACACCAGATTAAGCACGAATCATCCATATTTCTGGGCATTCAGCTGGCATGAAATCGGCGCCTACGATCTGCCCGCCATGATAGATCACATCCTGGAGACGACCGGCGAGCAGGCTGTGCACTATGTGGGTCACTCTCAGGGCTGCACCACCTTCTTTGTGATGGGCGCCTGGCGACCAGAGTACAATGCGAAGATAAAGACCGCCCATATGCTGGCACCGCCCATTTTCATGGGCAATACGACAACTGGCATGATTTTATCTCTGGCTGACTATGTGGGCGCACCTGGTCTGGGCACTGAGCTGCTGCAGAATCAGGTTTTCCTACCCATGAATCCCGTGATTCAACGCATTTTGGACACAGCCTGCAGCAATGATCCCTATTTCCTGAGCTACTGCCAAACTCTGGCTCTGCTGTGGGCAGATGGTGTGGGCAATCTGAATGTGGTATGTAGTTCTTATGCATCGTTAGTTCATTGACTTCAACTCCTCTACGCCTCTTAGACCCTACTCCCACAAGTCGCTGAGACCCATCCGGCTGGCATTTCGACCAATCAGGGCATCCACTTCATACAATCCTATGTGTCCAACGACTTCCGTCGCTACGACTGGGGTCCAGCCAAGAACAAGGCCGCCTATGGCACCGAGGTGCCTCCCTCCTACGACATAACCAAGATCACATCGAAGGTTTATCTGTATGTGGGTCTCGCCGATGAGTCAGCCAATGTCAGGGATGTTGAGCGTTTGCCCGAGCTGTTACCAAATATGGAGGAACTGTATAAGATACCCGACGAGACGTGGGGACACTTGGACTTCATATTCGCCAAGCAGGTGAAAGAGGTGATCAACGATAAGGTGATTGCCTCTAGCAAGGCCTACGATCGGCTCTAGAGCAATTGAATGTACGCAGTTGCCTAATCTAATCGCAAATAACTTGTGGACATCGTTTCTAAATAAAGTTTACGCCAAAACGACGCAAATCTCTAACTGACTGAGCTACGTTTAAGGATAAGCGAAGGGGGCGGAGTGAAGACGGAGATAGAAACAGAGAGAGAGAGAGAGTGGGAGTGGAAGAAGTGAGAGCTGAGGAAGTTAGAAAGAAATTGTGTTTCTTTGCCGTTTGCAACGGGTAATTACACAACGTTTTAGCTACCACAATGTCTTCTGCTCCAACTACTTTATGTAGATACCCTGTAGCCATAAAAAGTGCTTCGTAGCGTATCATAAAGTGTGAACAGTATACGGCTGTAAGCAAGTTTACATAACTGAAAGTCTGATTGGCTATGAATTAGCCATTCGATCTTATTTTCAACTTATACAGTTTGTTAAAGACTGTTAAGAGTATAAGATATACTACGTATTAGAAGTGGAAGTTCTATCAAACGTGAGAAATGAAATCTTAAATTTTCAGTCTATCGCTCAGTCGTACAAAAATCTAAGAAATTTATTTGGCATAAGTGCCACATATATTTCAAAAACTCTATCAAGCAGGGTATTTCCTAGTCTATCACTCTTCACCTAAGCCCACTTAATTGTTCGTTTGTTTGTTTGCTCTGTTTTTTCTTCTTTTTTTCTTTTTTTTTTTTTGCGTTTGTTGACAAAGTTTTTCGCCAAGCACGTGGTTAACACCAAGCACAAGTTATCCGACAGTCCGCGTCGTGGCGGCAAATGGGAAACGGGAAAAGGGGAAAATGCTGACAAAATTATAGTAATTAGCGTCTGGCTGGACCGTTGACCAGAGCGAAGTGCTGCAAATATGTTTATAATTGTGATTTACGGGCTTAAGGTGGACTAATCGAATCGAATGAGCTTCTCTATGAAACTATAAACTCAATTCTAATTATCGATAGAACCAGGAATCTATGACTAGGAAATGTGAAATTCCATTAGCTGAGTGCAGCATTAAAGCGAAATGGAGTTAATGGAGTTTAAGTGCTTCCATTGAGTGGAGTGGATATATAGATGTAGATATAGATAGATATAAATATAGATAGCCATGTAGATATAGATATAGTCATGGATACATACAAATCAAGATATGGAAAGCAAAATGAGAGATAGTCTATCTCCGTCTAGAAATCAATATCAAAGAAAAAATGAATGTAGACTAGAAAAAAAAGTATTTAGAAATTTAATATAAACAACAAAGGACTTCATCCCGTATACAAGTATTTTAGAGAGAGAAAGGGAGTGAGGACGTACGTGTGTTATTTAGAGAGAAAGAGAGAGAGGAAGAGCAGTAGAGCGAGCTGCTCATTGGCAAAGCTAAACCGCAGGCAGCGGAGCAACGGAATATTCATTAATGACAAACTGCTGATGTGGAAAATGGATAATGCAGATGAGGATGAGTCTGACTAAGAGGATACAAATGAGAACTGGAATATGTAAGGCCAATGCTAAGTAAGGGGAAGCTGCAGACTTTACGGTTGAAAGCATTTCAAGCCAAATAAACGATAAGAAAATAAAATTAAAAATTAAATGCAGAAAAATAAATGATAGAAAATAATAATAATAATAATATAAATAAAATAGTTTAGTAGTAACATTATATTTAGAAATTAATAGGTAAGCAATAAAATTTAAAAAACCCGCATCAAAAATATAAATATATATAATATAAAATATATAAATTGTAATCAGTAAAATAAGTAACCTGTCGCCCATTCAAAAAACCCCTGGGCCATGTCCCCAAGAGTGATGTCAGCTACCTTTAATACATCTACAAGTCTTAATCCTTTTCTGCACATTGCCAATTTGGCGAACAAGAGGCAAAGGGCAAAAGCCAAAAGGCAAACAAAAAATGCTCAAAACGTATTTCTCATGCGGCAATGTCAAAGTTTTTGCTGCAGCAGCGAACTGGTTGCCTCTAAGTGGCTGCAACTTATATTTTTTTTGCATTTCTTTATTTGCTTTAGCTGAAAAATAAATAAAAAAAAAATAAAAAAACAGGCGACAACAATCGCAGAAGTTGCGTTTCGCGTTTGGCGAATTGAAAAATTTGCGCCAAAAAATGAGAAAATGCAAAGTTTGAGATAAAAACAAGAGAAATTTAGAAGAAATTTTACAAGTTGGCGTCGACTGCGTTTGCCAAAATGTTTATTGTCAAAAAGTTGCAACAAAAGTTTTTCTTTCTCATTTCTATTATTTTTGGGGCTTTTTTTTTTTTGCTCACTTAGCCCAGTTAAAAGAAGCGCATTTATGTAAATGGCCAAGAATATTTATGTAAATGCGTCCAGCTAAGTGAGTAAACACACTGCGAACGTTGTAATTTAAGCACTGACATTTTGTTGACGCGCAAAGTTTTTCCATTTGCGGCAATTAACGTGTCATTTGCATATCAAATGAGTTTCTCTGCATTTGCATAAGCTGATGATATTTCAAACTTTAACTGAAGATTTGACAAAGCAAGCAGTGCAAGTAATAGAAATGGAAAGAAATGCACTGCTTGCCAAGCTTGAAGCAGTTGTAATGGCTACGCAAAAGCAGTGCTATGTATGCGATGAGTATAAGGTTAGAAACATAACTTCGCGTAGCAGTGTTACACAGTAGCTCGTACAAGGTTGGAAACTTAGCTAAGGCAGTATATGTAAATAATGTATAATGTAATAATTGTTATATTTGTTAATATATGGAAATAATTTAGTATAAAATAAGTCATATATATATAAATATAACTGTTTATACTGGCTGATTAATCAGTCTCTTAACTTATGGTCTAATTGTTGGACAGAAAACAGTTGAAAGCCAACTTTGCTTCTGAGTATAAGGTTCGCAACTTAGCTAAGCAAGTAAGTAAATATAAAAGAAGTTCTGCTATGCTTGAGTGTATATAGTCTAATGTCTGGTCTAATGTGTGCTAATGTTTATTCTTCTAAATAAAATGCAGGGAAAATCTTCTATGCTCTTCATGTCATATGAAATCGTAACATTTTAAATAGTGCTCTACTATGCGATTCTCATGAATTCAAGTATGCTAGACGTGTTTGGATTATGAATCTTATAAGAAGTAGTGGTGTTGGTGATCTCATACTGTTTAGTCGTACTTTCTATTTCGTCTCACTTATCTGTCGTGCATATATATATATATATATATATATATATATATGTATATATATCTCTTTCTCTTCTTTCTCTATATCTCTCATCAGCCTCTTTCATTTCTCGTCCGTCCCTCTCTCTCTCTCTCTTTCTCTCCCTCTTTCTCTCTCTCTCTCTCTCTCCCTCTCTCCCTCTCTTTCTCTCTCGCTCTATCTCTCTCACCTTATCCTAATCTCCTAGCGTCCCTTTACATCACCTGTTCATGACAATTCATTTTATTCCCCCGGTAGCAGTACTCCAGACGAGTTGTTTGAAGAGCTGCCCTTTAGCCAGTCTATACTTGTTGCTCAAAATAAAACTAATTGGCCAAGAGTTTATTGACACGCTGGGAACTTGAGCTGAAACATAATTGAATGAACATATCAAATTTCAATCAGAGCTAAATCTTATTAAAAGCAAAAGCAAAACAAAAATAGCAAGAATGAAGTATAGCAACAACAGCAAAAGCAAGAGCAGCAACAACATCAGCGACAATCAAACGCCCCGCAGCTAATCAGGCTCTAATGGCGATAAATATTTCATTCCGTATATTTTGGCAGATTGCACGAGCAGCGCCCGCCGAGCCACGCCCAGTTCAGCAGGACAAAGCACCTTCAAGCATCTTCAACGCAAAGACAAAAGGCAGCAGCGCATGCCAGACAAAATCTGCGATGCGATCGACAATCGTGAAGACCCAGACCAAGAGACGATGCTGATCGGACTCCAAGGCAAGGCAGAGGCAGAGGCAGAGGCAGTCACAGCCAGTTGGTCAGCTCAAGGCGTAGCCTCTAACCTGCTCCTCCAACGCTGCCTTACCTGCTTGACCCTGCCTTTTGCCATTTTTGTGTTATGAATCGTTCAGTTCTTAAACAGCTAGCGAGTCGAGCATGGGCGGGTGCAACGACACAGATGAAGAGGAGAACATAAGGACGAGCAGTAGGAGGATGAGTATGAGCTTGAAGGTGAAGTGCAGTGTGAGGAGTAGGCTGGATACGAATATGAGGGAGCGGAGATGACTGAGGAAGGGGATAAAGCTGAGAGAAAGAAGAGACTGAAGCAGGGGTTGAGACTGTGGGTGAGCATGAGTCTGGAGATCAAGCTGGAGATAACCATGAGTAACAGGAGGATGAACAGGAAGAGGAGTAGGATGTGTCTGGTCATGAGGATGCTGCCTGCCTGCCATTATGAGTAATGGGAGTAATGCCTGGGCATTTGTTTACTTGCGGCGCTACATGGAAGGCAGCTGAGCAGCGAAGCTCAATTCTGCGCTGTGCAGCATGTGCTCTATGGGTTTTTTGTAAGAGCTAAGCACAGCCACACGAGATGTGGTTGAAATGTGTATTTTACAATGAGTAAGCTGAAAGAGAGAGAGAGAGAGAGAAAGGTCTAAAGTGGAAGATAGAGACAGATAGCCAGACTAAGAGTGAGTGAAGAGGGGAAGAGAGGTTTACTGTGAATCCGTTGGGTTAGTCCAATAATCTGTGTTACGGATGTGAATTACAGCATCGACTCATTGACTACCTTGTCGATTCGTATTCAGAGAATATTTGAGTCATTATCATGCATCATTACGAATATAATTATTACAATTATTAATATAATTTTTATTACATATCATTTCCAAGAGATGCTCCTCTGAGTTTCATCGCAGCAAGATTTTCTTTGACTTGTCTTAGTATTTCCAATTAGCACAAAAGTTGTGTAGAACACCTAAAATATCTGGAATACAGAAGATATATAGATTATTATATTTTTATTAAAATCCAAATCAGAAAAACTAAAAACAATTGTTCTTAAAGCTACATTTAAAAATATTTAAATTTCGATTTTAGTAACTACAGAAAAATGACTTCAGTTATTAAGATATTATTTATATGAGAGTTTTATTAGAGAAATGACATTTGATAGCATCATGATCATTAGCTTTAATTGAAGTCTCAGATTAGGCCAAGACAAGCAGCTGAAAGCTGAACCAATCTGAAGACTCTTAACAATGACAACAAGAACTCCCACAACAGCGGCTAACAAAAGCAATTGTTGCGATGCTCTTAAGCCAAGAGAGTGGCTTGCACTCTCTCTCTCTCTCTCTCTCTCTCTCTCTTTTGACTGGCTCTCTTTTTCAAACAAGAATCTTTGGCTGTGAGAAGAATTTCGTTTAACTGCAACTTTCTTTCGAGAGGGGCAAAACGCTTTTCTTAAAAGCGACGCAGCGTCGCGTTGGGGGCCTCAGTTAGTGGCCAACACGCGACGCGTTCAGAACGAAAAGCAGCAGCAGCAGCAGCAGCAGCAAAGCAACAAAATAGAAGTGGAAGAAAAAGACTTTACGCTGTGAAAAGGATGAGAGCAAGATAGACATAGAGTGTGTGAGTGACCAAGAAAGAGAGAGAGAGAGAAGTGAAGTGCAGACAGACTGCGATTTTTGTTATTGTTCGAGCGGTGCACAACAACAACAACAACAAAAACAGCAAAAGAAAAAAATAAACATAAAACACAAATACAACAAGTGGATAAACAATAACAACAACAACAAGCAAAAGAAGAAGAAGAACAACAACAACAACAACAATTGAGCAACTCTTTCATAGGTATGTGAACTTTGAGTAGGCAAAGACCTGGCTCATTAGCATGTGGCATGAACAAAGAATGCGAAGAAAAATTCTGAGCTGCGGTTTTAGTTTTCTTTGCTTTTCCCCTGCCTCTTCTTCTTCTTCTACTTTTTTTGGCATGCAAAATTGTGGAAATTTAATAAGTGTTTTCCGTGTGTTTTTTCTTTCTTTGCCGCTGCAACATCGGTCGCATTTCAGCTAACAGTTTTTCTTTTTTTGTTGCCAAGTCTTTGCGTTGCAACAGCAAGAGAAAAACTATTCTGGGCGGGGAGCGGGGAGGACATGCTTTTTGCTGTCTAAAATATGCAGTCATTCGGTTCGCTTGGCTTTGCGGCACTTTTCGCTAAAAAGCAGAAGGAGAAGGAGAAGGAGAAGGAGAAGGAGGAGGAGAAGAGAATTCCGCTGGGCGCAAAAATGTGTTTGTGGCGTGTGTTAACGGTATTGTTTACAATGTTAATAGAAGTGGAAGAAGCAGCCGGTCTGCCATTCCGGGTGGCAGCTTAAATAAATAATTGAGACGCACAGCGACAGCCAAAACGTTGCGCCTCGCTGCACTCACACGCACACACAACACACAACACACACACACACAGAGGTAGATAGAACTGAAGTCGATGCAGAGGCTAGCAAAACAAATGACTTAGGCAACGAACTTGGACTTGGCGGCGTCTCAAGTGAATAATAGCCAGAGCAAATAATGCAGACTAAGTCGCACTAGTAGAGCCTGAGTGAGACACATGGTCGTAGAAGTTCTCAGGAACTACTGAGATTTTTAAAAGGATTTTTGAGTTTAAAAGAAAAATTATGTTGACTTGGTCAATTTAGGGTACTTTTTAATTAACTTTAATATAAAAGCAGATCAAATATATTCTCGTATATGAAAATTTAATTACTTACTACTCTTTTATTACTTGTTGTTCTTACTTATTTATTCATTACTTAAGCTTGCTGATAGAATGTTGGGATCGTCTCTGGTAAAACTTTTGTCTTAGTATTGCTCAGTCTTCATATGGGGTATGAAGATCTTGGCTTTATACAGAGCAAAGCGTAAACATGCGTAGGGAAAGCTTAAGGAAAATTATTTTTTATATCTTTATAAAGTTTTTATATACAATTTGTTTTATATATTATTATACTCTGCCAGATATGGCATGGTCTGATACGCGATCTATTATCTATAATTGAAAGAATACTTAAGCGCAAGCACATAGTGAATACCTGTCTTTAGACTATGTTTAAACATAGAAATGATCAAAGTGATCTTGTTTATCATAATGTTTGATCAGCACATGAGTGTTGATGATGAACATGTATTAAATGCTTTCCAAACACTTGCTGAGTTAACTTTAATTTACATATAATATAATCGTAAAACTACGTAGAAGACTGGTGAACTCACAATTATATGTTCTTTATCGAATCATACACAAATAGAGTTCAAAAGAATCTGCACCCATAAAAATCGACAATTGATTTAAGTAGACTAGAAGCTCATCAAAATTATATGGTTTTGCAGCTATCACACTCTTACGCTTACATCCTCTAGATCTTACCTAATGACAGTTAGAATTTCAATAAGCATTTGCTTAATCTGGCAATCCCTACACGATATTTTATTCACTGTCTGTTCAATCTCGTATAGACATTTTACCGAATCACTTCGCATGGCTACGCATCGTACGCATCGTACCAGCACTCCTCACACGATCTAACCTGATATATCTCACGCATACTTTATACTTATTATAATTAGTATAAGCCTACATATTTACTCAAATTTGCCAGTTATTATAAATTTCATCAATACTACATATACATATATTGTATATATTGTTCATATCATATAAACAACGGCAAATTCATCAAATCTCGTGTCATTTGTTTGCTTTTGCCCAAAACATAATTTCAAGCACAAGCCAATAATTTCATCCAAGACCTACTGTTGGATCGTGCTGAAACCACGCGAACAGCCACAAATTAAATAATAAGCCAGGCAATTAAATAACCCTCCAACGGCTTCCACAACAACAACAAAAACTAACTGAAGAAAAAAAGGTCATAAGAAATTGTGTGTTTATTAGAGGGAAATGCAAAGCAGATGAGCTGAAAGACAGTCGCTCTCTCTCCCTCTCTCCCTCTCTCTCTCTCTCTCTCTTTGTGATGCTAATGATGTAAACTAAGCATTTAACTGTTAATAGTGCCGACAGCGCCAGTAGAGAAGATGACAGTGGGCCACAGAAGATGCGCGGCAAAAGCGACGACAAAAGTTGAGGTCGCCAGAGAAGCGCCCCCAAGGCCCCCTCTGTCCCTCTGCCAATGGCCGCAAAGTCAAAGCCAAGTTCGAGTTGGTCTCTAAGACAAAATCAAAGCCGTTAGCTAGGAGACAGAATGCGGCTAAGAAACGCACTCGGCGCTTGACTTGAAAGACGTCAACAAAAAAGACGAGGCGGGGGGGAAGCCAAACAAAAGGGTTTCACACACACACAGACGAGTGTGCGTGTGTGTGTGCGAGTGTGTGTGAGTGTGTGTGAGTGTGTGTAGGAGCTTGTGAAAATGTAGGTTGCATTGGCAATGAGTGAAAATGTTCACGGTAATCTTTACAGAAATTACCGTTTTATTGTTGTTGCTGTTGTTGACACAGCAGCAACTGGTTGCTGCCGCCGCTGCCGCTGCTGCTGCTGTGATTACAGCTGGCTTTTAATGATCATCATTAGATGGTTGGCGCGCACTTAAAGGGTTCTTATTTTTATGGCCACAACTTGAAGAGGAAGAAGAAGAATCTACAGCAATAGCAGCAGCTAACGTGACAACATGCAATACACAACAGCAACAGCAACATCCACAGCAACAGCAACAGCAACAGCAAGAACCGCTTCAATAATATTTGATAATGCAAAGCGGAAGCTATAAAAATCCCAATGTGAACGACATTTGTGTTAGTTAGTTGGTTAGTTAGTTAGTGGCTTGGCTTAGTTAGTTAGTTAGTTAGCTCGATCGTTACATTAGAGCGAAGAAATTTGCTAATTGTCTGCAATTGACGAGAGGAACTAGGCAGAGCGCGGGGAAAGGGAGACACACAGGAAGCAGCATCATTAAATTAATGGAAGGCACACCAGAAGATGTACACTGGCAGAAAAGCGAGTCAACTGTTCGAAATTCTAATCATTAAAATAAGGAGAAACATTGTTCGTTACTTAATAATTTTATACCAATTTTATAATTTTATTAGTATATTTTTTTATAGTTTATAATTTGTTAGTAATTTTGTATATTTTTATACCTAAAGTCACCACTTTATGCCTAATTTTGAAGCCAATTTACTACCTATTTTATTCCCAATATATGCCCCAATTGTGTTTCTACTCTGCACTTTATTTTATGCCTATTTTATACCTAATGCTTAGCACTAAAACGCAATCTTAAAGCAACTCAACTTCTCACCCATTCATACAACAATCTACATTACTTTTCCCCAAGTGTAGCCAAATCTCTTTGAGCTTGAGTGCACTCCAAAAAAAAAAAAAAACACGAGTCGCTCAGGGGCGTGGCGCAACGAATACACTACCTCAAGGTCAACTGGCAGCCAAATGGGCGCAGCTCCTTTTTGGCAGCTCTCGAGCTCCGTTCGAGCTCCATTCGAGCTGCATCTGATATGCCTAAAAGGCCGAAACACAAAGGCGAACCGAAACCCGAACAGCCGATATAGAAGAACCGCACGTAATCTGATATTCCAAAAAGAAAAACAAAACACAAAAAAAGAAAAGAAAATAAAACTATAAAAAACAGAAGAGTTAGTTTGCCATATGAGGCGAGGGTTTTTGTTTGGTCTTCAGTTCTGTTTTTTTTTTTTTTTTTAGCTATCAAAACAGCATCAGCAACACACACACACACACACAGAGAGACAGAGAGCGGCAACTGGCCAAGACTTGACTTGGCAGCTGGCTAAGACATCGGGCGGGGAGGGGGGCGTGGCATGCATGCATGCAGTTCCAGGCGAGTGCACAGCACAAAAAACAGACGCTGTGCCGTAACAGTGAGTGGAAGAGATGACAACCAGGTGCATGCAACATCTAGATATAAATCAAGAGCTGTTGGAGCTAGCGAGTGTAGCAGACGAAGCCCAGAAGAGTTTTGGATGAAGTAACTATGATAGAGAAATTCTAAAGAATTTCCTAATGATATTCCAATAAAATCATCCAGTTGACTAAATTAATTCGGCTTAAATTGTGATGTCATAGGAAATAGATGATGACAGAATTCCTTTGGAATTCTTCTTAGGAAATAGATGTACTATATTAAAGTTTCATTATGAAATTTTTACCCACATGTCATATATGCAATTCAACCCGATCATCATTTTATAATTAAAATGATGATCATTTTAATATTTAATATAGTACATCTATTTCCTAAAAAGAATTCCAAAGTTCTGTCTGATATAATAGAAAATAAATGATGAAAACTAAGACAACGGATCTTTCACATTCCAGTTATTTTCTCTGTTCCTTACAATCCACTTTATCATCACTCAAGACTCAAGCTCCAACTACATTTAAGATTCATAGACTACCAGAAACTGTCTTCAAAAATCGTGCTAATATCTCAAATACTCTCCGAATCGATGGACCATTCAGTTGACTTCCATTCTGGCTCGCTCGCCCTGTCAACTATTTATCAGAACTGTCTGGCGAATGCCTTTCATGGACTGAGAGTTTTTAGTCTCTGGTCTGGGCACGCAAATTTTGTGGCTGGGTAACGGCTCTTGGCCATGTTAACAAGTTGCGTTGACAAATGTGCCCGGAAACAGTTCGTGCGAATTTGCATGGCAAAAAGGGAAAATGGAGCTCAGCTGGGAATAACTTCTTGTATTGCATTTGACTAATGCATTGTCTTCGGCTCCTACTTCAAGTGAAGACCAAAAAAAAAGCTCAAAACACGTTTGAAGCAGAAGCCGAGATTGCGGCAGAGTTTGGGTCGTTGGCCAAGTTTGTGGTCTAAGTCTTTTGATTTATGTGTGGCCAAATTGAAGTCTATATTAATCGCAGCTGTCAGGTTGACAATTTTATTATAATGCGAGCGCAAGCGCGAGCGCGAGCAACTCACGAACTGGCCAACAATTTGGCTTAATGACCCAGTACAAAGCGACAGCCAAACATATTTATGGCCAAGAGACTTTAACCAATGAACTTGGCGCTCGGGTACTTAATGTGGCTCAGAACAAGCCTAGCTCAACTCAACTCGCCGTGAAAGGTGTATGTACCAATGTGTGTGTGTGTGTGTGTGTGTGTGTGTGTGTGTGTGTGTGTGTGTGCGGGTCCAGCACATTGTATTGAGTACCTTTCCATTGCAATCGCTTTGTCGTGCAGTTGTTCTAATTTCATTTACCTGACGACTTTCACCTGCCCAGCATAACTAGAGGAGTCGCAGCCCAAACCCAATCCATATGCAGCCCTAATTAAGCAGAAACACGTGCCACATATATAGAACTCGTTCTCACCTTGCAACGATTTATGAAACGTCGCGATAGAAATTCAATTAACTCTTATGACAAGCGCTGACTGTGAAATGGGAGAATCGCTGAACTGAAGAAGCTTAGTGAAAGAAGTTTCAGATGTGAAAAACTGTATTCTTGGCAACATTTATATATTGCTTGGAAGATCGATCAACGAGGGGCATATTAACTTTGCCATGAACTTTGCTGTGACTGAAGAAGTATAAAGAGTTGAGCATAACTGGAAAGGAATTTATATATATAATATACTTGCCAATATATAGAAAGGATAGAATGGATAAGATCAAGAAAAGATCTAGAAATCATAGTTATTGTAATCACTACGAAACAACTATCTTCCTTTCTAGAGCTTCAATTCATGAGCCAAATTTTAGGTAGATCTAAACACATATCATAAGGCAATTGAGGAGCATCAGCACCTCTATAACAGAACCTGACTTACCATGGAAAGTGTATTCGAACTTTGTTGAGCTAGCTTTGCCTTCGTTTATTCTTGTTCTTCTTTTCATTTACAACTTCCGCTTGGCAAAAATTAAAAAAAATAAGGAAAAAAGCAAAGCAAAAGAGTGAAGCAAGAGGAAAAGGGAGCTGGAAAGGTATTCGATGGCGATCGGAGCAATCGCTGATGATGAGGTGCATAAACGACGCCCATTTATTGAGCCCTCGCGGCTTTAATAACTTCGAACGTGAAGCTGCTGTCCGTCTGGCTGAGCTGTGGAAGGTACCAAAGGAGGAAAGGAGGCGCATGGGACAGAGGAAACATGTTTGCCTGCCAACAAATGACAGGCATTTGTCTGCTTCATTCTAAAGGGGGAGCCGGACAGACTCGAGACAGACTCAAAGACTGAAAGACACCGAGACGGGCAGGCAAAAGTCGCATCAATTGAGTTCGACATGAAAATTGCGCTGTGTTAAATTCTTGAGACTCCACAACTAGTTGTTGTTGTTGTTGTTTACTTAGCTGTGTGTGCAGAATATATATATATATGTATATATGTTTAAGAAGCCACACATGAAGCGTAGGGTACCCAAGCGCTGGCTGTCATTATTTCTGTTTATGGTCAGGTGTGTCTGCAGCCCGTTCGTAATGGTCAATCTGGCCAAAATTGTGAGCACGCGTGGGCTACAAATTGTTTTGGCACACTATTACAAACAACAACAACTGGCAGCGGGCAACTGGCACCAATTTCACTCAATATGAAATGGCCAAGTTAGAAATGGCCAGGAGAATATAATAAGAGAGTTCTCAGCCAAGCAAATAGCCCACTTTAAATACATGATTCATAATCGACTCATTAATGAGTTTCGATTTCAGTTTCTTCTCGCTTATTTGTTCTACTAAAGCTAAGCAAAAGAATAAGTAGAGAATTGAAAGAAAAAGTAACTCTGAGTAGAACATGAGAGAATAACAGAAAAGAAAGAGTTCTTTACTCATTACTGGGTTTCGATTTCAGATTATCAGTTTATGATTTCCGATCTAATCTAAGCTGCTAAAGCTAAGCCAAAGAATATGGAGATATATTAGAGTAATAGAAGATCAAGAGAGAAGAGCAGAGGAGAACGAGTTCTCTACTAGCCATATACCCCACTTAAAGCACATTCATTCATTTGCAACGCATAATAATTTTGTATTTCCATTTGAATTTCTTTTGAGCCTATGCTGAGAATGTTGAATGTAGAAATGTGGGCAAAGAGAACGTGAGAGAATGTCAATAGAACACTCTGCGAGCTTATGTAGCTCTCTGCTTTACTCATTTGCTACACGTATCTATTTGTATTATTCATTCATTTTGTTGTACTTTCTTACTTCATTCATTGATTTGCTTAAATTTGCTCACAATCTGTTCTAGCTCTTAGCATTTGTTCATCAAACTAAAAACAAAATTCCCAACTCAATATATTTCATGAAAATTCCTTAACTCTTCACATTGCTCATACGATTCATTCACTCACTCACTACACTCATTTATTCAGTGGTTTCAATATCCATAATTTTCTTGACTGTGATTTATCTTTTGGATTCATATTTTATTCTTTTCTTTGATATGCAAAAGTGTAATAAAATAAATTATGTAAATCATCACATGATTTATAAACTACTCAACTCATTCATTCATCAATCATGCTTTCATTAGTTTTTATTACCATTTCATTCCACTTCTCTCAACAATATGCAAAAGTGAAACATAATATGAGAGAATTACAAGAGATTCACAAGAGAAGTCTCTACTAACCGAGTTCTACATTCCACTCACATGATTCATTTTCTACTTTTAATTAATGCATTAGTTTCGATTTCTATGTTATGCCGAACTCAAGTTCCATTTGCGAAAGTGAAACACAATAGATTAGCTAGAAAATTCTCTAGTAACCCAGTTCCCTCCTCAATTGACATAATGGTATTCATATGTGAACTCATTTGAACAATTCATTCATTGATTTCGATTTCTGTTCTTGTTCGTATTCATGCGCAGTGCAAAAGTGAAAAACTAGGCTCTGGCATTATTAGATCTCAGTCTGGATTTACATAATCTGGGTGAAAGTTTTTACTGCCTGCCAAAGCAAATTATAAGTTAGAAGCTATGCCCAGTAGCTGCAGTTGGGGGCCAGATTTGATGCCTGCGATTTGCAGTTGCCTTTCACAAAAAGAAAACTGAAAAAAAAATTCCCCCAAAATACAAAAATCTGTCAGTGGGGCGTTGCCTCACTGTCAAAGAGTTGAAGCTGCCAAAAGTATCTGTCAGATACAAGATACAAGTGCTCAATAGCTAATTTATTGCTTTGAATTGATGTCGCGCTTTAGAATTTATTGCTCTGCTAGCTTCTCTCCTTCCCCTTCTTCTACTTCTTCTTCTTCTTCTTCTGTCTGCTTCTTTTCTATTGATTCAAGAAGAATCACATTGTCTGGGCATTGTCTTCAGCAGCGGCTTCGCCTCTCTGAAGATTTTTGTTCGAATTGGTTTATGGCACAGCTGACAAAGCTGCACTAACTGGGTTGATTTCTAGAGTAGCTCCAAAAAAAAAACATAAGGTAATCGGAACTGAATGCTGGACAATGAAGTTGTGGGAGAACAGAAAAACATCTAAGCTTACCGACCATATAGAATCTTTAAGGTACCTCAAAAGTAGGTCCAGATTCTTCTTTTTCAAAGTATGGCATCATAGAGCAACATTTCAATAAACTAATGGGAAGCAGTCATAGTCTCAATATGAAAACCTTTACAACGAACTAGAATACAAGTAATCCCTCGAAAACATTTTCATATAAATAGTATTCCTAATTCAAACCAGAATATAATAGTTTAATTTAAAGCGCATTAAGCGCTCAAAGCTCTAGCTTACTTTCCCATCAAAGCTTTCTACAATTTGATGTTGACCTTTGTTTGGCTTCAGCTCCAATAAAAACTCTCCAAAGCGCTTAAAAAATAATATCACACTCTCAATTTCGCTAGCCAATAATTAAGTTAGGAACTTAATATCGCATTCCCAAGACTTTTGTTTGCTGATTTTCAGAGACTCCATTACTACAGTTCCAAAACTGGGTTGCAGAAATTGCAAGTTGAGTTCTTTGAGTTGTTTTCGTCGACTAATGGTGCAAACTTAATTTGTGACTTTCGCCGTTTTGAAGCAATCAAAATTAATTGCTTTATTAATTTGTCTAGCATTTCTTTCTCTCAGTGTAGCTTTTGACAAAAATTATGTTGTTGGGGCGTAATTGTTGGCCCCGTTACGTTAAAGCCGCCCCAACTGCCAGTTGAATTCAGTTGAGTTTGAGTTCTTGAACACACTCCACTCGAGTCGTGTAAGACAATTGCTCCCACAGCCTCGTGGCGCGCAGCTTTCTTTGATTTTTATTTTGATATTGGCTTTTGTTGCCTTTTTTATACCCTGTACCCCGTAGTGAAATGGCTAAGAAGACTACATAAGTTTTGTTAAAGTGAATTTAACTTGTAACCCTATAGAGCATAAATACTGCTGATCAGTAGCCAACAGCCGAGTCGATTTACCGCTGACTGTCTCGTTGCTCAGCTGTCTGTCTGGCCGGACGGGCAACAGCCGAATAGATCTAAATCTGTCTGTCTGCCCTTTTCGCCTCTGTCCATTCGGTCGACCATCTTTTCATTCATCAGTAATGGATCCGTCTATCCATCTGTCAGTATGATGCACTAAATTTGTTATATAGATACTCCTAAATAAATTATACCAATATCAAGTCTCAAATATTTTGTTTACAGCTTTCCGAAACTTTGTTCAGGGTATCTCCTAGTCGATCACTCCCCACAACAGCATACTTGTTATTATACCCTGAAATTGAAAAGGGAAAAGGGATAATGGTTTTGTTAAAATGTGGAATGTGGAAGAGTTTGGTAAATTTGTTGTGGTTTTTTTCAAGGGGGGTGTGTGTGTGTGTGTGTGTGGTTGTTTTTTTTATATATAATTGGGGTGTGGGGGGGTGGGGGGGGGGGTGGGTTGTGGCTTTTTTCTTCATAGCTTGTAATAACTGTAATTTATCTACGAGCTTTACACACGTTCTGAATACACCTTTTGAATTGTGTTTCCAGCAATTCTTCTCTAATATCTAAATATATAACTAAGCTGTAATTAAGCTGAAGTAGTTTTTCCATTTTTCAGTTTTTCCAGTAGCTTTTCAGCAGCTGTCAGCTGCAATTTGCCTTGGCAAAGAAAGTGCCAAATTAAGTGTTTAACAAGCCCTAGGCCAACAGCTGAGCTAGAGCCAAAGAGTGTTTCAAAGAGAGTGAGTGAGAGTGAGCGACTGCTCTTTAGAGTTTATACTCTTAGCTCTTCGACTGTGTTTTCTTGGTTTTCTGTTTTGGTTTTCATGGCCAAGCGAATTCAATTAACGAAAAGAGTCAAAATAAAAGTCAACTGCAGTGATTTATTGTGTGAAACTGAAACTTCTTCCTCTGATTAAAGTATTTACTTTTTATTTGTATTTTTATTTTTATTCTTTTTAGCTTCTGCTGGTGGCGTGAAAGTTTCTGTTCAGTGCGCCAATTCAGAGGCTTTGACATTAAGATAATAACTTGATTAAAACTTGTCATGAGAACGAACTGGCGAGTTTTTACCATGCCATGCCAGGCCATGAGAGCTCCAATTAAGCGCACTTCTCGATCAATGCGCAGTGTCTGCCACTTTGTGATGGGGTATGCCAGGCTACTTGGATTAGTTTGCAACCTGTTAAGTTTAAGAGCTTAAGAGTCAATGCCAGTGTTACTTAATTTTCAATTATATATTTTAGACTTTTGCAGTTTACTCATTGTCATAGTCATTGTCTCATAGTCAACATTAGTTAGGGTGTTTGAAAGTCGTGTTGACATTCAGTAGACATCATGCACAATGTTGCTTGTGTTCTGCATTTGCATGCAAGTTTGTCGAGCTCGGCGCTGTTCTGCACTGCTAATCACGTTCTTAATGAAAGTGGATGCTGTGTGGATGCAGTGTAGCCTGTCGACCACTGTTCGTGGTTTCGTTCTGGCCAACTGCAACAGCAGCAGCAGCCGCAGACGACTATTTGGCTCTTTCACTGGCAATGACCGCCATTTGCTTTGGCTCTATTTGATTTTCACGTTTGTTTGTTTGGACAATTCGCATGCAACACTTCGCGCGACTGTGAATGGCTCTGGATGCTGTGCTGATTCCGATTCTGAATTCTATATTCTGGTTACCAGTTCTTCCTCTTCTTCATTTGATTTTCTCTTTTTTGCCGTTTTTTGATTGATAAATATTATTTATAGCTGCGTTTCGTGTCTGCTCAGCTTCTCAGCTGCGATTTTAATTAATATGTTGTTTCCTCTGAGAGAGCTTCTTTGGCCCAATTCTGTCCATCTCCCAATTTGTTTATACATTTTATGCCAGTCTCTGTGTGAGCGTGTGTAGCGGGGAAACACTTGGCAAATGTAAACAAACCCATAAAGTTGTGAAAATTATTGCCATTAGATTAAGTGCTTCGGAAAAGTGGAAAATAGGTGCAGTGTATAGGAAGTACATAAAGGAAATTCTAAATTGCTGATATGTGAGATGTTAGTAGAGGTGAGGTGAGGGCAAAGATCGAGGGAAAAGTCTTTGTCGTAAGAGAAAAAGAAAATAAAGATGAAAAGGAATTGATTTTCATTGAATGCTCGCGAAATAAAAAGATTTTTTTCGATGCTGAGCGTCTTGAAATAGAGCACGTGCACCGTATTTTTAATAAGTCCTAAGACTTTTAGCTCTAAAACTTTTTATAAATATTTAATATTTAGAGTCCGAGGTCAATGAACTCGAATAATTTATATAAACTTCACTTCTTTGCTCCGCTCAATTATTTTATAAGAAATTATAAAAAAACAAGTAAGAACGTTGCAGTCGGGCGCTACCGACTGCGGGATACTCATTCACACCCCCACAGATCACGCCCATTGCCACGCCCACAGTTGGTTTGTACATATATAATTTTTTGGAAATCAATAGAGGAGATCAGCAGTAATATCTGTATATAATTCTGATTTTCTCACTGAGAATCGGAAAAACGTATAGCTTTTCCCGATTTGCCACGCCCCCAGTAGGCGTAGACATATAATTTTTGGCCAGTTCTTAGAAGTAGTGAAGGGTAACGTAAGTGTGAAATTTGGATGCTTACACTCAAAAAATGCGAAAATTACAGGGTATTTTTTAGCCGGGCATACCCCATAAGGGGCGTAAAAATTATTTTTGGATCATCGATAGAGGAGCTCACCAGTAACTTACCATCCAATTTTGAAGCTTCTAGCTCTAAAACTGTAGGAGCTACAAACTTTTGCGGTTTGCCACGCCCCCTATTGGCGTAGATATATCCGCCATATCTTTTCCAACTTGGGTTGTCAACCCGAGTATATATACGAAGTTTCAAGTCTCTAGCATCAATAGTGCTCAAAATATTACAGAATTTGAAAAATCACTATATAGTCAGATCCGATTTGCCACGCCCCTAGTAGGCGTGGATATATTGATTTTTGGTCGATCTTCATAGGATCGTATCAGTAACCTACGTGCCAAATTTGGGCGTTTTAGCTTTAAAACTGTAGAAGATACATTTTTACCCGATTTGCCACGCCCCCAATGGGCGTAGATATATCCGCCATAGCTTTTTCAACTTGAGTTGTCAACACAAGTCTACATTCCAAATTGCAACTCTCTAGCACTTCCAGAAGTAGTGTTTCTGAGGTATGGGCAAATGCATTTTCCGATTTGCCACGCCCCTAGTGGGCGTATCGGGAAAATCTTGACACTTTATAATTCGAGGGTATACACGAGTATATATTCCAAATTTCAACTCTCTAGCTTCAAAACTGTGCAAATGGTTTGCGTTCATACGGACAGACGGACAGACGGACAGACGGACAGACGGACGGACGGACAGACGGACAGACGGACAGACGGACAGACGGACGGACAGCGTGACGGACATTGCACAAAACCAATATACTCATTTCACTTTGTGAATGAGTATAAAAACGTGAAACTAAATTTCATTTCACATTAGAGAAAACAACGCAATAGCTTACAAATTTCTACCAAAAATTCCTAGATAAAGCACGAAATGCCAAAAATTCAGATGCTTATCTAACATTTAAGACAGCTGAAAGCGTTAGCTAAATTAAATTTATGCTGCCCAGTCATTATGCCATTATGATATATATAAAGTACTTGCTTATAAGGCAGTCACTCACCTGAACTCCAATCTTTACCTGTCTCTCTCTCTCTCTCTCTTACTCACACTCTTTCTTTTTCTTTGTCTTACAGCTCACAAATTTCTTTTGTAAGTGCTTCATTAAAAGTGTGGCAGAACGACAAACGACGACGGCCACGAGGAGGAGGAACGACTAGGAGGAGGAGGAGGAGGAAGAGGAAGAGCAACGACAACAACCTGTATCATTTGCTAAGTGCCGCTCGCGACAATTGTGCGGGTAATTGCGAGTCTTTGAAATTTTTGGTCTGTTTTGATGAGCTTATGCCCTGCTCTGGCTGTGGAAGCTTCGATTCGCTTGTCATTGGAAAGTTGTTGCCGCTGCGTGACACACATTTCACGCATTAGACACGAGCCTACCACCAGCTGGCAGTTGGACCTGGACTCGACTGGCGTCGGGAAGACTAAGACTAGACTTGCTTTTTCTTAGAGCCCGCACTCCCAATACAGCTGAAGCCCCTCTCGCACCGCCCCGCCCCCCTTTTGCATTATTCATGCGTGCAGCGGCCCGAGGAGGAGCAGCCGCAGCAGCTGGCACAAAGATGACTCTGCGCTTAGTCAGCATATTATCGTTGGCATTAATTTCTGTATTGCCCGCACAGTTGGATGCATTTATCACGCAGAATACAGGTGAGTTACGAGACATGAAATAAACAACAGCAAGAAGCATATCGAATAAGTTAACGAGGGGGAAAAGGGGCGGCTTTTGGTAAAGCTAAGATTTCCCTGCACATTTTATCGAAATTTTAGATTGTTTTGGTATAAGTTTTTGATATAGTTAATTTTTATATAATCTCATTTAGACAAGTGCCTAACTTTACTTCAAGAACTTCTTATTCAAATTAGAAAATTTGACAACTTGAGTTGTTGTCCTTCTATGTAATGTCCTTCCCGGTCATGCTCTTCCATGAGAGAGAACTAGACCTAAGATATTCAATAAGTCCAAACATCTGCTAGAGCTTACACTTTGAATGGGAATATTCAAATCAATTACTAATCAAAGAAGTATTAAATCCTTTAGTAGGAGCTCAGCTCAGTGAGCTGTGCTTCGATAAAAACAGGCAAAGTTGATCGGAAATTCACAACAATTCAAAACTCCGCACAGTTTACATCGTCGTTCTATAGCTTCAAAAATAAATATATATATCTATTTAAAAATATATGTATATATTTTGAAAGTTTGTAAAAGAGAGATCCCAAGCTAATATTTCGACAATGTGGGCAGAAAAGTACAATGTGCGATTGGGACAAGAGGAGCCGTTGCCCTATCGGACGACCGTCTATTTGCCCATACCCCAACAGAGCATAGTATCTAATGCGATGGCCACCAGTATACTAAGCGTGCCAACCGTGGCACCTGCACAGGCCTTCGTTGTTATCACCAGTCCACAGGGCAATCACATACAGCCCTATCTGCAGCCGCAACAGCAGCCCATGTGGAGCATCGCGCAGCCTTCACAGCAGCAACAGCAACAGCAACAGCAACTGTTGCTGCCACAGTCTTCCGCTTCGGAGCAGGATCAAAGGCAACCAAAGAAATTGCTTACTAAGAAACTTCACCGTTATGGCGCTTCACCTGACATGCTCAAATCGGGTTCGGCCTTCCCCTCCTACTATGCCGATCCGCAAAAGCTTTTGCATCGCTATTGCATGAATCAACAATAGGATGAGATTCGAACGGATAACAAATAACCTAATATCTGGTTATTTGGTTCAGACACATAGCAGATAGAGTATTTGGTACTCTTCTGTATTCCTCCATGTTTGGATATTGTGTGTGAATAAATCTTGAGCATATTGAAAAGAAATTTCAGATGTTATTGCTAATAGAAATTAAGGGATTGTTAGTGTATGAATCGATAGGAAACATATTTATGGACTACGGATAAGCAGATGCCATAGAAATAGAGAGGAGAGGTATTGATAGGAAACAGATCCACATTCATGGCATTGATAGAGAACAGATTAACTGAACAGAACAGATGAATGAAGCATATTGAACGCTATTAGTATTCCTTGTTATCGATGGGGATTAGTTACTCAGTTATCATTCAGATAGATCGCAGAATTTATAGGACGACAGATGAGATGTCGTTCATATAGATAGACATAGTATATTTGATAAATTTATGTTGTTGAATGTTGTCTTCAACATATATTGAAAACCCTTTTGCCATCCTTTCTATCTCCCATTCATCACAGGCTGTCATCACAATGGCACTTGGTATGCTGATAAGTCGGTGGTGCCCAGCATGGAGAAGTGTCTCAATTGTCAGTGCAATCGTAAAACTCTCGTTTGTCGGCTGAAAGTCTGTCCGGAAATGCCGATGCCACCGCCTCGGGGCTGTGTGGTTGTCCAACGGAAGAACAGCTGCTGTCCCTATTTGTCGTGTGCTCGCTTGGATGCCTTCTATAAGATACCCACCAAGCGTCGCATCATCGCCTACCTGGATCACTACGAGCGGGAGTCTATCGATCGTGTTGTCAACGACAACATGCTGCAGAGACGTTCAGACGATTCCGACGTAGATTTGCAAGGTAAGTTTAAATTTCAGCTAGCAAAGATCACTCTTTAACCAATTTTCCTCTTTCCTCAGTATGTGTGAAGAATGGAACTGTGTACAAGTCGGGATCGGCCATGTCCTCATCGAATCTGTGCAGCTATTGCTACTGCATTGGTAAGTTAAAGACAATTAAATGTATGTTGATCGTAGAATAGTGAACAATTAGAGGGAACAGTTAGTGGTAACAGCTAATGGAAACCGATAAGTGAAACACTTATTGGCAACAGTTAAGGGAAAGGTCATTAGGAATAGTTAGTGGTAACAGTTGGGGGTGACGTTTTCTGATTAAATCCGTAATTGGGAAGACTAAGAAATAACAGCACATAACAAGTGCAGAAGCAAGCCACAGTTTGTCCTATCAAAATAACTAAAGTTTCTTTCTGTCTTACCGTCACAGGTGGCAACGAAAAGTGTGTCAAGCCCAAGTGCATGCTGCCCGTCGATGGCTGCAAACCCATATTCGTGGACTCCACCTGTTGCCCTGTGCGCTACGACTGCAGCAGCAAGACCTCAGGCAAGTCCTCACAGGAAGTGCGCTATCGGAAAAACTCGAACAAGCACTTCCAGCGCATGTCGCAGCGCTTGCAACGTAATCGCGGCTGCACCGTGGGCACCCAGTTCTATGCGGAGGGTCAGAAGATGCGATCAGATGCGGATAAGCCTTGTGACATCTGCTTCTGTATTCGAGGCACACGACGCTGTGCGCCGAAGAAGTGCGCGCCTGCCTTAAAGAACTGCATTCCGGTGGTTCCGAAGGGTCAGTGCTGTCCCTCCAGCTACGATTGCGGTAGCCAGCGGGACTATCGCCGTTCGCAGAGCTCTCGCCAATTCAATCTCTACAATCTGCTCTTTGGCAAAGAGGAGCAGGAGGCGGAGACGGCAGCCGCTGCTGCACTGATTCCACAGAACTCCATGGCCGAGCACTATCCACTCGATCGTCATCCCACAGAGCCACCCGTGGGCAATCCTTTGCAAGCGAGCAGCGAGAAGAGCATCTTCGACACACTGCGCGAGGGTCTCGAGTTCATTGATGGCAACAACAACCAAATGCTAGCCAATAACATGGATTTGGTGGGCAGCACACCCACAGCCAGTCCGCTGGTGGCTGAGATGAGTAGCACCACAGAGCTGAGTTTTCTCGATTTACTCCTCGGACCCAGCACAGAACGTGAAGAACCCATAACATCTGAGACCACAACTGAAAAGAAGAAGCCAATTTCTTGGATGGACATACTACTTGGACCAGATGAAGAAGAGCCCGCTTTGACTACCGAGGCAGCCGCTTCAGTTGAAGCCAGTTCCACTTTGGCACCACCAATGAGCAGCACCACTGAGCGCAGCATTGAACGCATTGCAGATGATTTCGGTGATCAGTTGAGCGAGGGCGAGTTTGCTGTGGGTGAACTGCCAGCAGAGGCACAGCAAAACTGGGCTCGACCCAACGAACCACCAACAGCTAGCACCACAGCACAGCCAGCTGATCTATTCAATGTGCTGCTGGACGGGCTTTCTGTTATGCTAAATGATAATGTCACCAGCACCACTTCGACAACAACAACAACAACAACATCAACGAGCACCACTACAACTAGAAAGCCCTTCAGTACACACGCACCACCCATGTTCCGCCCACTGCCGAGCAGTAAGCCATACCACACACGCATTAACTCCAAGCTAGCTAATCTCACAGTAACCCCACCGATGGTTGTGGTCACCAGCAAATACGGTCAGCCAGTCACCTACAGAACAATGCCCAGCAAGAGCAGCAGCACCACCAGCACCACCACCACCTCAACTACACCCAAGTCACTTCCAGCAAATATTACTAAAGCAAAACCCACAACTACATATAGACCCACAACAACAACTACCAAAGCCAAGCCAAAAACCACCAAACGCACAATAACCACTACCAAACAAACGACAACTACAACTACCACCACTACCTCTCCTACAACAACAGCCAAGCCTACAACTGCAATCCCTCGAACCACTTTCCGACCCACATTCAAGCACAAGCAAACACCACCATACATCACCAGCACCACCAAACCACTGATCATCAAAACAAATCCGACCATATTGGAAGCAGACCCCTTGGACGATGCAGACAGCACTGCGCCCACTTTGCCGCCCAGCTTGCCTAATCTTAAAATCATACCCTTCTTGCCAACCGATGCCGTGGATACGAAACCACCCATACAACCACCCGAGGGCTACAACAGCCACAATTACTATCAACAGCCAACGGGTCTGCATGCCTCACAGGTCGCATCCGATAGAGTGGACAGTGAGTACGATTTGACCTACGTCGATCAAACACAACACAGCAGCAACTTCAACAACAACCACAACAACGATCAGGCTGCCTACAAATACAAATTCAATGTAGAGGTTCCCGCTGTGGAAGCACCACCGGAGCCAGTAGTGCACGTCATTGGCAGCGCTGACTATGTGAAATATGATTTCAATGAGCAGGTGGTGCAGCCACCCGTACACAGTGGATTCTCACCACCCACCGAAACGGAGGGTGGCTTCATGCCCAAGGAGCCGTTGGTCATCGATGGTGAAGTGCTACAGGATCATGTCACATCGAACGTCCTGCTGGGCGATAACTATCACGTCACACAGCACATTATCGACATAACGACGGAGAGGGAAGACAATGATACGGCTTCAATCGGTAAGTTTGATTGATCGATTGACTGATAGAATGGAATATATTTATAGAGTATACAAATGTTAAGATTAGATAGTGAAGTATTTCCTTTACTGGTTCAAAAGAGACTCATTTTGCTTTATTAGATTATCACTGAAGATGTTTTAACTGATTGATTCACTCTCTGACTGGCTGACTAAGTAATTGACTAACTGATTGGCTGATTGATTATCAAATTATCGATTGTGCTTCTTATATAGATCCCAAGCTTCCCCTGAGATCCCTATTTCTTGTCTCTTAGGCATACTCTATGGACATGGCATATAGTAGGAATAGTCCATATTCCCCTCTCTCACTCCACCTACAATTGCTCATTAATTTACTTCTTCTCTTTTTGCCCAACAGAGATCACAACTCCCGATCCCTTCAAAGATGTCATTCACACAGAAAGGCCGCCAAATCTAGACGCACTGATTGGAGACAAGCAGCAGAAGAAACCAGCACAGCAGCAGCAGCAACAGCCGCAGCAGCTGCAACAACAACATATCGAGAGTGTCACCTACAGCATCAGCAACTCTTCCGGCATAAAAGCTGCAACAGCAGCAACAACAACCACAACAACAGCTGCAACTTCAACCACAAAACAAACATCGCTGATAGACAAAAATGAGATAAACAAACTGGATGAACTGCTGGAAGAGCTGTTGGGCATGAACCTGCCAACCAAGCCCCACAGCAGCACCAGCGGCAGCGGCAGCACAGTGCCGCCTTTCAAAACATTGCCTACAGCAGCCACAGCCGCAGCAGCAGCAACAGAAACAACGACAACTACAGCGCGCCCACCTGCCACACCCACAGCAGCACGTGGCCACAATAAGGGCAACAAAACAAAGCAGAAAACACCGAGCAATAGACGCAACCAGTCAGCAGCAGCAACAGCAAAACCATCCCGAAACAAAGGTCAAGCGACCACGCGTCGAACACCCGCCAGCAACAGCAACAGCCACAGCAACGGTAACAACAGCAACATAAACAGGAACAACTCAATGGGCAGCACAGCGCCAACAAGTGTAAAAACTAAAAACACGCTGGCAACAGTGACAACAACAACAACAACAACAACAGCAGCAGCATCTACAACAAGCACCACAACAGCAGCAACAACAACAGCAACAGCAGCAGCAACAACCGTAATTGCTTCCAGCACAGTGCATCCATTTTTAATGTCACCATTCGACAAATTGCCCTTCATGGATACCAGCTACGAGGTGCGACATCAGCAGCAACAGCAACAGCAGCAACAGCAACAACAACAGCAACAGCAGCAACAGTTGCAGCAATTTCATCATTATCAGCATGCGCCAAGCAGCACCAGCAGCACAACAACAACAACAGCAGCATCACCAGCAGCGGCAGCAACTGTTGCTGGTGGCGAGGGGCTAATGGATCCTACGGGCATACTAAAATTAGCCGGCTGCAACATTTACGGCCGCATGTATCGAGTGGGTCGCATTATAGTGGAGCTATCCAATCAATGCCTCGAATGCAAATGCACCGAGGTGGGCGTCAAGTGCGGCCCATTAGACTGTTAATTTAAGCCACGCCCCCCGGCCCCTCTGCCTCTCTCTGCTGTAAGTCTGTGTGTCTGAGTGTGAGTGTGTGTGCGTGTGTGAGTGTTTACCATTTAAGCCAACGCTTTTATTTGACCTTTTCCGTTTTAGCTCATAACGAAGGCATTTAGTATAAAGATTAATTTTAAATATATTTTTAGTACACATATATATATAAAATATATATATATATATAATATATATACAGTTGTGATTATGAAAATTGTGCTCATTCGCAATACAATATTCATGAACACAGCTGTATATAAATTTTGATAGGTATCCTTAACACTAAGTTGTATTATAGACATAGCTCTCCTCTAACCAAAATTTGAACTAACTTCAATGCATTTAAAAATATAAATTTATAAACTTTAGTTTTTAATAAAAAACAAAAACAAAATTTAATTATATTACAAAATATATTTTAAATAATTAATTTTTATTATAAAAATATATATTTTAAATACACTTAAAGTTTATATAAAAAAATAATAACTTTTATTTATTATAAAATTTAATATTAATAATAATAATAAATAATAGTATATAATTTAAAAATTAAACATTTTTAACTACGAGGGTACGACCCAACAATAAATTTAAAAATAAATTTTAAAAAATTTATGGTAATTAACTGAACTTAATTAACTTAATTAACATAACTGTATATAAAATCTAACAAGAAATTATTTCTTTATCCCTATCCCCATCTTGCAATATTTCTATCCATCTGTATTTCTCTCTCGCTCTCTCTTTTTCTCTCACTATCTCTCACTCTCTCTTTTTTTCATGTTTTTCATATTCAGATCCACAAATTTATAGACTACCCTCGTTCATATATATCTTCATACATTTATTGGAATTTAGAGCAAATTTTCTTATAGCTGCGAACTGATATGTGATTAACCTGAAATCAATTCAATTGATTCATTGAGAATCCGTAAATTCCACCAAATCAATGACTTGATGAATTATGATCCAATGCTATAAATAAATGGGAGCTAATTGCACTGTTAAGTTAAAGGTGATCAATGATCCAGTTTTGATAGGCTCACATAAATATTTAATTAGTCTTGCCTTACGCATTATTGCAGCTAATTAGCTGAGTCGACGAATCGTGTCAATCACCACAGTTCGAGGGTGTAAAAATAACGCTTTACCCACTCAAGCATAGAAATTTATGGAAGCCCTTAAGAGGCAATCGCTTGACCATAAAAGCCAAACGCAAAAAGCTGCCAAAAATTTGTTGAATTTTCGCTTTTTTCCGGTGGACTCGAGTTGAATTGCAAATGTTGAGACTAATTTAAAGCAGATCTAATCGAGTCTAGAATCGAGAAAACTTAATTAGAAATTTCGCAGCTCCGACGAGAATCGCCTGTAAATGAGAAAACCGCATAACAATCCGGCCACGCCCCCGCCCAAATGGGCCTCCAGACTGATGCGCGGATTGCGATTGTGATTGAGGCAAAAGTGGAAAACTGTGAATGCCACATTGCTGACGAGCAAGATCAGGAGGACGGCGATGCGCCACATGCGATGCGTCAATTCGGAAAAATTCTATGGGAAAATAATAAAAACAAAAAAAAGTTAATGGAAAAGTGAAAACCAAAGTAACAAAGTCGGGTATAGCCGACAACCCTATACGCTGTTCAGAAGCTCTTCAGCTGTAGAAGTGCTACAATTTCGCACAAGCCAATATACCCGATTGCGGCATGTGAACAGAGTATGACAAAGTAAAAAACAAATTAAATTGCGGTTGCATTCGATTTAGCCACAGTTGACTGACCAAAACCAGGTGGGGCACATGACTGCACAGCATGGCATAGACGCCCGCCGATGCGCCAAGCAGCGAGAGCTCCGGCTGCAGCCAGGCGTTGGCCAGCCCGCCACAAAGGCCGCCCGTTACATAGACCACGCCTACACGCCAATGACCTTGCTCCAGTTCCAAATAGACGCCAATGAAGCACTGAACCCAAAAACAAAATCAAGAAGCATAAACCAAGTGGCTTAGTGTGTGTGTGGGGGGTCGTGACCCACCTGCAGGCAGATGTTAATCCACAGATGCCAGAGATCAGCATGGAGCAGCATGTAGGTAAAGAAGCGCCAATACTCGTGCCCCAGCTCCGGCTTGTAGATGAGGCGCCGTTGCATGCACCCGTTGACAATCAGATGCAGCGAAATCTGTGAATGGCAAGAGACAAGGCAAGAGACAAATGAGCGACCTTAAACGATAGACATTAAGACATTACACTGGGCTACAAAACTGAGAGCCGAGAGTATGAGATGTTCTAGATAGAGCTTCTGACTATGACTCTTGATAAGGGTATTCAATCTTAGTTAAGAGTGGCATGAAGTTGATAAATATACATATTGTAGATATAAGAAGTAAGAGTGCTCTTGTAGGGAGTGTTCGACTTGCAGATACCCTGAACACTGCGCAGAGCTACTATTCCAATCATTATACACTTATTTTATACATACATAATATAGAAAAGATGATTTTATACAGATGGACGGATTTATTTTTAATTTTTATTATTCTTAATTCTTTCTTTCTCAGTCTATTTTAAATATTTACTTTTAAGGCATGCTATTTTGTGTATATTTTTTATGTCATCTAATTAGTATTCATTGTGAATTTCATTTGTTTTGGCAAGCAAAGCTAGTGCCAAGCTACTGGAGATAGTATTTTTAGATAGCTAAAAGAAATTGAAGCTAAAATTGGACTGCCAAATTCAATTTTTATTCAAAATAAAAGATATTTACATTAAAAAGTTCTATCCCTTTCTTTTTAGCCAGAGCGAAAGAGAGAAATGGCATTTATATATACAGAATACAATAATCATCTGCACACATTTCCATGTGCACTTTGTAGTATAGTGTAATCGATCAGAATGTCACAAAAAAAATTATGTCAAACCATCTGTCACTTTCGCTCAGCATCAGCCAAGTGTTAGACGTCCAAGTGTGAGTGCCAAGAAGCTTCAACACATTGTGCTGCCTGACAAGGCAGCAGCAACAGCAACAACAACAGCAACAACAACAACTATGCCAAATCGGTGCAACATGCATCACACCAAATATGACAAATGCCAGTTGCAACAATTTGGAGTCAACATCGAAGCTAACTGAAAAAGGCAATAGCCAAGTCGATTGTGATTGGAATTGGAATTGAAGTTTACGAAATTATGTAATATGGAATGGAATATCTTAAGCCTAGCCCAAAAAGCAATTAACAGAGCTCGAATCGTACGTCTATGAACAACTATTGCAAATAATGAGTTATAAAACAAGAGGCGACAAATGGGTCGACTTCTGTGATAGGGAAACACTTGTGCGACTTCATCATACTGTGGCTCAGTGAGCGAGTGAGTGAGTGGGTGAGTGGGTCGGTTGGGTGAGTGCAACCACTTGCACTGCAAACCACATTCGCACTTGCTGCAAGACAACAGTCAGGTAGAGAGAGAGAGAGAGAGTGTGCAGTTGACATGCGTTACAATCTATTGGAACAGGCAGTCCAACAGGCTGATGGGAAAGGGAATGAAAGCAAAACCTTTAGTTGAGCTGATATAGAGATGCAGTTGTAGCTTATATAGGATAGTAAAATAAGTTGTCTAAATCTAAATAATTTCAATAATTTGTAATTACTACTAATAAATGAACATTAAATTAAGTAATTATAAACAAGTAAGAGTGCTCTAGTCGAGACGGCTCGACTACGAGATACCCTGAACCCTGCGAAGATCCAATCTTTCCAACATTCTATGCTGATTTTACATATACAAATATTGCGAGCAACGCACACACACACACACATGCATACGCACGCACGCATAAGCACGCGCTCTGCTGACTGCGCAGTTGACGCAGCGACTGCGCTTGGGCTGCAATATGCCTATTGTATGGGAAATTAAATGTTTAATAACTTTTTTTGTGGATTGACTTTCTTAATCAAACTTGCGCAGCGTAATCATGTCATTCATATGTATGTATTTGCCAAAGCACAAGTCTCTAGTATTTGAAATACGAATTTTGCAAATTGGGGGCGAAGGAGGCGTGGCATTCAAAATCCAAAAATGACAAAATGTCCGCATTCATTACACAAATCTACACAGTAAATTTGGAGTCTCTAGCTCTTACGGTATGCTTAGCGGAAGAAAAGTTATCGATTTTTATCGATAATAAGGAAACGGGATGAGTTATCGAAAATCTAAAAAAAACTCGTACTGCGTAGGCTATAGACGAGTATTCTCTGAAAATTTCATATATCTAGCTTTTGTGGTTTACGAGATCGCTGCGTTCATACGGACGGACGGACGGACGGACGGACGGACGGACGGACGGACGGACGGACGGACGGACAGACGGACAGGGCTATTTCAACTCAGCTCATCGAGCTGATCAAGAATATATATACTTTATGGGGTCTGCGATGTCTCCTTCTACCTGTTACATACATTTTCACAAAAACATTATACCCTGATTTCCCATTTTCAATGGGTTCAGGGTATAAAAATATTATAATTATAAATTATAAAATTGTACAACGTTTTCACACTAAGAAATCTAAATACAACTAATGCTTATCTATTGTTTATGCAATTCGTATATTAATAAATTCCCACTTATGACCACACTTAAAGAGTTTGTTAAACAAATTCAGATATTTCACTGGAAATATAAGAAATCGCGCATGAGGCGAAAGTGATTCACTGCCAAGAGCGAAGCGTGCATGATATGAGGAAATTCTTTGTTAAACAAATGCTGGTTGTTAAGTTGAGCGACCTCAAATGCCTCAAATATAATAAACAATAAACAATCGATTGCTAATTGTCTGATAACAAATATATAAAATTGCGCTGATAAGAAAAAGAAACAAATGCCAAAATGCCAAAATGCGAAATCTATAAATTACGATAATTTGCACTTCTTTTTTTTGGCAAAGCTAAAAATAAAATTGAAAATCCCAGACATAAACAAAAGTAAAGGAAACAGAAATGGAAATGAAAATGAGACTGAAAAAACTATCTAAAATGGTATTTCAAGTGGAAAATGATAAGTGCAAAGCATTGCGCATACGCCACGTTGGCCAACTGACTGACTGCCTATCTAAGTGTATCCACATCTACCTGCACAAAGGACATCAACAATAGAAACCAGGGCACACGCCAGAGACGTCGTCGCTGCAGCGAATGCGTCGCCGTCAAATCGTCAATGAAAATCTTTTGCAGCGGCGCTCGCGGCGCCGACGGCAGCAGCAGTCTGCCATCCTTTGTGTCCTGTTTGCTGTCATTGTGATGCATTGCCATTGCACAAACACACACACACACACGCGCGCGTAAGCACTTTTCTGATCGACAGCACAAACGCTTTACAATATAAAATTCAAACAGAACACGACGTCCGCTGCGCTGAGCGCTTAATACGCGACTACACAGAGCAACACAACACAGCACAACACAACCCACACACACATCGCCTTTGTTGCTGTCGTCTGCTTCTTCTGCTTTTGCTTGTTCGTTTCGCTACGCATTCAAAATCAAAGCCCATCGATCGATTGATCACTGATTGGATTTAGCTATGAAGTAAATAAAAAACATAGCATACTTTTGTGCGCTTGCAAAATTTCATTCGGTTTGTGTCTTGGCTAAAGGTGTTGAAACTTAATTTGCTTAAGGGTTATTATGCATTTTTAAGATATATTCTACAATTGTAATTATATATAGTATATATAGTATTATTAATTATACCCTGAACCCATTGAAAATGGGAAATCAGGGTATAATGTTTTTGTGAAATGTATGTAACAGGCAGAAGGAGACATCGCAGACCCCATAAAGTATATATATTCTTGATCAGCTCGATGAGCTGAGTTGAAATAGCCCTGTCCGTCTGTCCGTCCGTCCGTCCGTCCGTCCGTCCGTCCGTCCGTCCGTCCGTCCGTCCGTCCGTCCGTCCGTCCGTATGAACGCAGCGATCTCGTAAACCACAAAAGCTAGATATATGAAATTTTCAGAGAATACTCGTCTATAGCCTACGCAGTACGAGTTTTTTTTAGATTTTCGATAACTCATCCCGTTTCCTTATTATCGATAAAAATCGATAACTTTTCTTCCGCTAAGCATACCGTAAGAGCTAGAGACTTCAAATTCACTGTGTAGATCCGTGTTATAAATGCGGACATTATGTAATTTTTAGATTTTGGATGCCACGCCCCCTTCGCCCCAAATTTGCAAAATTCGTATTTCAAATACTAGAGACTTGTGCTTTGGCAAATACACACATCTGAATGACATAATTACGCTGTGAAAGTTTAATCAAGAAAGTCTATCCACAAAAAAAGTTATTAATCATTTAATTTCCCATACAATACGCATATTGCAGCCCGAGCGCAGTCGCCGCGCTGACTGCGCAGTCAGCAGAGCGCGTGCTTATGCGTGCGTGCGTATGCATGTGTGTGTGTGTATGCGTTGCTCGCAATATTCGTATATGTAAAATAAGCATATCATGTTGGGAAGATTGGATCTTCGCAGGGTTCAGGGTATCTCGTAGTCGAGCCGTCTCGACTAGAGCACTCTTACTTGTTTTATATAATTATTATTTTTTTGAAAATCAATTATTGCGAATTTCTTTTTCAGTTCTCATTTTATAAACTAGAAACTATAATGAAAATACTAAAAAAGAAAACTATCATTTTAAATCCATTTGAAAACTGAGAACAAATCATGATTAATTCAATATTCATTAACAATTATTCAAGATTTTATAGTTAACTCTAGTTTTAGATATCATATGAGTCCATAGTGGAATTCTCCTTTAGCCAATGCAACGGACAGCTGAAAGCCTTTAGAGTAAAACATTTCATAGACAAACATAACTCAAATTGTTCTACTGCTCGCAGACATATTTCCGACTTGTGGCATGTGACAGCCAGCCATTGGCAATTGCATTCAACATCAACAACAGCAGCAACAGCATCAGCATCAGCATCAGCATCAGCATCAGCATCAGCAGCAGCAACAGCATCCTTGGCATTTGACATTTTGGCCAAATCAAACAGAAGCCCAATTGCCAGCAGCCAAGTTGCAGTTCCAGCAACAACAAAGTAAAAACTCGCAATGTTTACATGAAAAATTTGTTGTTGTTGTTCGCGTGGTGAAAAGCTTCTGTGGTCCAAGCGAACGCTGCTCTTTTACTCAGTTCGGCAGTCGCTTGTGCTCGCTCTCTCGGGCAGGGCACGTGGCACGTGGAGCAGCGCCTGTCAGCAGCCAAACGCTTTATGAATGGCAACAATGGAATATTTATATAAGCCAAGGGAAACCAAAACGAACTCATTAAGGCTCTCCCTCCAGCTCGAAGCTGAAGCTGGAGGCTACGTGCCAAAACAGTCCCTGCTGGACTTTGCAAATGGTCTTTTATTTTGCTGTTTTCAAGTCCATAAGTTAGCTAGACGAAACTGAAGTGGCTGAAAGCGTGAGTTTAGGCTGTGCAGCTTACTCAATCCATGCAGAGCTCAACTAGTGTCGCGATTTTGGTTTCAGATTTTCTTTGGAAAAGGAACTAGGCAGAGCAAATAGTTTTGGTAGAGATAAAGAATATTGCATAATTCTTGGGCTACTGTAGATTCGTCTATCCGTCCGCTAGTCCGTCTATTCGCGCGTCTGTCCGTGTTGTCCGTCAGTCTGTCCATCCGTCTTCACTTCAGTCCGTCTGTCTGTCCATCCGTCTGTCAGTTCGTCCATCTATCCATCTGTTTGTTCATTCTTCCGTCCTTTCGTCCATTTGTCCATATAAGTCTAAGCCATTTCGCCGTTATTGAGTCTATAAAGTCTTGAAGCTGATGCCACAGAAACACTATTGTTTAAGGTGCTAGAGACCTAAGATTTGAAATATAAGTTTTGTGAAGATACCTTAAGATATAAGAGCTCAGAAATTAGACGGTTAAGTAACTGCAGACTCACTTTTGAGATATAATAAAAAGTATTCACAGACCATGAACAAGTATTAAGTAGTTGGTGCCGCCCGACTGCAAATTTATTCTTGTTTCCTCTTGGTAATTGCTAAATTTTCACATTTTCTATTCGCGCTTAGCTCGTTGTTAGAGTTCTTATCGGTTTTGCAGTAATACCCCTAATGTGCTACGATAAGCCGCTGGCTGAGTCTAAGGAAAATCGAAATCAAAATCAAAATGCTGCATTTTCCTGGCATTTTCTTGGCAAGCAAAAACTTCCACAGCTTCGACTCATTATTGTTGCGGGGACGAAAAAAAACGTTTAGGCAAATCTTGGCACAACATCTCCAGCAAACAAAGGGCGTATGAGCTGTGGGCGTGCCACTTGAATGTTTGCCACTTGATTGAGTGACTAAAGCGCTGCCACTTGGGACACCCGAGACCTAGTTGAGGGCTGTTTGCCGTAGGCGTGGCACTACAGTTTATGAGCGCTATTTTATTGATAACGCCAAAGGGAGCAAATAAAAAAGACTAGCGAACGGGAGGGGTAGGGAGACAGCGGCACTGGGAGAGCATCATAAAACGGAACGTCTGATTAGCCAAAGAATTGGGCGTGTTTATGGCCAGAGCTGAGCAACTGCAATAACAATGAGTTGACGAAGCAGCAACTGGGATAATGTCGAAATAAGAAAATAGACCGAACGGATGCTATCAAAATTTAAAGATGCAAATGATAGAGTTAGAGAGTTAGAGAGCAGATAGGAGAAGGGAGGAGGGGAGGAAGAGGAGAGGCAGGACATGGATGAGAGATGAGGAGAAGATGAGGAGAGACAGAAGATGGAGAGTAGTGAGAAGGAAAAGACAGTGAGGCTAAAGCTAAGATTAAGCTGCGGCTAGCTGAGTAAGTGACTAAGTGTGTGAGTGTGTGTGTATGTGTGACAAGTGTGTGATGTGTGTGTGTGAAATTTGGTATGAGTGTGTGTGTGATATGTATATGTATGGATGTAGGTGTATCTTATGTGTGTGTGTTAGAACTAGTGTGGGTGTATGTATGTATGTGTGTGAGTGTATGTATGTATATGTGTGAGTGTATGTACATGTGTGTATGTATTACAGCTTGTGTGTGTGTGTGTGTGTCTCTATGTGTTGTGTTTGTATTTGTGCGGTCTTAGCGCGTGCAAAGGCATAACCTCAAAGCAGCTCAACAAGATATGTGTAAGCAGTTTCCCCTCTCCCTCCCTCTCTCCCTCTCTCTATATACACACACATATATATGTACATATATACAATGTCATGTATGTGTAGCTGTGTGCCGCCTGTATGCTGTGCGTGCCTCAGTTGCAAACTCAATTATTAACTATGCGTAAGCAAAAGGCAACACCTTCAGTCTTCGTCTTCTTAACAAGTAACTTCAATCTCTACTACAGCACAGCCACGCCTACTCACACTGAGCTACCGCCCCCGCCCAACTCTCCGCTCCCCACTCTGCACAGCTGTCAGCTCTTGGGAAATTTGCATTTTATCATCCATGTGTTGGGTCCTAATGCTGCAAGGGGCTTTGCTTTTAATTGGTTTTCTTTAGCGCTGCGCTAGAATTAACGCCTTTTGTTGTTGTCCTTGTAGTTGTTGTTGTTGTCGTTGTTGTTGTAGTTTCCATAGTTGTTAATTTGGACTGTGGCTGTAGCTGAGGCTGAGGATGAGGCTGAGGCTGAGGCCGTTACTTATAATTGTTTAATTAGCATGTAAAATACGGTGAAAATATGTGGAAATTATTGGATCAACCACACAGAATGCAGTGCAAATTGTTCTGCAGTCTTAGAGAAGCCAAGCAAAATAATACAAATTTACTGTAGAAGGCATTTCCGTGAGAGTATGAAAATTCAATTAACTTGCAGATGATTAGACAAGATGATAGATGAAAGGATTATCAAATTAGGTTAAATTAGATAAGTAACTAATGGCTGCATTCTGGAATGTTTCCATTTTACATTATGCCTAGATTTAGGTATTGAAAAGTATTAAAACAAAACTAGTAGACTGGTCAAAATGGAATGTGAAATGTGAGTGAAACAAAATGGAATTGAAGCACAATAAATATTATAATTGATAAGTTGTGATGCAATAGATCTTGAGGGAAAGGCAGAGAAGTGAGAGTAAAAACGTCTACTGCCTTAGTAGTAAATAAATAAAAGTGAAATAAAATATTTAAATATAAATAAAATATTTAAAACAAATCAGATAAATAGATTTAAAAAACCAAATTTAATTTCTATATAAATTAAAAAAAAAATTTAAAATATTATTAGATATAAATCTAAATCTATTTAAACATGAATTATTATAAATTAAGCTATTAATATTATAAATCTAATAACAAATTATTACATCTAAGTCTTAATCTATTATAAGTAGAGTATAAATTATAATGTTTATAAATAACTTAAGTAACCATGCTTAAGAACAAATTCTCTCCAAAACTAAAACACAATATTTTCTACACACTGTCAACTAAAGTCAATTATAGCCTAAATAGCTATTAATTTCGTTCAGTGCATTTGCCGGTTCACATTTAATAAACTAAAAGCATATTGAGCGGCGCTGAACTCCACAGATATTTATCTTAAACATCTGCGCATTATCCACTCAATAGAACCATTTTTATTATGACAACAAACTAAATAAATATGGGGTCAAATTCGAGTGCCACGCGAGCTGGCAACTTAGTGCGGAGCGTGCAACAAAACGAGGCAGTCTACGAAAAAAGAGGAACAAAATGATACAAGTTATGAATTGGCTTTCTATGGTAAGTTCTAGAAATAGAAATTAAACATAAATAAAATTTCTTTAAATTCCTTTTGCCACTCTCTAGGCCATAGGCCTAATACCGCTAAACCGCCAGCAGTCGCAGTCGAACTTTGTGCTGGACTATGCCATGATGTTGATTGTGCCGTGTCTCTATTTGGGCTCCTATTTGGGCATCATTCTGATGGAGAGATTCGGCTTGCCCTTCCTCGATGCCTGCAACAGCGTGTGTCGGCTGAGCAACAACCTGTTCATGCACCTGGGCGCCTTTCTCTATGTGACGATCACCGTGCTCAGTCTCTACCGGCGCAAACAGTTCTTTGTGGAGTTCGAGACGTGTCTGGCTGAGATCGATGTGGTCATCCAGAAGTGCCGACGCGTTGCCGAACTGGACAAGGTGCGCGCTCAGGCGGTCAAGCACAGTGTTGCCTACCATTTCACCTGGCTCTTTGTCTTCAGCGTATTCATATTTGCTCTGTACTACGATTCCAGGGAATTGTACCTGTGAGTATGATAGACTAACGAGAACCTCTAGGAATGAGAAGTGAGAGAAGGAGTGGGAGTGGGAATGTGAAATGAAAATATATATATATTTAATATTTCATTTTATCTGGAATATATTTCATTTTATTTCTCAAATTTATTATCATAAATTAATTACAGAAATCTACCTCGACAGCCACCATGTCAAGCAATAAATCACTCTACAAAAGACACTGATAACTTTCTGTCTCTCCCTCTCACTCTCTCTCTCTCTCTCTCTTCTTTCTCTCGCATTGTCAGCACCTTTGGCGAATATGCGATAATACCATTTATGGTCTCGAGCTTTCCATATCTGGCTGGCAGCATTATTCAGGGCGAATTCATCTATCATGTGTCTGTCATTTCGAATCGCTTTGAGCAAATAAATAAGCTCTTCGAGAAGATTAACCAGGAGGCGCGCCACCGCCACGCCCCGCTCACCGTCTTCGACATCGAGAGCGAGGGCAAGAAGCAGGAGCGCAAGCCAACGCCTGCCGAGAAAGCAGCCGCCACCAAAGCCATCTATAGCACCGATCCCAAGTTGGCAGATGAGTTGAAGCGTCAAAAGGCGCTGCCACCCAAGCAGCAGAACGAGGATGAGCTGAACACCAGCGATGAGGAGGACGACGATATCTTCGACTACAACGAGGGCATGATGGAAGAGAATACTGAGTGAGCTTAAAGTGATACAAAAACCAGTTAATATACTAAAATTAAATTTGAGTTGCTGATGAGATTAGCTTATAATATATAAAAACAAGTAAGAACGTTGCAGTCGGGCGCTACCGACTGCGGGATACTCATTCACACCCCCACAGATCACGCCCATTGCCACGCCCACAATTGGTTTGTACATATATAATTTTTTGGAAATCAATAGAGGAGATCAGCAGTAATATCTGTATATAATTCTGATTTTCTCACTGAGAATCGGAAAAACGTATAGTTTTTCCCGATTTGCCACGCCCCCAGTAGGCGTAGACATATAATTTTTGGCCTGTTCTTAGAAGTAGTGAAGGGTAACGTAAGTGTGAAATTTGGATGCTTACACTTAAAAATTGCGAAAATTACAGGGTATTTTTTAGCCGGGCATACCCCATAAGGGGCGTAAAAATTATATTTGGCGCATCGATAGAGGAGCTCACCAGTAACTTACCATCCAATTGTAGGAGCTACAAACTTTTGCGGTTTGCCACGCCCCCTATGGGCGTAGATATATCCGCCATATCTTTTCCAACTTGGGTTGTCAACCCGAGTATATATACCAAGTTTCAAGTCTCTAGCATCAATAGTGCTCAAAATATTACAGAATTTGAAAAATCACTATATAGTCAGATCCGATTTGCCACGCCCCTAGTAGGCGTGGATATATAGATTTTTGGTCGATCTTCATAGGATCGTATCAGTAACCTACGTGCCAAATTTGGGCGTTTTAGCTTTAAAACTGTAGAAGATACAGTTTTACCCGATTTGCCACGCCCCCAATGGGCGTAGATATATCCGCCATAGCTTTTTCAACTTGAGTTGTCAACACCAGTATATATTCCAAATTGCAACTCTCTAGCACTTCTAGAAGTAGTGTTTCTGAGGTATGGGCAAATGCATTTTCCGATTTGCCACGCCCCTAGTGGGCGTATCGGGAAAATCTTGACACTTTATAATTCGAGGGTATACACGAGTATATATTCCAAATTTCAACTCTCTAGCTTCAAAACTGTGCAAATGGTTTGCGTTCATACGGACAGACGGACAGACGGACAGACGGACAGACGGACGGACAGCGTGACGGACATTGCACAAAACCAATATACTCATTTCACTTTGTGAATGAGTATAAATATAAATATATTTTTCATTTGTTATAATTTTTCAGGGTATCTCTTGTCGAACACTATTTCCATATCTAATCAACCCAATTTTTTTTTAATCAACTTCCATAGCACCACATCGGAGGCCAATTTGCCGGATCTATTCAAGCTGCACGACAAGATACTCGCACTGAGTGTTATGACCAACGGGGAGTTCGGGCCACAGTGTGTGCCCTATATGGCCGCCTGCTTTGTGGTCAGCATCTTTGGCATATTCCTCGAGACGAAGGTCAACTTCATAGTCAGCGGCAAGAGTCGCCTACTGGACTATGTGACCTATCTGTATGTCATCTGGAGCTTTACCACCATGGTGGTGGCCTACATCGTGCTGCGTCTCTGCTGCAACGCCAACAATCATTCCAAGCAATCGGCAATGATCGTGCACGAGATCATGCAGAAGAAGCCGGCCTTTATGCTGAGCAATGATCTCTTCTACAACAAGATGAAGTCCTTCACTCTGCAGTTCCTCCACTGGGAGGGCTATTTCCAGTTCAATGGCATTGGCCTATTTGCACTGGACTACACATTCATATTCTCGGTGAGAAACAGCAAAAACCTATGAACAGCTTTAAATTTACGTAAATATTCGTACACAAAAGTCAAGAGGGTATATTAGTTTTGGTCTAAAGATTGTCTAGAGATTTGAAGTTTTCAACACCTACTTAGGTGTAGCTGTATCGGTAAATTACTATCGATACTCTGACTCCTTACGCTTCCAAAAAGGTATACTATCCAAAAATCGTCGTGCTTCATACGAATCAACATTGGAACATCACTCCGAAATCGGGCAAAAAACACCCGAGTTCAAGAGTTCAAGAGGTCTTTTTTCGGTTTCAAGTGAATATTTTAAAAACTTCTCAAAGCATTAAAAATTTGTGAATACAAATTGTGAATGAAAAATACCCAAGTTGTAGTCAGTCAACGTTGAAAAATAGTCCATTTTTTCAGCTCGACCCGATTCTTACAGAAATGATAAGGTGTTACATCACATTTTTGTCAAAATTGGCAATATTTCAAAATATTTTATTTTGAATGCCAATCGATAGTCGTGCTTTATACGAATCGAAATTGGTACATCACTCTAAAATCGGGCAAAAAACACCCGAGTTGGAGTCATGCTAAGTTCAAGAGGTATTATTTCGGATTCAATGGCAAAGCATTAAAAATCTGTGAATACAGATCGATATTCCGAATCCAATTCGCTAATATTATTCAGAGCAATTTTTGTTATTTTTTTTTCTCATTTAGAAATAGATTCAAAAGTTCAAATGGAGACCAGAGCAAGCTCATATAGATTGTCAAAGAGCTTTTTAATCAGTCGATTATCTGCAATTGCACTACTTGAACTTATTTCCAATATATATATTTATATTCTTTGCAGACCGTGAGTGCAGCCACGTCGTATCTGATTGTCCTGCTGCAGTTCGACATGACAGCAATATTGCGCAACGAGGGCCTCATGACCTAAGCGGTTCGCTCCAATTCAATTAAATGAACAACACGTTCGTGTTTTTCATTTATGTATTTTTCTACTCTATTTTTTGTGTCACATTTTCAACAACTTTTTCAGCACAGCAAAAAGTTTGAATTTACATACGAAATCATACGAAAACACTCGCATGAAAGCTTTAAATATATCAAACATTTTTTTATGACTTACTAAAAGCAAAAGCATTTTATTCAATTGAAATTTGGAGGGCGAAAGTTGAAATTTGAAGAAATTTCCGAATAAACAAAAAAAAGTATTTTAATATTAATTAATTTATTATATTAATTTAATTTAATTAATTTATTTTTATTAGATTTTTCTGGTTTATCCATGCGTATTCCTTCCTGTATTGTTAAGTTTCTATTGAGTACAAGCTCTACGAATAATGTTTTGATTATGTATTCAGCTTCTTTTGACTACTCAATGGAATTATTTAATATTGAGACCACACTCGTTTATTCTATAGAGTTTAACCTCTATCGATAAAGATAACTTGCAAATCTGTACAACTCAAGCTCTCTTAAGGCCCCAAACTAGTTTTTACACATCTACACAGTCATAGTAACTACAACTGAAATGTGGTAAAAAAAAAACTAACGCAACATGACAGTTGCTGATGTTCAGTGTCGTTAATCGCATCAGCGCGCGTTGTACAACACTGCCGCGGTTAACCCAAGGTAGCTGCAAATTGACGAGAGGCGAGGGAAGGCGGGCGATAGGCGAGGGACGACGCGCTAACACAATTTTGTCAACTGTCAATTGAAAAACACGATTTGCCAGTCATTCAGGCTTAACTACAGAGTGGAAAAAGGAAGAAGAAAGCAGGCTGAAGGAAGAGCGTGTGAAGTGCTGCGCCGCCATTTTGTGGCTGTCAAACGGAAGCGGCGAAACGTAAAGCAAAAAGTAAGAACATGCCGCAATTTCCGCTTTCAATCACGTTTAGCACAACGGAAATGTGCACGAAATTCGCTTGCACTTTGGAATTTGCCAAAGCTGAGGCAATATATACAGTATATAGATATATAATATGTATATAGAAGTCGACTCTGTTTGCATATGGCTCAATTAACACCGAGCGGGAGGCACTGGCTGCCAGCAGAGCGGAGCCCCCAAAGTGCAGGCAATCAATTAATGTTTTCGTTATTATGAAAGCTTGTCAAATAAAATTGATTTTTATGTGAGACTCTGTGTGTGTGTGTGTGTGTTGGCCAGACCAAGTGTGGCTTATATTACACGGCAGCAAATGATACGATGTGTGGCGCCTCATCAATGCCATAAATCAATACGACGCGTAAATGTCACATGTTTGACCAGTATCGTTGCAACTTTATAGAGAGCGAAAGAGAAGCAGAATGAGAGATAGACAGAGAGAGAGAGAGAGAGAGAGAGTGAGGGAGAGAGAGAGAGAGGGAGAGAGAGTTTGTGTGTGGAAGGCAGCAGCAACAGGCCACACATTACCTGCAAATTACGTCAACTGTTGCCCATAGCACAAGCCACTTGAATGACTGCCTCGCTCTCTCCTGCTCCCTCTCTCTGCCGCTCTCCCTCTCTATCTCTCTCTTCCACTCTCCCACTCCCAGCAAGCAACGTGACCAAGTGAAATGTCAGGGCACTTTTAAGAGTTCATTTGGAATGTAGCAAATTGTATAAACTACCAAACAGGACAAACAGGACGAGCAGGCAGACAGGACGCACAGAGACTGAAACAGACTCTGGCACAGACAACGCAGCTAACATTTATTGGTGGGCGGGGCCAATTCGCACACAATGCCAACAGGTTGTCGCTGTTGCTGTTGTTGTTCGAGTAATTGAGACTAAAATGCATTGGCCTTCAACCCAGCTCGCATGGAAACTTTTATTTATCTACAATTGTGAACTTGTTATGCTTAAATCTTTGCCTCTGACAGCTCAATATATACAAAAGCGAGTTGTGAAACGCTGGCTAATCATTTGTAGTCTCTTTCATATATGAAATTTTAGAATACTATATGAAAATCAATCAACAGACTTCATTTGAATGGACTGCATTTGGATAAAGGTCGAGTTTGATGAATTCATATGAATCAACTCTGTTTTATTTTTAGAAAATCTTGATATAGCTTTTACATAACTTACAGATTCTTGAATGTGCATCGAAAGTGGAAAAGTTTACCTATCAGAAAAGCTAAAGGTTTTTAAAGATAGGATAGCATTTAACCTCTACAGTTCCAAGAGCTACAGCTATTATAGACTCTGAGATCTGAGATGAAAGGACGGACAGACAGACAGAACAGGCAGACGGACCCAATTCGTCATTCTGATCAAGAATATATATACTTAACGGAGTGTGCCACGCTTCGTTCAGCTTGTTTCATAATTTTTCACAAACCCATTATAAACGAAATTTCCATCTTTAATGTGCATAAATAATTGTTGAAATTATTGAATGCCATTTAATAGGACTAAGAAAACTCGACTCGAATATAGTAGACTGCTTATAAGCACGATAGGGAACCTGTTAGCTTATGGTTAGCGACTCAGGTTGGCAACTCTGGCGCAAAAGCTTTTACACTACAGGTGTCTGTGGGCTAACGAACAACAGAGAGCAGCAGCAGCAGCAACAGGAGCAGCTGTGGTGAGTTAAGCATAGAGCGTGCTCTCTCAGTCAAACACAAACGCCCACACACACGTCAACACACATACACACTCAGACAGGAAATATCCTTGAGAAGACAAGCAAACACCCTCGCCCAAGCGAAGGCAAATTGTGCGAGGACTTTGGCTGCTGCTGCTGCTGCTGCTGCTGCTGTTGCTGCTGTTGTCGACCAAATCAAATCAAACTGATAACAAATAGCAACAACAACAGTAACAGCAACAGCAACTGGCTGACAGGATGCGTGAGAGAGCTTCACTCATTCGTTCGTTCGTCCTTTCGTTCGTTCGTTGGCTCGTTCGTGCCGCACACGAAGCATCGCTTGCAGAACATATTTGAACTTTAAAGGACTCCTGGCAATTGTTGGCGGAACAGTTCGTGGCGGAGTTGCGAGTGCGTTGGTTGTGCGACCAGAAAATCGAAACGAAACCACATTTATAGAGAAAACTAAGTGTGTGTGTGTCAGTGTGGGTGGCTACCTCTACATACATATATAATACTGTGTCTCTGTGTCTGTGTCTCTGCTTGTTGTTGTTGTAATGAAAAGCGAAAGTTCTGCGGGCGGCGTCAAATTTTGTGTGGCAAATTTAATTAACAGTTAGTCGCCAAAGTACACACACACAGCAAATTCCAGTTCGTATTCCCCATTTTGGTCCAGTGCTCTAGATCCCCCTCTCTTTGTTTTTGGGAAGCATTCGAAATGCGTTTTGGTTTTTGGCTCTGTTGAATAACCAGCGCAGAGATGCGCAAATGGCGCCGCGTGGGCGTCTGCCTTCAAACAAAAAGCAAGCAAAAAAAAAAAAGTAGCAGCAGCAGCAGCAGCAGCAGCTATATATGTGCCCCACCCGCCCCCTCCGCATCTATAGATATATCTGAGATTTCTACTTACAGGTTGTTCTTTTTGCTTTTGTGACCTTGCAGAAAAGTAATAAAACTTTTGCTCGAAGAATGTGCTTTGCATAGACGAGTCGAGGTATAGATAGAGGTAGTGATAGAGCTAAAGGTATACGACGAGCACATTCGGAAGTACAAAACATAACTTTAATGGCTTGTTCAAGTTTACAATAGCTAAAAGCTATCAACTACAGGAATATAAACATTTTGTTTCATGCTTGTAGCTCGACTTCAGCTTGAGTTCAAATACTAAACGAAAACAAAATGCTGCGAGAAACGTTGTTAGAAAAGATAAGTTATGCGAGTAACGAACAGCTGAGATGCTCTGAAGAGCAAACTGTCAAAAGCACTCGAAGACCAAGTTAGTTTGAATAGAGCTCAAAACTCTCGCTTTGTATCAGAAAACTGTTTAGCAGCTAAACTACTTAGCAGTCTGTTAACAAATAGAAAACTAAGCGAAAAGCAAGCCAGAGACAAAGAAACCAAAGCCTTTGACGCTTCTCTCTTCATGTTCAACGAGCAGAAGAAAGAATCTAAAGAAAAGTTTTAGTGAAAGACAGAAAAAAGAATTTGCTGTAATAGTTGTGAAACGATAAGACGCTTCTCTCTTCATTTTCATTCAATACACAAAAAAAATCTAGAAATTTAGCTTGAGTTGAAGCTGGTGATAAGAAAACGCCGCTGCTCTATTATATATATGCATTTAGCACATCAAGAGGAGAGCAGCAAAGTAAACTAACTCGTTAAAGGATAAACAGAAAAAAGCTAGAAATAATCGTGTGTGGAAGCGCCGATAAGCTTCAAAGGAGAGAAGCGTAGCAAAGTAATGAAAGTGAAGGATAGACAAAAAAGCTAGAAATAAGCTGGAGTGGTAGATGATGCTTTCATTACAGTCAAGACTAAAAAGGGAGAAGCAAACTCGAGTAAAAGATAAGCAGATTCTCTCTTCGTACTTTTTATAGACAAAAAATGCTAGAAATACGCTGGAGTGGAAGTTGCTGATAACATTTTACGATGTTCGCTCGCATTATATGAATAGAAGAGAGTAACAATACACAGTACATGCCTATAAGAATGGTCGCTTCTCGCTTTAACTTACCTACAAAATTGTATATAAAAACACAAATTTCTTTCTCAAATTCATTTCATAAATTCTGAACAAACAACAAATTTCATAGGAAAGCTTCTTTTTTCGCTTCTGTCTGCGCTATTTTCTGCACAGATTTCTCTACGGCCATTTTAATAGCTTTTGCATAACAACAGTCCAAAGGGTCGCCCGGACTTGGCTCTACTCCACTTCCACTCTCACTCAACTTCCATTAAGTAAATTCTTATTTCCTGTTTGAGCGGCGCATTTAAGGACCATGTCAACCCGAACTTGTATTTATTTTTCCATTTCTTTCATGAGTTTAATGCGCTGTTCGGTCACGTCTCTCCTTATTATTATTTTGTATTTTTTTTTTTTGCGCTCTGGACTGTGGGCAATTTGTTGGGGAATTAAATTTGCTGCGTATGCCCCGCCATAAAATATTGTAATTAACTTGGGCCCGCAGGCCTAGGCGTGGGCCTAGGCGTTAATGAGGCAACAGGTTTTTCGGGATTTTGCGAAACGCTTCAATTAACCAACACTAAGAACTTTGCAGCTAATAAATATTCATAAAGTGTACGAATGTGTCGAAGCTTTCGACTGACAACTTAAACATAAGTTTTTCGGGGTGGAGGCACAAAGTTTCAATTTCATTCATTACTGAGAACTTATAGTTTGAGCTGACTGATATTTCAGCACAGAGCACAAAAGTTGAAGCACAAAACTAATATGTGACATTTCAGCAAATAGTCAAAAGTTTGCTACTTAACTGTATCAAAAGAAACAGCTAATTTGTCGAAGACATGAACTATATTTAGGGAAAAAGCTTAAACAAATTCCATCAGCTTTAATTTGTAGCCTGCCTGAAGCTACTTTTAGCAGCAGCTTAAATATTTTGCTAGCTATTTATAAGTTAGCGAATGGCCTAAGGCGAGGTGTACTCAAAAAGTATCGTAAATTATTCGATTTTCAATTTTTGTTGTTGATTTTTGGGCATCTTGAAGTATAAGCTAAGAACTGTATCAAATTTGATGCTGCAACAATTATACTGAACAGACCTGGCACCCCTATAAGCTATAATAATATTAGATGGGAATTACTTTCAAGAAGAAAAACAAATAGTTATTCTTGCATACAAAATGTTGGAAAAAACATCAAATTGGTATTACTTTTTGAACAACTCTCGTATGTCTGTCCTACCTCATATATTATACAATTGTGAAAGCCAAGCGTAAACTACATAAATGCTACACATTCAATGAACAAACAAGCGACAAATTAACTTAGCACACACACAGACAGAGAAAGATAGAGTAAGAGTGAGACAGAGAGAGAGAGAGAGAGAGGGGCATTTAAATATCTTCACATATTTTCATCAATAGAATTGAATTACAAAACAAAGTAAAAACAAAATCCAAAATAAAAGCAAAAGAGAAATTATAAAAACAAAAGAGACAGAGAGAGAGAGAGAGAGAGAGAGAGAGAGTGAGAAGAAATTGAATTGAATTGAAGTGAAACGACAAAAGCAATACAAGTGCGTGGGCCTCTCGAAGTGAACGTATGTCTGAGAGCCTGAAACACAATACGTAAAATACTTATTTAAGTACGTAAAAGCCTGCCACAGACAGCGCGCGCACACACACACACAATAATAAAACAATACAACAACAAAAAACAAAAAGAAACTCAAAATAATATATAAAATAAAAGCCACAAAAACAAGAGGAAGCAGCAGACGCAGCAGAACATCAACAGCAGCCAAGTGGTTGACTCTGACGAGAACAAAGCGTTAACATGATTTGATTTTTTATGAAATAGAGGTAAGACCTATAAAAGAAAACACATACATAACATTTACCCACATGCAAATTGAGATATATGTAAATATTTAGCAGAAAGCAACTTCTTAAGAACATAACAACGGAGCGATGACTTTATAGTTATATATATATATTATATATATATATAGTTTATAATTATTAATAAGAAATTTGTGATTATAAATGATTAATTCAAACATGGAAATTTAGATATATGAAAGCATTTACTGACACATAAGAGCAGGTCTATATCGGCACTTTTATCTTCCTTTAAAAATGAATTCTAAGAAAACATATGTTTATTGACATAATCAAAAAAAAATGGCACCTGTCTACACCTAGCTACTCTTAAATTTAATATAATTTAAGTAAGCACCTCTGTCGCTTTTCTATCTTCCCTGCTCTACTGCGACAGATTGAAGTACGTTTTGATTGCTTGGAACGAGCGTTACGCACTAAAGCTTAGCCATATTTTGAGGACACTTTTGGGGCTCGTTTAGCTCAAGTCAAACTCATAACGAGAGGTTGTTTGTGTTAGACACTTCGACTTGAGACCCAAATCGATAGCCAATAGCAGCTCACACCAAATAAAAAAAAGAATAAGCTCACTCTAACAGCACTTTTGGGACATAGGAAACCAATGCCCCTGGAGGAAAAGAAAGACAGAGAGAGAAAGTGGGAGTGCCCCGCTTGGGAATTGCATTTCATGATAGTTACAGAACCCGAGAAGCTTAATGTTTATCAAACTTTAAATCCATTTTGCGTAGAGTGTAGCTCTCTCTTATAAGAGTTCACTTGAAGTTCACTTTATTTGCATTCGCCTTAAAGCCAGGGAAATTGATAAGCAGCGCATGCCAGAGCGTATTATATTTATCAAAAGGCGTTCATTTGTACTATATATATATATATATATATATATGTGTGTGTGTGTGTGTGTGTATATGTGTATATGTGCCTGTGTGTATGCCACATTATTGTACATAATTGAATGCGCTAAATTATTTACTCAGTGACTTGTGAAACGGGCTGGAGCTACACTTTTTTTCTGCTTCTTCTGCTCCTCCTTCTACTACTTCTTCGTTTTTCACTTTTTTGAGACCCTTTTAGGGATCTCGGCATCAGCCAGACGACGTTTGACAAGGGATAGGGCATGCTTTAAAGCTCCCATTTGCTTAATAAAATTAAATGGCTTTAAAGCCAATTGTGAGAGGCGACTCGGTGCGCTGGAAAGTATGCTATGCTTTTGTTTTTGCCTCTGTTCTGCTCTTGAGCCAACATCACGTAGCTGTACTTGATGGGCTTTGCCCATTTTATTTATGCATATTTGCGAGCATATCGATGTGACGACGCCGACGACTGACTGTGTGCCTGTGTTCATTCACCTTTACGCTCAAGAGCAAGCGACCACCCAACCAACCAACCACCCAACCACCTACCCACCTGAAGCGATAACAACAACAGCAAAAGCAACAATAGATTCAAATGCTTTTTATGCCGATTGGAAATTGAAATTAAGGGTATATTGATTTTGTGAAAATGTATGTAACAGGCAGAGGGAGGCGGGGCAGATGCCGTAAGGAGTATATATTCTTGATAAGGATGACAAGCTGAGTCGAGATAGCCATGTCCGTCTCTCCGTCCATCCTTCCGACTGTTCCTCTGTACGTCCGCATGAACACAGCGATCTCGTCAACCACAAATGCTAGAGACTTGATATATTAAATGGTTTTCCTATGGTTTCGATACCCCGTCTTCCCTAGAACTACAATTATTCAACCATTCATTTCACACAGTTGTTTGTCATGTTTGCATAAAAGAATTCTAGATCCATCACAGAGTTCAGGGTATCTACTAGTCGGACAATTCTTGAGCTCTTCTACTTGTTTTTGTTGCTTCTGTATCTTTCAGCCAGAGAGTTTGGTGACCCTCGCAGCCGTAATCCAGGCAGTTGAAAGGTTTGCACATTTATGCTAATGTGTGGCATAATCAATGTGGCATGCCACATGAAAAATGGATATACAAATATATAAAGAAATATATACACACAAATTTATCTGTCTATTTGTTGCTACTACAAGTTGCTTTCAGCAACTGCCATGCAGCGACAGCAGAGATATGCTACAATTTATTTATTAATATGCTTTTTAATTATAAAGCAAAACAACATTGCTTACTATTCGATTTACAAATTGTTGTGACCACACGAGTATTATTAGCAGCCAAATCTGCATAAACTAATTTCATTTTAATTAAATTAAATACATAAATTAGAAATGTCAAACAAAATTAAATCGGGGCAAAGCACAGAGATGCGTTCCATAGAGAATAGAGAGATGGAATCCAGACTCAGAAACAGCTGAGCTGAATTCAAACTGAATTTAGTTAACTATTACTATTAAAAATTAAATTTAAATTATTTAGGCAACAAAATTGCTTCCATGAGATTCTAACTATTCATTTCTGCTGCAAATTTTCTGAATATCGTATTACAATCTAAGTTCTTCATGCTATCATACATTTCTGAAATTAGTTTTACGACTTGCAGTCTTCCAAGTTGTCTTTCTCATTTCTTTTCATATCGTTTTTCGATAAATGAATATCGTATTTCCCTTCTGCAGCTTCTTGACTATCGTTTTACGATTTACAATCTAACAAATGAACTCTTGTTAATACCAACTCTGACACACTTTCTGGATGTTTGCTTTACGATATTACAAGTCCAACGTTAATTGCAGTATCATTTTGTAAATATCGTTTTACGATATTACAAATCTTACAATTGCCACATTTGCTGAATATCGTTTTACGATATGTACTCTTAATATTCGTTTCGCTGTCACGTTTGCTGAATATCGTTTTACACAATACAATTTAGCATCACTTTAAAGGCAGCCAACACTGTTGACTGTGCTTGTGTGTGTCTGTGTGTTTGTATCTGTGTGTGTGTGCTCGTGTGTTTATCCATGTGTATGTCGTTTTTGTTATAATTAAACAAAGACTTTTGCAAAGCGTTGTGAGCTGATGTAACAAGTGCTTTCATTTAGTAGATCCAATCACTCGCACTCGCTGCCAGGCTGGCAATAATTGATAATAATATTTGCAGGCAGCTCATGGAAATGAATAAAATTCTACATATATACATATATACGAAACATATAGAAGAAGTCTATACAATGTAAATTGTATACAAAGGACAGTCTCTATATAAGATATAACAATTATGTTCTATATGTGCTAGCTTTTAATGAGCTTAAAGCTGTAGTTCGCTATCTCTCTCACACTCTTTTCTTCTTTCTCTCCTTTGTCACACTCTCACATACATACATATATGTATATAGTTACTCCGTATGCCATGTGGCCCTCTGACAATGATGGCTGTGGCGATAAATATTAATGACAATCGTTGTGGCACTTCACTTTGTTTACATTTCGACTTGTCATTCGTCGCCAAACAGAACGTGTGAAGAGTGAGAAAAAGGACAAAGTGCAGAACTTAAAGATACCCTAGCTAAGCTTAAAGAAGTTGAAAATGTTATGTTTGGGTTTGTCAAAGAACATAATATTACATTTATAGAAGACATGTGAATCTACTAGAAAAGGGAGTGCACAACTGATAGATACCCTGTAAAGATAGAGAATCTTTGCTTCCATATTTGACGAATGCTATCTGTTAGAGAAGATACCCTTTATATATAGAAAAGCTTGGCAGAAGGTCGAAATTTCATATTTGCTTTTCTAAATGCGCACAAGATGACATTTATAAAGTAAAAGTGCTATCTCCGAGAAAGAGAGTCCACAACGCAAAAATACACTGTAAACATAGAAATGCTTAGAAGAATGTCAACATTTTGGGGATGTACTAGATAAGTAGTCTCAAGACTTAAAATGGATTCTAAAAATTTTAAAAATCCTTGAATCACAATTTAAATAAAATAAGCCTCAATACAAGTATTAATACATTCAATGAAGCCTTAGAAATTGATCAATTCTAACCATTTGAAGTTGTTACGCACTCGGGCTCTGGTTACACCAGGCTCCACATATTTCAATCTTAAGTGGCATCAAATTGATATTAAATTCCCATGACGCGAACATGAACATGGCCCCAACAAATTGTGGGGCCACAGGCCCAAATCAATAAACTCATTATGGCTGTTAGATATAGATGTATATATATATCGATATATATTTTATATACATTTACTTTTTTTGTGGCACGCATTGAATTTGACTTAATGACCAATTTGAAGGCAGCGTAATATTATTTTCTCAGCTGGCTCTATATGCTGCGCTCCCTCTTTATGTGTGGCAAATTAATAAAATTAATGCTAATGATATTGGCCACTAAGTAAATTGCTGCAAATGAATCAAGGCACTGCCACGAAAACTAAGTCGAGTCACTTTATAAATTGCTCTGGCTAAACATTTCGTTTTTCACACATTCGAAGAGATATTTTTGGCGTGGTGAAAACTTTTCAGAAATTGTAGAAATTTCTGAATAATTTCATAAATTATGCAGCAGCAAAATAAGCCCAACTCCAACTCGAGCTGAGCCTCATCAATTCGTAGCTAAAAATGTAAACTTTACGTTACGGAATAGTTAAATATTTACATATTAAAATTATTAATATTTAAATATTTTATTTAAGGAATTATCTCTAAATAAATGCATAAGGTGCAAAAAATAAATTTGTGGTAAAAGTTTTAAAATATCTTAAGAGGAAAATTTCAATATATAGATGTAGATGTGTCTATTTTTCTCTCTCTCTATTTCTCTGATCAGCAATCTCCATATTTTTCCACATTTCTCTCTCCGCCTCTTTCTCTGCTTATCTCTTTCTAATTTAGCTTATTTTACACAAACTTCTAAATTCAATAAATTTTCATATTTTCAAATCGAAATCAAATTCGAATTTGTGTAAACAGATAAAAGAAATTGTATTATTAAAAGTACTTCATTGCACATTTGCTTGGCCCATTTTATAGCTTTATAAAGCGCTTTCGATACAAATCATCGCATACGTTCCGTATACGTAATATGCAACCTGCTTCAAATATTAGCCACATTTCTATATACAGATATATACATACATATATATTTATATGCATATAAATATATGGGTATTAATAAAGCATGTGCAAATTTTGAACTTGACTGAACTTGGAATGGCAATCGACTGTCTGATGAAGCCAGGATGAGCACAACATGTGAATGATTATGAAAATGGTGTTGAATGACGATGGCGATGACAATGAAGATGAGCATGATGAGGGTGTGGAAAATGGGGCTGATGACAATGTCATGTTTAATGCTCCAATTTATTGTTACCCGTTAGAAAATTTCACAACACGTTGCGCGTTTTATGGGCATGACTAAGCAGCGCATCGCGAAAATGCGGCCAAAAAAAAAATACAGAAAAAAGACTCAGACATAGCTCTAAAAAGGAAGGCAAACGCGAAACTCAACGATGCTGAAACAATATGGAGCAATATATATAGAATAGTCGGAAAAAGGCGAGATAAAAAAAAATGGACTAAAAATAAAAAACAACAGAGAAATTGGCAGTGAACGACTAAAAGCTACCCTAGGAACCGGGTAACTGGATAGAAGCTAGTTGTTTGGATAGATAAGATTTACCAGTAACTAAATAACAAAGTTCGTGTCTCTTTTCGAGTTATGCGCAAAAAACCAAATCAGAAAAACTATTTGAATCGAATTTCAAGGATAATAGAAATAGACATTGCCCAAAATTATTATTATTTTTATTATTTTCAATTTAAGGTATATAGCTTTTGAAGTTCTCGAGATTGACTTCATTATAGAAGAAACAGCCAGCAGATGAATCAACAGATGAACGAGCTTAGAAACATCCTATATACATCCATCTCCCTGTTACACACATGCCCATCAAACAAGCATACCTCTTCGAACAACATGTACAGGGTATCTGACACGGACATGCTGTACACATGCCCATCGATTTCCGTCCTTGTTCAGCTAGCTTATCCTTTTTATGTTTGTTTACAAAAAATCAGCACGAGTGAAACTGAATAACACAAATCTGTGCCGGACGCCGTCCAGAATTGTGGCACGAATAATTCTCCCTTTCAGCATCGCATTTGCTGTGGTTTTTCACAACATTTCCGTGTGCTTAACATAAGGCAAAAAAAAGGTATGAAAAACCCTTTTCATAAACCACATTTGACCAAAGTCAAGGCATCTCAGCTCATGAAACGGATGGGTTAACTCGACGAGCCATGATGCCAGAAATGTTCGACGAATTGCATTGCAAAGGTAGTTGATTGATTAGGGTTATTTGATAATATATATATATATGTATTAAGCAATGTCTGCTAAACATAAGCCACTGATGTGTACAGATTTCCACAATTTGCTTAATGTTTAACCTAAGTTTTCTTTCAATGGCTGAAAAATCTGAATGAAAAGATTTTCTGTATGAATTCAGGTAACATCTAAATCGCACTAATACAAGCGCATATCATCCATGTTCAGTTATTTGACAGTTTACCTATCACTGTCTCTGTCTCTCCCTCATTTTCTCTCTCTATTACGTTTCTCTGTCCATCTCTCTGTCTCTCTTTCTGTCTCTAACTCTCTTTACATATATCCGTTTCTCTCTCTCTTCCTCTTCCTCTCTTTCTCTATTTCCTCTCACTCTCTCTCTCTACATATCTTTCTCTCTCTCTCTCTCTCTGTCTCACACTTTTTCTCTCACACTCTTATATTTTATTTTTTATCCTTCTTTCTCTCTTAATCTGTCTTCACATGTTTTCTCCATTTCCGTTTATCATTATGATAATTTTGAAGGATTCTTCTTCTTAACCACACTTCCTCTTATTTATGTTCACACCTCAAATGACACTCCGAAAAGTTGCTCCACAACCAAAATATGCTTTCGTAAGAATTAACACAAGTAAGATTTACATCAATTATTAGCTCAATATGCGGCTCTTCTGCAATTCACTGTTCGCACTCAAATCGTAATCCTCTGATCTGTTACACGCCTATTTTGCATGTCATGGGCTAAGTGGCAGCTACTCTATATACATAAACTAGATGTATATATGTACGTAAGACTTAAGCTGATGCTTAGCCTGGGGCTGGCTGAGGCTAGGCCAACATTTCTTTCATTTTTCGGCCTATCAAACATTTCAAATCTTGGCACAATTTTCGTGAAAGACGTTTTTCCCACGAATTAGTTTTTTTGGGCAGCTACGCTAACACGAAGAAGAAGAGAAGGAGGAGGAGGAGGAGTAGGTAGAGGAGCAGCAGGAGGGAGTAAAATAAACTCTTGAGGCTTGCATTAATTTAATGAGATTTTGTGGCAGAGCCTGCGGTAAGATTTTGCTTTGGTTTTCTGTTTCTGCTTCTTCTTAATTTTTTTTTTTTTTTTTTGGCCAGCTCAACCGTCATCTCATTTGCTTTAAGTGTTGGCCAAAATGGCATTGACGGCCGGAAAATGAGGAAAAAAGAAATTTATATATATGTATATAACGTTTCAACGCCTTTTTCTGCACAGTTTTCCCAGCTCGAATGCCACAAGGCATCGCAACTCAAGCGGAATAACTGAAGTTGTCAGCTGTTGATGTTTTGACTTGCTTTATCTTAATGTTTTCTGTTGTCGTTGTTGTTGTTCTTGTTGTTGCTCGTGTTGGTGTTGGTGTTGGTGTTCTTTGCTGCATTTTGCATAAAGTGTGAGCTGATTTCACACGTTCCGTTTGGCCGAATCTTTGTCTTTGTAGCAATTAGCTAAGAGTTGATAGAGCACCAATAGACAATCTGAATTATAGCCAAAGCAATCTTGAACAGCCGCTCAATCAGTTCAATACATGATTCAAGCTAGAAGCAGTTGATAATTGTAAGGAAAATTAAATGAAGCTTTTATACAAATTAAGTTATACAATAGCTGGAAAATATTCATTCATCTGGCATAGCTACATATAACTCTGAAAACAAAACTCCTTTAGCTAAGAGTATTTCAAGCTTCTTAAAGTCTGCCCTTACTTTAATCTCGGGCCTTAGATAAATCTCTTCTAATCCCATGCTTAAGTCGCAGCATGAAAATTTAATAGCTTTTAAAGTAAGCTCCTACGGGGCATGCAACGTATGTCGCATATCTTGCAGCAGCAGCAAAATCCAGACATATTCAACTTGGCATAACTTGGCAAAGGTTTATTGCCAGCAGCTCGAATGGTCGAATGTCCTGCGCCCAGATAAGACGCACATTATAAAGCCATAAAAACGACAACGAACAGGACATAAAAATCAAATCAAATGCATTGCAATGACAATTGCTGCTGCTGTCGCTGCTGTTGCTGCTGTTGGTGTTGCTGCTGCCTGGCAAATGCTATAACAAGTAAATAGTGGAGGGGACGTTTCAGTTCTGCCTCGGTTTCCGCCACATAAAGCACACATCAAATTATTAAGGTCGAAAATCAATGACAAAGAAAACTGACAAAATCAGCAGTTCAATATATATATACCCCTATAACCATTATGTACCCAAAAAAATGAAGAAAAAGCATTTATTTATTATACTCGTTCACGAAATAGAATGGGTATATTGATTTTGAACAAAGAATGCGACTTGCTGTCTACCGATTTTGCTGCTTTTGAAGCTGTCCGTCCTTCCGTCCTTCCGTCCTTGCGTCCTTCCGTCTTCCGTCCGTCTGTCAACGCAAATCATTTCGCTGCTATTGAAACTAGAGACTTGAAATTAGAATCATATATTCACTGATATCCTTTTTACACCACGAGCGAGTATTCTGCAGTCGTACCCAACCCGCTGCAACATTCTCACTCGTTTTTTCTCTTATTTATAGCAAAGGCAACGCAGAAATGTGTAAAGCAGATAAAAACGTGCTTATGAAAGGGTCCGCAAATGGATCTAAAGATAGTTTATGCCAGCCTGTGGCAACAACAACAAATAATGCCACTGAGTCGGGAGGAAAAAAAAAGCATCAAATGTGGGCGTGGCTGCTGTGAACTGAAAGTCGTTGTTTGCTTAGTTCAGCCAGCGTCTCACACAAGGAAGTCATTTAACCTATATAGCAGGGCTAGGCAGATGGAAAGGTGCGAGGGGCAGGTGCTGGCAGTGGGCACAAGGGGGCGTGGCTATGCACATAAACCTGTCTTTTACATGCGGCTGATTTGCCAGAAGTGTTGCTTAACCCTTTATGAATTAAGCCGACAGTCAACGATGCGGAGGCCAACAAATGTGTTGACAACTACAAACAACAACAAACAACAACAACTCTGATTATAAACATGTTGACAAATTTCTTATGCAGCTTACTATACGCACAACATGGGAAGAAGAAGAAAAAGAAACAAGCAGGCAAAGATATGGGAGCTTGTTTATAGGGTAGCAACATTCAGATACCCTAACAAATGTACATCAAATGAGGCCATATGACTTACATGAGTCATATAATTTTCTTGTATAGTCGATCATCTGTTATTTATCTTATATATTTCATCTCCCTCTATTTTCCGTCTTCCATCTTCTATCTTCTATCTTCTATCTTCTATCTTCTATCTTCTATCTTCTATCTTCTATCTTCCATCTTCCATCTTCCATTCTCCCATCTTTATATCCTTAAACATCTTACATCTTTCACTACAATTTCAATATACCCCACGTCAACCTAACAAAGGTTTTATCAAGTATACATAAAAAGTCGCGTTCGCACGCCCTGAGTAGCAGCTGCGTTTGATGTGCTTGCCCCTGTGGCGCAGTGGGCGTGGCAAGTAGAGGGCGGTCATGCATTTTGTGCTGCCACATTTTTACAGTTATTCCTTTGGCTTGCAGCGCCAAACTTTCCACAAAGTGCAACTGCAGCAGCTGCAGTGACAACAGCAAAAGAAAAAGTGAAAGAAAGAAAAAACAGAATTCGCCTTAGGCAACATTTCAAGGATCATTTTGTTTAAGCTGCTACATTATTAGCTTTACGATGTCAAGTGCTCTTAATGTGCTCGAATATTTCACAATTTAAAAGAAAGTTTATATAGATACATATATATCTATATATATAATATATATATATAATTTATTTTAAATTAAAATTTGTGGTAAACAAGTATCAAATTCATAAACAAAAGTTTATGAAAAATACAAATATTTCTTTATACAAATTAAAGTAAACTTAAAGTAAAGTATTTCAATTTATAAATACATTTGAATACATGCCGCTTATACTTCAACAGCTGCCAAAATGTGCATCTAAAACACATTCGGGGTACTCCCTATAAAAAGCAAACATTTAATTAGCTACAATTTGCCAAAGGCCAAACTCGTGACGTGAAAAGTTATTCACACGTGACGTGTTTATTAGGATGCTCATAAAAAGCACATTTCTCTGTCAAGTGCACTTCAAGGAAAGTCCTCACACACACACAGAGAGAGAGAGAGAGAGAGAGAGAGAGTTGTGCTCTGGTGTAAACTGCAGTTGAGATGTCGCCGTCAATTGCAGTTTGCATATAAATTAGTCTAATTAAAAGCGGAACAAGTGCCATGAAATAAGAGGGAGAAGGAGAACAAGTCGCCGGAAACTGTACTTAAATATATCCATTTGATGTTCAACGATTCCAATAATTTATACTCAGCAGCAGCAGCAGCAGCAAAGCTCTCAATTGAAGAGCTGCTGCGAGCAGCAAATGTGTCGAGTGTTTGCGTTCCTGTTAACTTGACTTGTTAAATTTTATGGCTGCATTCGACGGCAGCTCAAGGGCAAGGAAAAGCATTGATGAAGGGTATTCCACTTGGCCATCTAAAAGTAAGATATTATAGAAATTTAATTAGAAATGGAAAAACAAATTATTAGAAAAGAATTTGTGATTATTTTACTAAGATATAATTGAGAATTATTTAGAGGGAATATCACTAATCACTAGTCACACTAAAGGAGACTCTACTATTTTCTACAAGTATCTAAGAAGATTCTCTAATTATGATCAACTGAAATTCAAGGAATATATCGATAACAGCTTGTTAATTTGGAGTATGCCTCAGAAATATTAAATTATAAAATTATAATTGTAATAAATATAAATATAGTTTAGAAAATTATTACAATAGTAAAAAAAATTTATAGCTTTTTGTTTTTTTTTTTTTTTTGTAATTATAATATTTTTCATGATAATATTCATCATGATTTTGAATAATAATAATAACAATAAACAAAAAATTAATTTTATAAATAAATATATATATATGTATGTCCATTATTCCATTATATACCCTAACACTTTTATCCTGATACAGGGCACAGCTATCTGTGCGAATTTTATGGCTTGTTGCTTTTAATGTCTCTGACGAACTCTGAAAACAGAACATAAAATGTGGATTCAGCTACCAAATAGAGACAACAAAAAAGAACAACAACTATTATTGGGCAGTAAAAATAAACTTAAACTACTGAACTACGCTAGGAATAACAAATGGGGCAACTGAAAAGAAAAAGCGAGAGATGGCTATGTTTTCAGTCATCAGTCTTTAACAACTCGACCAAAGATGCAGTGGCAAGTGCGCTGGATAATTGAGATTTAATAACACAAGATAAAAACTTATTAATTTATACAATTTATATTTAAACAAAAATACAGTATATTCAAACTTTATAGATTTGAGATATTTTTAAAAAAGTGGATGACGCTCTCTTTGCTACTGCTATCATAGAATTCTCAATTGAAATGAGTAACAGAAGGCAAAGACAAACCAACAGTCAATAGCCAAGTCTGATGATGATAGAACCGGGAAGTTGTTAAGCCAGACAGCCTGCTCACCATGCTAATTTATTGTTTTGTAATACAGAACATAAGGTGCCAAAATCTATATAACCCCTTTCAGCACCATTCGAACGTGTGCTATAAGCTCTGCAGCAAATTTTGTGCTTTTCGCGCTTTCAATCGACTCTGGTGGCTTTTCAAGCAGGACAAAAAAGGGACTTCGCTTGCAACGCCCCCTTTTTGGCCAAGGCAAATTAATACGCGCATTGCGATTTAATATGCACGCCCATGCCCACGCCCACGCGCACAGCAGCCACAGCACTACGCCCACTTTTGTGAAAATCAAAAAAGGCAAAGGCCACACGCTCCGAGTTTTTGTTGGCATTAGTTAAGCCACAGTGGCACACAAAAGTATGCATACACACACCAACACACACACACACATATTATATAATAATAAAAATTACGACTAGCTGCGCTTATTCATGCTGTCTCTCTCGCACTTTTAGTTTAGATTGTTTTTGTTTTTATTTTTGTTGGTTTTGTGCTGCATTTAATTAGCTTCCTTCTGGCAGGAGCAAAGTCAGGGAAATCGTATTTTATTTCATTGTGTGGCTAGTTTTTTAGGGCGGTGGCCATTGTCAACAGGTTTTTTTTGTTTTTTTATTTTTAGTAATATATTATTTCAGTCCATCCGCATGTCAGAGTTCATTATGCAGCTATAAAAAAGTTGTTGCTTTTAGATATTTGAATTTCATTCTGAATTTTAGTTAGGGCAAAAATTTGATATTTTTAAAAGTTTAGCTGAATGTTTGAGTTGAAGTGGTTAACTATGTGGGAGCTCCCCTCTCTTAGAGAAAATAGTGAAAAAAAAGGAGAAATATATAAAAACATCTTTATTTTTACCTACACTTGAAGCTGACGTTTCTGCACTTTCCCGAAAACAATCTCTGGGAGCTCTTCCTCTCTTCGTTTCTTCTTATACTACAAACCAGTAAGGAAAAATTCGAATTGAAGAACTTTGATCTATCTTTTACTAATAAATGAAACTTTTCTCAAATACTTTCTTAAGTAAGTTACAAATACAATTTGCCTTTTAAGGCAACTTACATATTATTCAAAATATTTCTCGCAATTACTGCATCATAAACTTATCCAACTCCCCTCGCTCTATCTATAACAAGTATCTAAATAGTTGACATCATAGAGGAGTTCATCCGCTCGTCGCTCTTTCTTTTTCCAGTTAATCTTTTTAAGTAATTTCCCCAGCGACAGTTTTTCGTCCATCAAATGGCTTTTCATTGGAGAACATTTAACGGGAAATGCAATCAATAAGCTATGGACATTAAATATTATGAGTAGCCCACACACACACACACAGACACACACACTTAAATAAAATGTTGGCCATTTTGTAAAATACGCCGCAAATAAAACAAAATGGTGGCAAGCCCATGGCGAATGGTTCAAGTTTTACGACAGTCGAACTGAAATTTGTTGCCAACTAAAAGTGAAAACGTTGTAAAAATGTTGCTTTCATTTAAAATGGAAAGTTCCCTAGCCCCAAACTCCACCTGCCACGCCCCCTCAATCCTTTTTCGCCAACTGGAAAATCCAGCTGCATTACGCCCCAGTTTAGTCGTCATTTTACAGCTCTCAACTGCTGCTAATGCAAAAGATATGTAACACAAGTACATATCCTCTACACATGCTGATGCTTTTTGTATATGTTTATATACCCTGTAAACATTTTCAGAGGGTGGTTGGGTGGATGGGTATATAGCTGTGCAGTGTGCATATGTCCAATGGGTTTAACTATTATATGCTTTAATTGAAGCTTTGAAGCTTCATATTATAACTAATTATATAAATATTATTGTATAATATTATATAAATAAATAAGAATATTAATTAAATATATAATTTATAAAATTTGCATAATTTTAAGATAATAATTTTGATATTCAATGTTATAAATCCCAGAGTAAAAAGTTATTCAACTAGAATCTCATTTCCATATCAAGGGTTCATCTTTTGTCTATCCAGGGTATTACCTAGTCACTCATAAGATTTGTTTATCTGTGTTTTTTTCTGTCCTTTTCTTCTGCTTTTTATTTGATATTTACATTTCGTTCGCTTTCATGAAAAACTCATAAGCGTTTGGTTTGGTTTGGGTTTTGGTCTAGAGAGCAAGTCGTATGCAAGTGTTTCCGCTTGTTGCCTTTGTTGACGTGGCTTCTACCTGGAAACACACACACACACACACATATATTCACACTCCCACACACATACATACACCCAGAGAGACACTTAAAGCTCTGCCTTTTCGTTGGGGCATAAAATAAATATTTTAACAATTTATTTATGTATTTGCTTAATCATTTCTGCCTCCTGCTGTTGAGTTAGCAATTTCTTCTGTTTGGCTCGAATATAAGTAAGAATTTGTCTAACATCTGGGGGGAAATATATTTAATCCTATTTTTAGCTAAGCTTGTTTAAGAAGTTTAAGCTGAATGAATTTATATTCTATGAAGACTATTTTAAGAATTTTTCTTTATTTTTTATTTCATTTTCTCCTAACCTAATGAAATCTTTCTCCGAGCACAGGTTCCTCACCTTAAAGGATCATTCTCTTTGAGAAATAGTTAATCATTTAAAAATTGAGATGTATTCATCTCTTCCTTAAATAAATGATTGGTCATTTACCAACACTAAAATGTAAAAGAAATTAATAACAGTGACTAACAATTGACTTTCACTTTAATTACTTAGCCTTGAGAAAACTTGACTCCAAGCTAACCCAGCCCATTTCAAACGCCACTTGTCTTTATCCTAGCTAAATAATTGCCCATTTACCAACACTTAAAAACCCGTTAGCCATTAAAATATCGTAATTAAGCTGAAAGTGTTGCTAAACGTTGTCCAGGTGCTGAGCACTGAAATTGGAGCAATGTCTAGTCTAGTCTTAGTCTAAGGCAATGACAAGCCGCAAAATGAAAGGAAACGGAAGAGAACGAAAGAGGAAAGTGAAAAGAGGAAAACAGAAAACAGAAAAGAAACGAAAAAGATTTCATTTAACTAATTAAATATTCAGGCAGCTGACATGTTTTTATCGCAAGGACATTTCGGTTCGAGCAATTACGGCAAAGTTTTTGCTCCTTTTTCTAAAAGCTTGGCAATTACTTATTAAAAGAGCATTGCAATATATCTCTCTCTCTCTCTCTCACACACTCTATGTTTATCTCTTTCTATTACAGCTGCACAGTGGCAAATGAGAAACAACAATGAGATGCATGCTCAATGCAGGAAAGAGGCTAATTCTGGCCGCAGCACTCAACGACAGTTGTCAGCAACAGCAACAGCAACAGCAACAGCAACAGCAGCAACGGCAGCAACGACAGCAACTAGTTGCTGGCGTGACAAAGCAACTGGTGCTGTTGTTGTTGCTGCTGCTGCTGGCAGTTGAGCATGCAAAAGCAACAACAGCAACAGCAACGACAACTGCAACACAGCCAACAGGCACAGCAACAGCAACAGCGACAGCAACAGCGACAACTACAACAGCAGCAGCAGCAGCAGCAGCAGCAACAGCAACAGCAACAGCTGCAGCAGCAGCAGCAACATCCACAAGCTTCGCCTGGCTGGGCGCAACTGCTGCTCAGGGCAATCCATTTAAAAACATTCTGAGAATCGGCGATGGCAATATAGTCACTCGTGTAAGTAGCGGGCGGGTTGCTTAGAGTTGAGCCGAGTGGTTGAGTGGTTCAGTGGTTTGAGTGGTTTGGGTGGCTTTGCTGCCGCTGCTGCGCTTCACGCTGCTCAAGTTTAATTCATCATTAGCTGCAATTAGCGCTGAGTGCAATTGTTATAATGAGACAGCCTACAGCTGCAACACTTGAGCTGCAGCACCAACAGCAGCAGGCAACAGCAACAGCAAGAGGAGCAGTAATTTGAAGTGAACTTAGTTAGCACTAAAAGCTGGTGCAAATAGCTGAAATCCAGCTGCACCTGAGCCCACTCAAGCAAATCGATTAGCAAATTCGCTTTACTGAAGAGGAGAGCAGCAGAGCATTTAATCTGATTAAGCGATTAGTATCTCCAAAATAGTGAAGCATTACAAATGATGCTGCAGTCTGATTTGATAAGAGAGAAGATGCTTTCAGCAGCAAATATTAGGAGATTAATTTCTTATCAATTTAATTGAAATCTTTGAATAAGTCAGATTTCATTTATAGCATAAGAAATTCGATTAAAGTACAATTTCTGGTAATATTCAAAGAAATTAATAATACATAAAGAAAAATAGAATTGTATTCTCTCTATGCAATAAAATGGACAAAAGTTTTGGGTCACAGTTTTCAGTCCAATTAAAATTTTCCATGTTGAAGCACTTAAGGAGATCATCATCAAGTCGAAAACAACAAAACAAAAGTTAAACAAAACAAAGCAATAAACTGTCAGGTCACACACACACACACACACACACACAGAGAGAGTATATTTTGGGTCACTTTATCAATTTGTGTGTGGACCAAAGTCAGCCGCTTTTTGGGCAAGTTTCGCGCGCTCGCAGATTAGAACAAAGTGAGGCAAATAACTCAATTTTCCACTCTAACGATAAAAGCCAAGGGCAATCGAGGCTGGTTAGCTCTTTGGGCCATGAATGTATTTAGCCAAAAAATGTATTTTTAATGCGTTGACCAAGCAAATAAGCTAAAGCTGTGCCCTTGACTGAGGTGTGGAGAGTGGGCAGTGGGAGTGAGAGTGAGAGTTGGGTTTATAAATATACCTAATGAATAGAGATTTATTGAGCTGCCGCCCGACTCTACCTCTTCGCCTCCTTCACAGTCGGCCATTGAGCAATCGCTGGTGACAATACACGACATCGCCACGGAGAATCTGGGCACGCTCTGCATCTCGCAGCTCTATCGACCGCTTCAAGTGCCCCTCAACTCGGAGCGCTTCGAGAGCAGCAGACAAAAGGCGGATTTGGCGGCATCGATACTACAGGAAGTGGGAATCATACGGCACGGCGGTGAGTATTCAATTATATGAATTACGATATAAACCATAGCTACCTCATATATATATATATATATATATGTATTAGATATATAAATGCATATATCTGTCTCTCTCTCTTTGTTGCCTTTGCTTTGAGTTATTGTCACATCAATTATTGATTTATTTTCTGTTTACGCAATTTACCCAAAAACTTATTCCCGACATTAACTTAAGTGGGGCATCGATTTGGTCAATTAAATGGCTAATAACAGCAACTACTTAGACTTATTAGGGGCAAAAGGTAGCAAGACAGAAACATATTCTATATTTAACTGAATGTCAATAGCAGATGATTGTCAACTAAGCTTTAACAGACGAATGTGCTTATATATAAAAACTTATATAAAAAACTAAAAATAACCATAAGACTTCTTTTTAACGTAATTTCAATATATTGCATAACAAATACTTGAAAAATCTAAAATTAAGTAAAGTAAACAACAATTAAACCCTTACAAATTTCAAGGCATCGCCTCTCTGTGCGCTTCTCAATCAAAGCATTTAAGCGCAGCCAGGCAATTGATATCCTTTCGAGTGGCAGACATAGCTTGCCCCGGCCACTGCCACAGCCACTGCCACCGTCTCAACAGCTTCAAAAAATTGTCTTAAATTTATTCGATTTGCAAGAAGCTTTTTCCCTCGAATAATTTATGCGAGACATCAAAAATTTCAAGGGGAGTTAGTTTGGCTGCTGTTGCTGTTGCTGTTGCTGCTTGTCGTGAGTGGCAGCAACTGCCAAAAATTCTATACAACATTTGCATGCGTGTGTGTGTGTGTGTGCCGTGTGCGTGTGAGCCGTGTGCGTATATATAGCACATACTTATAGACTCATCCTGTTGCTCCTGCTGTATAAGTACAACAACAACAACAACAACAATGGGACAAACGACGGCAAATTTGCTTTCACTTTATGCGATTTTTGCTGACACGTCGCACCTTTTCAGTGCTGATATGGAGTGGCTCGGTTAAGAGGCTGGGCGGCGATGGGGTGGTGGCGATGGGGGCGTGGCACAAATCAAGCGCTTGTCCAGGACACAAAAGGCAACTGGTGTGGCTCAACACTCAACAAGCAGTTGCCATTGCCGCTGCCGTTGCTCCTGTGTTATTATCAGAGTCAGTGTGCGATGAGTTCATTGTGCGTCTGTTGTCCTTGACAACGCATACTCGTATGTAGATGAAAATACATATACACCCTTATATATATACATGTATATATCAGCGCTGGTTGTCTGTTGCCAAGGCTGCTTGACTGGGGACCCGGACTCTGGCATCGTTGCTGGCGTCGTCTGCCTTGGGGTTAACAACGACGCACTTGTGGCGCATCAAACGTCCTGCCAGCATGCTGTTGCCCTTGCCTTTGCCTTTGTCAAATACACGCATGCAGCTGGCCGCCAGCTCCCTTGACATAGTATTTCCTTCTTCCTTTCTTTTTTTTTTAATTTCAAGTTGTATTCTGTCCCATTCGCCATAACATATATTCGGGCTCTGATTTGGCACGAGATTTTGCAGCTCTTTTACACGATAGACAACGCAAATGGACGGAGAGATAGCATCAGCTCAGATTTCTAATTGCATCATTTAAAAAGCAAGTAGGAATGTTGTACTCGGGTGGTGACACCGACTATGTAATACTCTTTTATGAAGAGGAAGTCTGCAGTAACTGTCAAAGCTTGGAGCTCTTGCTCTAAAATTGCGGAAGATGCAGATACGGACGCACAAATGGACAGACGGATGGAGAGACAGGTGAACGGACAGACTGAAAGTCGCATATTACTTAAAGCTAATATACTCGTCTCACTTTGTGAACGAATATACAAATTAATTCGCGTAAATATCACTCATACGCCTCATCAAATGTTTTTTATAAGAGAAACAAGTTTATATATTTTATTTAATTCATATAGTTCCACGGCATATATATAAGCTTTTTCTGCAGAAAATTTATTTTTATTTTATTTTTATATAAATTAATTAATTAATTTTGGGAAAATGCTTACCAACAAGTTTTTTGCCAGTGACAAAAAGATTTATTCATGTGTTAAAATGGCACAAAAAATGTGAAAATACAAATTTAATAAATCAAAGAATTTATTTGCAATTAATTTCATTTATATCAAGTATACGCACACAGAAATTCATTTGAATAAAGGCAAACAAATATTTATAGAAATGAAATTCGCATAAAAACTTGAATAAAGAAATATGTATATATATTTGGATTATATATCATATATATCTCTTCCACTCTGAGAAGCATTTTTAATCTAAATCATAAAAGCTTTGCATTTAAATCAAGTATACGCATAGATAAAAACATTTCAGTGAAAGAAATTTTTTTTTATAAATAAAATAAAACAAATCTCTCTCTCCCTCTCCTACACTCTATAATCAGTAGATAATTATCAAATCAAATCTGTTTCTCTTCCTCACACACTCGACAACCGATTGAGCTCATATAGAATTGAACTGAAGCTAACTGAGGTCTTACACTCTCATACCCTTCAAAGTAACTGTTATAGCTAGTTAAGCTGCCTTTATTTGCTTCCAGCTTAAGCTCAAATCTAAATTACCTAAACACCTGTTGTAGCAATCACAACCTTGACTCCACTCCCTCAGACCAACTTCCCATGTGCAATAACTAAATATTGCTACACATGAAACCACAACGAGTTGCAGAAATGCAATTAAACAATTATCAATTATAATTTACCAATCAAACTACAAATTGCCATTTTCCAATTTGCCACTAAACAGAATAAAAGGAAAATTACTTAAATTCAAATGAAAATTCTAGCTTTTGTGTCACTGTGCAAGGAATGCCGAAATTTGAGACTCGATGCTAAATGGTTTTTTGGGCCAAAGCCGAAGCCGACGCCGGAGCTCTGCTAAAATTTAATTACTCAACCAGAGCAGCAGCCATAAAAACAATGCTCAGACACACACATTGTCACACATACCTGCTGGCACAGAGAGAGAGAGAGAGAGAGAGAGAGAGAGAGAGAGAGAGAGAGAGAGAGAGAGAGAGAGAGGGAGAGAGAGGAAGAGACGAGTTAAATAATTGGCAATTTTACATAGAGCTGAACGAAAAGTTTTGTTGGCAGGCCAGAAAAAACAAATTGCTTACAATTGTTGCAAGTTGCGCTTGTTTATTTCTGACACCTACACACAAAACACTTGCAACACACGCACGCACACACACACACACACACTTACCCTGCTCAATGGTCATAAATTGTGAAGTTGGGTCGCTCTCAAAGATTGATGATGCGAGCCGAGTGCAAGAAATCGCACGCAGATGATGAATGACAAACATGACTATAACACACACACACACACGACGACAACTACAGCTGTGCGTGTGTGCGTGAGTGTGCTTGGGTGTGTGTGTTAGGTGAGCATCTAAGCTGCTTGACAGGCGTTAGCTAATGCTGTTTGCCATAAGGTTGAACTGCCAGAACTTCCAACCTGCCTGTATTTGAACCTGCCACACTTTGTGGCAGCATAAGGCAGCCCTTTCTCTGTCTCCCTCTCTCTCCCTCCCTCCTCTCTCTCTCTGTCTCTCACTCTGTCGGGCATTTCACTTTAACACCCGTCACAAAAACTTGCCACATTTGCTGGCAACACGTTGCCTGCCGCCTGCCTTTTATTTGCGTAAACAAAAACAACTCTAAAGTGCCACTGCCAAGGCATTATACATACTAATCAAAATGTATATATCTATATATATATATAAGAGAAAAGAAAAAGGAAAATATAATCCTTGGTCTTAGAGAGTCGCTAACTAAAGACCCTTCATCAGACTAGATAAGCTGAGATTAGGGAAGTATTTAATAATAGTTCTTTTATGATAGTTCCATTAAACTGAGGTCTGACATGTCAGAGATTATTAAAGTAAATATATATATTATAGTATATATATATAGTATATTTAGTATGTCTATAACCAGTATATCTGGTATTATGGTACCTTAGTATGTCTAGTCTATTTAATATACCTAGTGTAGTTAGTATATCTAGTATATCCAGTATATCTACAATATCTAGTATATCTAGTAATCGAGTATTTCCATTGTATCTACTGTATTAATTATATCATGTATATCAAGTACATCTAGTATATTTAGTATAATTTATGATATAGGTTGACTGCCTAAGAGCTACACTGGTATATTTAGTATTATATATTTCGTCACATCTTCCTAACCATAGCTAAATGTCCCCACTTTGTAAACGCATATTTTCGAAACGGTCACACTGAAAAAGTGGCACGGAAGTTGCGCTAATCGAATTTAAATAAGTTTACTTTGTAAACATTTCATGCTTTTGTTGCCTTTGTTCCTTGGAACAAGTCAAACAGAAATGCGGCTGCCCAGGCAAGTGTGGGAGCAAAAATATTAACTTTTGACAGCTTTCACCTACCCCTCGCTCGCTGTCTCCCTCGCTCTCTCTCTCCCTCTCGCAAGTTGTTGATAGGCTTGGGGGTTGGGGGGCCTGGGTCTGTATCTGTGTGCGCTTCGCGCATATTAATCATTGTGGGCGACCAGTTTCGTTTTTTTTTACCAAGGCTAAAAAAAACATACTTGCAATTTCTTTGCCTCTTAATGGGCCCTTTTTCCATATAATAAAACTATTTCAAGGTCAACATCGCACTGACAGCTGGCCTGGAATTAAATGTAACGGCAAATTTTTAATTTGCGCAATTAAGCAGCGCTGCCATATTTTTCACTAGCAAACGGTCACACTGGCTCTGGGCTGAGCTCATAATTGTGCTTTAAAAATGTTTTCTGCTTGTTTATATATATATATAAATTTATTTTGGTATTATCATTTCGAGCTTACTCGCAATTTACAATTATTTATTGTAAAATATTAAAATATGCATTAAATTATAATGAGTTCTTTTTTAATAAGCTCAATTTATATTCATGGTCACGGACAGCTTAACACTTATGCTGATTAAACATGAAAGAGACTGCTGCATTGCAACTTACCTTAATTAAAAAAGTGTCAATGAAATAAAATATTTTATTTGCTCTTGCAATTCAATATAATGCAATAAAAAATAAATAAAAGTGAATGAAATGACAGCTACAATTATTCACTTTATTATGAAGCCAGTTCAATTCGCTGTTAAGCAAAAGTAGTAGGTGCCATTCCAGGCGAAAAACACGATTAAAGGCAAAGCGAATTGCATTATGTTCAGCAGTCGACGCCAGTAAGAAGTAAAGAAGAAGTAGAATGAAATTAAAACGAAAAACAAAAGCTAATTCAATAAAATGCAAATATTTATGAAGCGCGTTAAGTGAAATATTAATGAGCATATCTGTTTTTCGCCTCTTCATTACGTTATTTCATTTCCTCACTTCCACTTACAAACAAGTAAGAAAGCTCTAGTCGGTGGTACCCGACTAGGAGATCCCCTGAACCCTGCGATGAGCCGATATTCCAAACATTTTATACTTATTTAACATTTATATATACAAGCAACACATGCACACACACATACACACACACATACGCACGCACGCATAAGTGAGCGCTCTGCTGACTGCGCAGTTTACGCAGCGACTGCGCTCGGGCTGAAGTAAGAGCAGTATTATGGGAAGTTAATTGTTGAATAAGTTCCTTTGTAGATGGACTGTCTTAATCAAACTTTCACAGCGTAATTATGTCATTCATATGTGTGTAGTTGCTGAAGCTCAAGTCTCTAGCACTTGAAATAAGTTTTTTGCAAATTTAGGGCGAAGGGGGCGTGGCATCCAAAATATAACAAAAATCAAAATTGCAAAAACTCTATATTATACTAAATACAAAATAAGGAGTCTCTAGTTTTAAAGATGTGCAAGCCATAAATTTATAACTGGTTTTCGATTTCGTTTTTAATCGATAACATTAAAACGATAAAAGTTATCGAATTTTTGAAACAAACTCGATCTGCGCGTGCTATACACGAACCTACATAACAAATTTCAAGTCTCTAGCTCTTATAGATTCTGAGATCGACGCGTTCATACATACGGACAGACGGACAGACGGACAGACAGACAGACAGACAGACAGGGCTAAATCAACTCAGTTCGTCGCCCTGATCAAGAATATATATACTTTATGGGGTCTGCCACGCCTCCTTCTGCCTGTTACATACATTTTAACAAAACCATTATACCCTGTTTTCCCATTTTCAATGGGTTCAGGGTATAAAAACAATTTCTTATTAAGTGACACTTCCAATACGACGAGAAGGTAGCAAGACACGTTCAATTCGCCACTTGCAATTCACCCAAGCAAAAGTATTGAGTGGCGTTCATGGCGCGACACGGCGAAAAACGTAAATGCAGCGAAAGCGAATTGGACTATGCATATCAGCTAAAGTGCTGCCAATTTAGTTTTGGCGTTTCACAAACACAGAATGCGGGAGAAAATTGTGAACTAGCTGTTTTTCTATGAGACTTGAATGCGGATTAAGAAAGAAAAGGTCATAAAAATCCAAAGATGACTGATTTCGGGTTATTTTATGCCTGTCGATACTCGAGTTCATACAAAAATTCCCTTAAAATCATAAAAAAGTCGAAGCCCTGAAGCCTTAGCACCACTGCATATCAGCTCTCTAAAAAATATCAGCAATAGCGAATTGCGGTTTCTGTATTTGCAAGCATTGAATTGAGCCTACTTTGATGAGTATGCAGAAAATTACTCAAATGGAATACGAAATCACAAAAATAAAAACGATAACAATGAAAATGCAAAGGTTTATGTGATGCAATAAGCAATTAAGTGACGTAAATGAAATATTAATGAGTTTGTCTGCTGTTCGTCTGTTTATTCGGCTGTATGTTTTCGATGTTTTCACATTTATTTCCTCATTTCCTCATTTCCGCAGCAGATTTTAAATTATTTTTCATTTCACTTGTGCGCTGACCTACATTCCCTTAGCGCATACAATTTGCGAGCATCAACATCTACATACAAATTTCCATATATAAATATAAATATCTCCTTTTTTTGTTGCAGGACTCTCGGATGCGCTGGCCAAGGGCCTGCTCACTGATGAATACATAAACGGAGCACGCATTTTAGCTTTGAACCTAACCAACGGCGCGGTCCAATCGTACGTCTGGTGGGTGAAGGGCGGCCACGACAAGCTGGCCGAGACGCAGCGCTACGAGGAGGAGGGCCTGCAAATTGGTAAAAAGCCTGCACACAGTTACCCCTGGTAAGTAGAGAGCGCACAATGAGAGCAAATGAATGGCTTTTGCCTAATTATACACTATAAACGTAAAGTCTCCCCCTACTGAAGTGAAGGGGTATAATCTAGTTGGGATACGGTGTGAAATGCTGAAGAAGTTTTGAGTTGCTTTAACTGGGTAGGATACTATACTTAAAATCGATAAATATCGATAAATATCATTCCGTTCTGATAAGTCAGTGAATTAACTGATTCAAGTTGTTCCATATTACAAATTTTCACACATTTCGCTTTTCCTTCTTTATAAATATATTTAAGGAATTTGTAAGGAAATCAATTTATTGATAGTTAGCTCATTTGACCATATACCTACACTAAGTACAGGGTATTTTGCTACTCAACCACATTTATATTCTTCTTTTTTTCAGGTTTGATGATGAGAGTAGCACGCCCACACTGCGGTCGCCGAAGTTTGCGCCCAGCCCACCGAATAACTACTACAAGGGCTGGTGGACCTATCCGTACTTCTCGTGCGCACTGAGCCGTTGGCTCGTCTCCTACAGCATTGCAATACCGCCGAGTGGACGGCACGGGTTGCGTGGCTTCATCAGCGTGGACATTGATGTGAGCTCGCTGCGTGTCAATCAGTGCGATGCATTGCCGTATCGCTTCAGCAGCAGCCAACAACAATTGCTGCGACAGCCGGCAGCGCGACGTGCCACAGCAGCAACAGTTGCTGCCAGCTACGATGTGGAATCCATCAAAGATTTGCAGGCATTTCACAGTTCACACAAATGCCATCGCGCCTCCATGGTGGTAAGCAGGGGTCCTCCCCCACACTGACTGACTGACTGTCTGAACTAAGCCTTAATTAACAACCATATTGCAGTGCGACTATCGTCAGCCCAGCTCGGAGTCGACGACAATAAGCGGTGGCAAGTTGTTGCCGGGCATGATTAGTAGCAGCAGCAGCAGCAGCTGGTCGCGCGGCTCGTATCAGTGCCTGTGCAAGCGGGGCTACTATTCGCTGCGACATCCGGATGGCTTCAATGGCACCATTATGGAGATTGCCTGGCAGGAGCATCAGGACAATATAAGCAATTACTATACGGATGTATTCAAGTGTTTGCCGTGCGCCCCCGGCTGTGACACCTGCACCGGACCCGAGCCATGTCTGGCCAACTATCATTGGCCTTTCAGGTGAGTTGAGCCAAATTGCTAGGGCATTGCTGCTAGAGATGGGCGCGTGACAAAAAGTTAGCATACGATAAAGATAATGCTCTATTCATGTTATTATTATTTAATTTTATTTACATTATTATGCATGAATCTATTTCAAAACTGTTCTCTTCGAACTTATAGATAGTAATATATATCAGCAGAAGTCAAAGACAAACACGGCTTACAGTATTTGAGAAATTGAAAGAATCAATTTTCCCATATAGTTTTAACTCTAGACTATACCATATCTAACTCTATATATATATTTCTATATACTTCAATCTCTAATCGCTCCACAGAATATCTCTACTGACCATTTCGATTGGCTGCGCCTGTGGAACTTTTGTGCTGTTGTGCTATCTCTTCCGACATCGGCGAGTCAAAGTCTTTAAGGTGGCTAGTCCTATCTTTCTGATGATCACGCTCATCGGCTGCGCCATTATGTATTTGGAGGTGAGTAGCTAAAAACATATGAGAAATAGAAAGCATGGGAGGCAGAGACAAAGAGAGAAAGAAAGAGAGAGAGTGCGTTACACTCTGCTGGCTACTTAACCCATTAAAAGTCGAGCTACACACAAAGAGCATTACGAATGGATGGCAGGACAAAGGCAGGCAAAGGCTGCTAATGTGACAAAGGGTCTCATTTTGGTCTCATTTACAATTGACCCACATGTTGTAAAGCCACACTCACCACTTACTGCACCTGCGGCTGAGGCAACATAAAACTCCTTTTTATGGTTTTTTAAATGCGGCTTTTAGGAACTCGCCTCTGTTGACGGCATTTCACCTTATGTTATGCCGTTTGTAACTGTGCAAGAGTTAATGAAAACTTTGCTAATGATTAATTATTTAGTTAGAGAGGCTTTAAAAGTGTTAGTCTGATGTGGCTTTAATGTTAAAGTTACGCTGTTAAATATTAACTAAAGGAAGACTTTCCTGTTAATGAATTTTTTAGTTGAGGTAGAGTTTATCTTCAATTCAAGTAGAGACGTCATTTTCATGCGCTTAAAGCATGCAATGTTAGACAACCTTGTTTCGGGCATATAAATAACAGAGTACCTATGTTAACTTAACATAACATGAAGTATAATAACTTGATCTGTCATATAATATCATTGATTAACAGAGTGTTTAACATTACTCACATAACATAACTTACAACATTCTACAGCAACTCTCATATTGCGTGCAGAGTATACAGATATTAGCAACATACAAATATATATATAGCACGCATTCGTGTATTGTTTACAATGATGCTGTCAACATTAGCCAAACGACAATGGAACTCCCGTCGGACACATAAAAGACAAGAGAACAATGGCAAAAGCTTGGGAGTAACACGAACACAACAAATGGGTTAAAAGGTTGCGTGGAGATGCTCGTTGTTATGGCAGCTATGGGAGCTTTCAAGCGACTCATTTACTAAATAAAAACGTAACTGATTTTCTAATCACAATTTGTGTTTTGTATGTTTGTAAAAAAAAAACTAAAGGAGCAATAAAACATTACTGTAACATGAGCGATAAGGAACGAACTTTCGAAGATGGCAAAGATGCATTCTATGTCAACGATAGCGATACCGAGGATAATGAGGATGAGGATGAGGAAGCCATGCAGGCAGCCTTAAGAGAAATGGTTCAGGTGCCCGATATTGAGCCGCGACAGAAGTATGTGCCACGCAGGCATCCGGAACCCCGTCACATTGGCAATCTAATGGAGAAGCTCAAGAAGACTGCTTCCCCAGAAACACAAAAGAAATGGCTGAAGACAGTGACAGATGTGGGCATTCAATCGGACAGTTCCGCCATCGACATGGAAGATCAGCCTGTTACCACGAGCAAGCGGAACACTCCAGAACAAAAGCCAAGGAAATCAGAAACTTTGAAAGAGAGACAGAAGAGAGGAGCTGAGGTACCGGCCAAGCCGTCAGCGAAGGTGTCAGCCAAGGTTGAGGCTTTGCCCAAACAACAGGAGACCAGGTCGGATCCATTAAAGAAATCCGGGGCCGACAAACAACTAACGTTGCCAAGCTATTTACAATTTGCAACTAAGCCCGAGCGGTTGGAGCCCACAACACCAGATGAAGAATCGAAATTGGAACGCATCGAAGCTGCCTCGAAGCCCAAGTCATATTTTCAAATCAGAAATCAAGCCGAAGCTGCAATTGCTGCCATACCAACTCCAATTAAAGAATCACGTGTCGCCGGCAGCCCAGATACTTCATTGGAGTCAACCAAATCTGCGACAGGTGCCATAAATATACTGACGGGTTCATTTCGACGAAGCCTTAACTTAGAGCCCAGCGATGAAGAGCCACCAACAACAAGAACAGTGCTAGAGGGCAAGAAGACAACGTTCTTTAGTAATTTACCAATATTTGGTCGAGCTAAGGCAGATTCCGCTGCTGTTGAGAAATTGACTACAGAAGCAGATAGTCAAGAGAAGCGCTCAACACAGAAGTTTTTTGCTAGTCTAACATCATTTAAAAGACCTCGACCAGCGCCCAATGAAAAGCCTTCTGAGTCCATAAATATCACTTCCCCTCATCATTTTGTGGCTGAGACTGAGACTGCGGAAGTCTTGAAGTCCCAACCCATCGCAGAAGTTAATGAAGTTATTAAAGTACAGTCTACTCCAGTACCGAGCACTGGAGTAATAGGTGCAACATCTACTCCAATAACGAGCACTGGAGGAATGGATATGGGGTCTACTCCAATACCGAGCACTGGAGTAATAGGTGCAACGTCTACTCCAATAGCGAGCACTGGAGGAATGGATGCAGGGTCTACTCCAGTACCAAGCACTGGAGTAATAGGTGCAACGTCTACTCCAATAGCGAGCACTGGAGGAATGGATGCAGGGTCTACTCCACTACCGAGCACTAGCTCAATGGTGCTGACGCCAAAACATTTTTATATGCAAGAAGCAGAAGACGAAACCCACGAACTTGTCCAGGCAGACTACTCCGGCGAAGTCACTTATAAAGAGCCTTTGATTGAAAAGATAGCTACAGTGCCTGATTTCCTAAAGCAGTCTATAGGAACTGCTCAACAAGCCTCCACTAGCTCAACCAACCCTGAAGAGCCGCAAGCTGAAAGACCTTCATCTCAAGATGAACTTGGACCTGAAACTTCAATGAGAGCTGATCAAGGAGCACCAGACGTAATTACAAATCAAGCTGTAAGCAATTCAACTATTATCATTTGGCCTGAAAGTACGGGACCAATCGGAAATGTCAATGCAATTAGATCTAGTGAGCCCGATGTAACAACAACATCATCGCATTCAATCTCTACTAATCAAATGATCGAATCCAGGGGACTGCCTTCAACGGCTCTGTCAGCGAAGGTCGAGACAGCTATTTCAAACTCAAATGTATCTTTATCAAAAACTGTGAAGGCGCTCACTTCCGCGACTAGACAGCTGGAGGAACCGATTGCTAATTTAATAACTAATTTCCCGATCTATGGCCGGAGTAGACCGACGCCAATTGAGAACAGTCAAGGACTTCGAGAAATAGTTTTGCCGACTAATAAAGAGCCAACCAGAGTGAGGCAATCGCCAAATGAACCCAGTTTTGGCAGAGATAATCCAGCGAAAAATCAAGTCTCTACGGAGACAGGTGATCCTTTATATCCTGATCCCGTCATTCCAGTGGAAAGTACCCCAGAAACTAGTGAAGCATCTAATGCTGAGCCAACTGATAAAGTCTTGATCACCTCAAACATTACGCCCTCTTGCGCCCAAAATGAGCCGAGCTCCACCATACGCCAACTGGTACCAGCTATAACCTATAGTAAAGCCTCCCATTCTGGTAGTTCCGGCTTTACCTCACAGCCAAGAACTTCGTCTGTTGGCCAAGAGGTTACAGATAATTCAGCTGTCGAAGGGGATGTTCCATCTACTAGTAATTCCTTGGCTGCCAACATAATGCGCTACTTTTTTCCAACGGACCCCAAAGGCCCACCGGAGCAGAAAAACGTGCAGCAACCCGCAATACAGCCGTTGCCTAATGAAGTGATTGTAATACCGCCACAGCTGCTGAAAGACAAAGATCACAAATCGGACAACAAGAACAAGGATAAGGATAAGAGTAAGGATAAGGAAACGGATAAGGATAGGGATGAGACGGAAAAAACCAGTCAACTGAAGCACTCCGAGTCGATGCGCACTTTGACCATAGTCGGACGACACTCGCACATAACAACGACCTATCGGGATCATTGCCATTACGAAAGACACGACGAGGGCGTCGATAAGATAGCCAAACGTAAGCTGATTATAGCCAGCGGCCTATGTCTCGCCTTTATGATCTGCGAGATCATTGGTGGTGTGCTCTCTCGCAGTCTGGCCATAGCCACCGATGCAGCACATCTCTTAACGGATCTAGCGGGCTTTCTTATATCCCTCTTTGCCCTATATCTCAGCGCTCGTCCCTCCACACAGCGCATGAACTTTGGCTGGTATCGTGCGGAGGTGATTGGCGCCATGCTCTCAGTCTACTTCATTTGGGTCATTACGGGCGTACTTGTCTATATGGCCGTAGAACGCTTGATCTCCGGCAAACATGATGTGGATGCTAAGATCATGTTAATTACCTCCGCATTGGCTATACTTGTCAATATCATTATGGCCATACAGTTGGGCCACGGTCATGGGCATTCCCATGGGCATTCGCACAGACAGCCGAGGCTGCATAGTAAGCATTCCGAGGCATCCGCCGCCGCGACTACCTCAAAGGCGAATATTGTTAGCCCCGCTTTCAAGGAGCAGCAACATTTGCTGCCACTTTCCGTTTCTGCCCAATGCACTAGAGGCCAAGAAGAGAATATCAATGTGAGAGCCGCCTATATTCATGTCATCGGCGATATGATTCAAAGTTTCGGCGTCTTTCTGGCCGCATTAATTATTTTCTTTAAGCCCGAGTGGGCATTTGTTGATTCCATTTGCACATTTATCTTCTCGTTGATTGTCCTGATCATTACCTTTCGCATTTTGCGGGATGTGCTGATGGTCCTCATGGAGGCGACACCCGATTATATGGACTATGGCGAAGTGCAGCGCACATTTCTCAGCATCGAGGGAGTTGAGCATGTTCACAACTTACGCATCTGGGCCTTGAGCATCAATAAGATAGCACTCTCCGCCCATTTGGCTATAAGCAAGAATGCTGATGCCCAGATTATACTTGAGAGGGCAACCACATTGATACACAAACGTTACAACTTCTTCGAGACAACCATACAGATCGAAGAGTATACGCCGGGCATGGAGGACTGCAATCAGTGTATGACACCCCAACCCAAGACCGCCAAGGACGAGGATGGCACGGATGCCAAAAGCAAACAGAAGAAGGATATGAAAGATGACGAAGGCCGACTAAAGTCAACGCAGAAAACTAAAAAAATGCAACCTTAAATTTATGCTTAGCAAAAACTTTTTTCTTCTTTCAGTTGAAATTGCATTTGTATTTAGCTCGATTTGTTTTAGCTTGAGAAATCTTCTTTTAATAAAGAAATTTCTTATAATAAAGAAAATTACAAAGTTTTGGTAGAAATTACTTCACGAGATGCATCTATGGATTGAATTGAGTTTTAATTATTTATTACATAAAAAACTAACAAAAAAATGATTCAATTTAATTGAAATAAAAAATATAATTAATTAAAACTTCATTAAAGATCAATTTCTTTAAATTCTTACTAAACATAAAATGATTTTCATTTTATTTACAACTTGAATTAAATTATATTTCCTATAAATTAAATTCTTCTCTGCTTGAGCTTAAAGTTAAGGCTAACTGTGAGGGGTCTTACCCACCCATTGAATAACACGCTGAGCCAACTGTCAATTGCCTTGCGGGCATATCATGTGTCAACTTAAGTGGCTGTCGCTCCTTCGACTCGTCTCTCCCTCTCTGAACTTTTTCTTTCGACAGTGAGTCGCTCTCATTAAATAGAAAAACTAACATCTTGATTTAAATCTCAAGTAAACGTCTTCACCTTTAATAGAAGGTATCAAGTTATCCATATATAAAATCAAAAAATCTGAAGTATTTAAGCCTAATCAAATATCTTAACACTCTTTATAGATGGTCGCTATATTTCCCTATTTGGATACCACCTGGTGCATTGCCACCAAATGGACGCGTCATATGGGCTTCTGCATTACGTATACCTCACTGCTCATGAAGACCTGGCGGTAAGTCAACTTCCTCTCTCTCTCTCTATCTTCCTATCAATATCTCTCTTCTCTCTCAGTGTCTCTTTGACATATCGCGTCAAGTCGGCGCATAAGATAAAGCTCAATGATCAGCAGCTGCTGCAATGGATGGTTCCCATCTTGCTCGTAATGCTCATCTATCTGGGCACTTGGACTATATCAGCAACGCCCTATGCTGAGGTGGTAAGTAGCAGAGAGAGCTTCACTTGTAGTTAAATCTGTTCTTCAGCCTTAACACCTCTCGTAACTTTACAGATCTACGATCAGCAACATCTGAAGTTCAAGCAGTGCTCGTACAATTGGTGGGATCACAGCCTGGCCATCGGAGAGGTCCTGTTCCTCGCCTGGGGCATACGCGTCTGCTACAACGTTCGCAATGCGGAGAGTCTCTACAACGAGGCCCGCTTGATCTCCTATGCCATCTACAATATAGCCATTGTGAATATTGCCATGGTGGCTTTCCAGTAAGTCCTGCGAGCACCTGTCGCACCTGTTGAAGTCTTATTCTTATTTCAATTGTTTTTGTACTAGTTTCACACACAATTTCTGTTTGTATCTTATTTTTGTTCTAATTCCTACGCATGTCCTGGCATTTTATCTGCTGCCTCAGCCACGCCCACAATTTTAATTAAATTCCCTGGCTTTGTGCGCTCGCGCATTTCCGTTGTAATCCTTTTTGTCGCTCTGCAAGGACATGCTGTCAGCCTCCACAGCTGTCTATCTGTCTGTCTGTGTGTCTGCCAGCCTGCCTACCTCTCTCTCCATTCGTTTGTTTACACAGACATTCCACGGATTTCATTGCCAAGTTCTTGTCCGACTTGTGCCTTCTGCCTGCCAAATGGAAATCCTTTCAAGTGTTTTGATAATTAATGCAATTTGTTGTTGTGTTGTTCAACTTGTTCTTCTTCTTCCTTTTTTTGTTTCATACAACACTCAACTTGTTGCCCTCGGTAATTTAAGTTTAAGGCTTAGTCGTAGGTCAAGTTCTTGTCTATACAGTTTTTTGACTCTGTCTTCCGGAGGTTAAAATTGGATTAAGTTAGGTTGGGTCAGGTTAGAAAAGGTAAAGGATTGAATTAAGAAGTGAATTAAAAGGCTACTTAAGAATGGTTATCTACACTGAATGAAGGACTGACTGACTGACTGACTGACTGATTAACTGACTGACTGACCTGGCTGACTGACAGATTGACTGACTGATGACTGGTTGTCTAACTGTCTGATTGAGTGACTGACTAACTGACTGATTGACCCATTCAGTGATTGACTGATTGATGGAGAACCTGATCGATTGATTGACTGTATTTATCTGCCTTAAAACTAATCGAAATCTTATCTAATACTCACCACTCTCTTTCGTCCTCAGTGTAATGCTCTTTCCACATGCTGGACCCGATTACAAATACATGCTGGGCTTTGTGCGCACCCAATTATCCACCTCGACGACCATTGCCCTGGTCTTTGGTCCGAAGATTGCGCGTGTCTTCAAGGGACAGGGCGACAAATGGGATCAGAAGGCCAAAGTGCGCAGCATTACAGCTTCGTTCTCGCTCAACGGAGTGGGTCTAGTGCCCGAAGAGTCGCCCGATCTATATCAGGAGAACGAGGAACTCAAAGTATAACCCCCAAGCCAAATATTTAGAACTGTCTCTAACTTATGATCGGTATTTTGTACAGGAACAAATCCAGAAGCTGGCGCATCAAATCGAGTTCATGAAGACTGTGCACATGCAGATGAATAACCGACATCTGAAACCAAAGCCTGGTGGCTACTTTACCATCACGTCAACCTCATTCCAGGCGCCCTACAGCAAGAGCACGGTTTCCACGGCGCAAACACAAACTGGCAAGGATGACGGGTAGGCAATCAGTGAAGATTACTTTATATATATTATATTGATCTTTACTATCCCATTTTCTTTCGAAGTTTGACCGGCAATGCGACGCCTTCGAAATGCAAATCGCCGAAGGGCAAAGTCTGACGCGGTCAACGAAGTGTTAAAGATTGCTCAATAAATGTTGTTGATAAGCATGGAAGAGAGGTCGTGGATAATGCAATTGATTTTAGTTTCTACCAACAAGCAGACGAGCAGCAGCAGCAGCAGCAGCAGCAGGATGAGCTGGAGCAGGATCTGGAGCTGGGCAACGATTCGGAGTTGCTGCGTCAATTCCGTCGCATCTTTGCGCCCATTGTGGAGGACAGTTTGCAGCTTTACTACGAGCTGAATGCTGACGATGATGATGCAGTGCAGCATATACGCATACATCGCACTGTCGCCGAGCTAAACGAGTTGACCAGCAGCGAGGAGGAGACGATGATGACGCAGCTCCAGTCGGCGTCGGCGCCAGCGGAGCCGGAACTGGAGCTGCCCAGCATGGACAGCAGCTCAACCATCTCGACCACGTCGAGCAGCTGTTTGTATGCGATGCATACGCCTCCGCCGCCATGTCTCGAGTCGCCACAGTCGGAGATCAGTGAGCCGTTGACCATAACGGAGCAGGTGCAGCTGCATGCGCCGCCAGGCAACAACAACAATGCGGAGGAGCGCCAGCTGGAGGAGCAACAGGACTCCAGCATCAACAACAACAACACCTCCTGCTCATTGTCCTCCACGCTGACGGATAGCAAAACTCTGGATGCTCGCACGCCCATCGTGGTTTGAATTGGCCACCAACTGAGTTCCAATTGGAATCCAATTGGTTCGGCGGCTGTTGCTTTCTGCTTCAATTTGTGATTTCATTTACAACAACAACAGCAACAACAACAGTAAAACGCTTAATGTTTAAAACTAGTCTTAAATAATGTTTGTGTGTGTATGTGTCTCTAGCTCTGTCCCTCAACTGGGCGTTGGCATCTGTCGTGATTATTTTTGGGCGTGGCACGAAGGTAATCATAGAGAGAAAGAGAGAGAACAAAGCGGAACCCAACGATGCGCAAATTTGTGCAAGATTTTAATAATTAAAATTTTTTTAATTATGATTTTTTTTTTAACTCTAAATAATTTTAATTTTTAAAGAATTGAAATTTTAAATTTATATTTATTATTTAATATTTTAATTAATTTTATTTTATTTATTTATTTCTATTTAAAATTTTTGCTTAAATTAAATTTTATGTTTAATTATTTATAACATATTTTCAATTATTATATTATAGTATACAATTCATATACAATTATAGTATACTATCTTTGCCACGCCCAAAAACAAAAACAAAACGACTTTGCCTTGCATTCAATTTCTGAATTCCCTAATTTGATTGGCTTTCTGTTTTAGCTTCTTACACATACGTCCATTTATTCTGGGTTTTCAAGCAGATTTTCGATCATTCATCATCAACAAAAAGTTACAGAACAAAAAATTCAAATTGAGCAAATATTTTTCACTTCGTTCGGATTGTCAAGGAACTTGGAGGAGTCACTGGCCGAGGAGGGAAAAGGAAAGGGAAGGGAACGAGAGGGGTAGTAGATGGCCAGTTAAATTGTAGAATGTCAGATGGTAAAGCTCATAGAGCTATGCCCTAGGGCTTAGCCTGATCTTGTCCTTATTTCTCTCTCACTCACTCTCATGCACCTTAGAAAAAAGAAAAAACGAAAAAGAAATTTCCTTATTTTCACGCACTCACACGGAAAACTTTGTTGCAATTCGATTCGACTTTCGACTTTAAGTATTATAATCTAGTCAGAATTAATTTACTTAACTCATCGTCAAGCTATATATCCAATATACGAAACTTAAGGTTAGCAAAAAGAGTCGATTTTAGTCTAATTGGTAAAAAAATGCATAAAAAAATTAAAAATTAAAAAAAATTTGACTTTTAGCGTACAATTTTTAACAATAAAAAAATATCTAAAAAAATAAAAATAAAAACTGTTAACAGGCGCGCAATTTTTCAGAAATAGTTGGGCATTACGTATATAAAGAAACTTACAACAAATTATACAATTAATTAACAGTTAAGTTAATGTTAAATTAAAAATAAACATATTGAAAGAAAAAATCAAAGAAACCAAAAAACAAAAATTGCATAAATAAATGTTAATAAAAATAAAATACAAATTTAATCTGTCTTTTACTTCAAATAGAAAACTGAAAATATAAAAATTAAAATTCAATATTAATCTAAAAAAAAGGTGGTATAATCTTAAAACAATTAAATAAAAATTTATATAAAAAAATATTTATTAAAAAAAAATTATTAAATTTTGAAACATTTAAAATGATTTTAAAATAGTCAAAATAAATTAAATAAAAATAATTTCTAAAAATATATAAATAAAATTAAATTATAAAATATGCGCTAGTCGGATGTGTCCGACTAGAGATACCCTACATAAGCTACATAAGGATACCAATTCGGCTCTGCCACGCCTCCTAGTTGCCTTCGATGCCCATCGATAAGCTCTGTTACATTTGTCAAAGGCTTGCTCCATTTGGGAAATTGCCAGTCGGCTCAATTTGTTGATTTTTCAAAACACATTTTCAACTCAAAAGTCTAAATTTTTATGCTTTCGGCGCAGCAGCAGTATGGGCCGCAAGTCTGAACCGGCGGTGAATGAAGTGCTTGACGAGAACTTCGATTGCCTGCTGCGAGTGGCTAATGTCATTGGCAAGAGCTTGGGCAGGCCAAGGGATCGCGAGATTTGCTTCAAGACCCTAGAGGACTTGACCAAGTTCAATAAGAGCAGCTCGACCGTAACGAAGCGTCAAGTGCGCAAGTTTCTCGCTTTCTATTTGCAGGTGCTGCGCTGGACGCAGGTCCATCAGCCCATGAGACTATACGAGAAATGGGTGAGTAGACAGAGAGAGAGATTGGATATTTATATAGATAATCTCTGTTTCTCTGTTTGACTCTAGTATAAAGCACAGGCTCAAGCGGATATGGACAATCAGGAACCGGACGAAATGCACTTTTGGCTAGAGCAAGGACGCTCTTACCTTGCCATGAAGCACTTCGACGATGGCTCCACCCTGGTCTACTCAGCCGTGGCCAAAGACGCAAGCAGCGGCTGGGCGGATGGCGGCCTAAAGGCGTTAGCCACGCAGTCAATCCCAGATAGTTGAGTTACACAAATATAAACTATGCTAACTATGTATACAGTCCATTCTGGCACGCTGCAGCTGATAGATAAATATAAGGATACAATTTCTATACAATTCTCTTGAGATTTCTCTCTTCATTTCTTGAGATTCGGTGTACAACTGTTGCGGCTTATAGTTAAATACAAAATGTGGACGGAATGTGTGTATAAAATTTGCTTAAACTAAATTTGAATGGGAGCTTCCAAGTAGCTGAAGAAGGCACTTTGTTGGGGGCAGCTGGACGGAGCTCTCTCTCTCTCTCTAGCTGCGCATGAAGGTGGCAGCGCCGGCCATCAGGGCGAAGCCCAGCAGCAGCTGTAGGGATTTGTGCATGGTTACCAAGCCGGCACCGTTGCAGCTGTCGCTGGAGCAGTAGCACTCCTCCCAGTAGACGCCGTTCTCATAGACGCCCCAATTGCAGACACCTGTGACACCTGTGTCCGACACAGAGGCGCAGCGACGTATGACCTGACGCCAGCGACCGTCCCCTAGTGAAACACAACAATAGCTATAACAAATTGTAACAGCAACTATTCAACAACGACTCACAGATGAAGCCGCGTGGTCCCTGCTGTATCACCTTCATGCAGAAGGAGCCTGGCATGTGGGACTCGTCGCTGTTGCATTCGATGGAGATGTGCTCGGTGCGATTGAACCTTTTGTAGGCGCCGCAGCTGTCGTGCCCCTTGCGATCCTGATCTGATGAGCACTGGTAGCAGCGTATGGCCCAAGTGCCTAATGCAATGAGTAATGAACAACAAATTTCAATTAATTAACTGTTGGCAGACCACACCCAAGATTTGACTTGGACAATATAGCTGAATTAGCTGTACGCAACAGCTTACCACATATGTTGAGCGTGAGTAACAACAGGGCGCAGCGTGTTAAGGTCAACATTGTATGGAGTTTTTGTTATTTGTGCGTGTAAAAGTATGAATAACTAAATTTATGAAAACAAAACAAGACGCGATGGCTGGAATGTGACCGTAACTAACGTTGACATTCTTTGTGAATGGCAAACAATTGTGGCGGTCTGTCGATTGGCTAGAGTGCTGCGCAGTTGCAGTGTTGGTCAAGAGCGAAATGAGTAATGAGTAATGAGTTTGGCGCGCGTTTTAAAAAGGTGTCACACAAAAATTAATTTTAATAGTAATAGTAATTTAATAGTAATAAAAAATACTTAACATGCCTGTTACATACATTTTCACAAAAACATTATACCCTGATTTCCCATTTTCAATGGGTTCAGGGTATAAAAAAAAAACCTAATGATCATAACCACTTAGATCATTATATTATAGCTACAATTATTTAAACGATTGCTTAAAAATATGCTTATAACAACTACAATTCCACTTAATATACTTAACATATTCTTAACTATTAATATACAAAAAAAATAAAATAAAATTAATATAAAAAAAAAAAACAAAAAACAAAAAACAAAAAAAAAAGCACAAAAAACACCAAAAAGAAAAACGAAAAAACACCAAAAAAAAACTTACTGATCATAAGCACTTAGATCATTATATTATAACTACAATTATTTAAACAATTGCTTAAAACTATGCTTATAAATATTACAATTCCACTTAATATACTTAACATATTCTTAACATTTAAATACTTACCACATTCTGAAGAAGTGGTGCAGCACTGCACTTTACTTTATATCACTTCACTTTACTGCACTTCACTGCACGACTGACCACCAGCAGGCCACAAAGACGACTGAATTTGCGCAGAAACAGGCGCCCTTTATATAGGGCAAAACTCCCGCGCAAAGCACCCGCGCAAAACGCAGTTCGACTCATGAAGGTTCGATCTCAGTCTTTTTTCATTCGAACATTGAGCGAAAACTACGTCCCGCGCAAAACGGAGTTCAGCTCATGAGCTTACTCGATGTAAATACTAACAGAATGCTGCTGATCCACCAGTCTGTAAATGTTAGCAGCAGCATTCTGTTAGTGTTTACATCGATGCTGCTGCTCTACCAGTCTGTAAATGTTAGCAGCAGCATTCTGTTAGTGTTTACATCGATGCTGCTGCTCTACCAGTCTGTAAATGTTAGCAGCAGCATTCTGTTAGTGTTTACATCGATGCTGCTGCTCTACTAGTCTGTAAATGTTAGCAGCAGCATTCTGTTAGTGTTTACATTGAGTAAGCTCAAATTCTTGCTAGAGCAGAAGCTTCATTCTCTCTCCGTTTTGCGCGGGACGTAGTTTTCGCTCAATGTTCGAATGAAAAAAGACTGAGATCGAACCTTCATGAGTCGAACTGCGTTTTGCGCGGGTGCTTTGCGCGGGAGTTTTGCCCTATATAAAGGGCGCCTGTTTCTGCGCAAATTCAGTCGTCTTTGTGGCCTGCTGGTGGTCACTCGTGCAGTGAAGTGCAGTAAAGTGAAGTGATATAAAGTAAAGTGCAGTGCTGCACCACTTCTTCAGAATGTGGTAAGTATTTAAATGTTAAGAATATGTTAAGTATATTAAGTGGAATTGTAATAATTATAAGCATAGTTTTAAGCAATTGTTTAAATAATTTTAGTTATAATATAATGATCTAAGTGTTTATGATCAGTAAGTTTTTTTGTTTTTTTTTTTTTTGGTGTTATTTTTTGTTTTTTTTTTTTTTTTTTTTTTTTTTTTTTTTTTTTTTTTTTTTTTTTTTTTTTTTTTTTTTTTTTTTTTTTTTTTTTTTTTTTTTTTTTTTTTTTTTTTTTTTTTTTTTTTTTTTTTTTTTTTTTTTTTTTTTTTTTTTTTTTTTTTTTTGTTTTTTTTTGTGCTTTTTATTGGTGTATTTTTTTTTTTTTGTTTTTTTTGTGCTTTTTATTGGTGTATTTTTTTTTTTTTTTTTTTTTTTTGTGGTGTGTTTGTTCCCTTAACTTATTGAAAATGGGAAATCAGGGTATGTTTTTTTTGGTTTTTTTGTTTTTTTTTTTTTTTTTTATATTAATAGTTAAGAATATGTTAAATATATTAAGTGGAATTGTTGTAGTTTTAAGCAATTGTTTAAATTAAAATAATTGTAGTCATAATATAATGATCTAAGTGTTTATGATCATTAAGTTTTTGTTGGTTTTTTTTTTTTTTTTTTATATAATATATATTGGTTCTGTTTTTATGTTGAAAATTATATTAATGTTATTGATAATAATGTTATTCTAAAGCTGTAACATACATATACATATGTATGTATATGATAACAATAATGTATACAATAATAGCGACCTAAGCATAGAACATTTAAGTGAATCTTAAGACACTGTTAATATCAATGCTGATATTCATTTCATTTAAATTAAATTAATATAATATAATTTCGACTTTAGGATAATGGTGAGTAACATGTTCTGATGCAAAACATTTTGTTAAAGTATATAAAAATTGCCTAATTACTAAAAGACTTAATGTTTTTAGAGAAGTTATTTTTAATAATATCAAAATTGCCATCTTATTTACTTTCTTTAACAAAACGTAAAAGTTAACAACTTTTGCTCTGTACTTATCATATTGCAGCTTGTCATTTCTTTATAGGAATCACTTAGCTTAGTTATAGTTTTTAGTTTAAACAAGACTACCATCTAAGCATTGTTTAACGATTTTGTTAGACATTTAATTTTGGGCTTCTCTTCTCAGTCGCCACACTTACAGTAGAACTATTGTAAATTTTAAATTGATTGCTGATTTGTGGCCCTTGACAACGACGCGCTGATGTCTATCAGTCTTTAATTAAAGATCGATATGTTTCATGCTTTTCATATGGTAAATTATTAAACAAAGTAAACAAACAAATTTTCAAAATATTAATAAAAACAAGTAAGAAAGCTCTAGTCGGCGGTATCCGACTAGGAGATCCCCTGAAGCCTGCAGATGAGCCGATATTCCAAACATTTTATACTTATTTAACATACACGCAACACATGCGCACACACATAAACACACGCATACTCACACACATAAACACACGCATACTCACACACATACGTACGCACGAATATGCGAGCGCTCTGCTACTGCGCAGTTTACGTAGCGACTGCGCCCGGGCTGCAGTAAGAGCAGTATTATGAGAAGTTAATTGTTGAATAAGTTCCTTTGTAGGTGGACTTTCTTAATCAAACTTTTAGAGCGTGGTTATGTCATTCATATGTGTGTATTTGCCGAAGCACAAGTCTCTAGTACTTGAAATACGGTTTTTACAAGTTTGGCGGGAAGGGAAGGAGAGGGGGAATGGTATACAAAATGTGACAAAAATCAAAATTGTGTAAACTACACATTATACTAAATACAAAATTTGGAGACTCTAGCGCTAAAAATATGAGAGATATAAATTTATAACTGAATTTCGAAAACGTTTAAAATCGATAACTTTAAAATGATCAAATTAATCGATTTTTTGAAACAAACTTGATCTGCGCGTGCTATACACGGATCTACATAAAAAATTTCAAGTCACTAGCTCTTATAGATTCTGTGATCGACGCGTTCATACATACGGACAGACGGACATGGCTATATAGACTCAGTTCGACGAGCTGATTAAGAATATATATACTTTATGGGGTCTGCCACGCCTCCTTCTGCCTGTTACATACATTTTAACAAAACCATTATACCCTGATTTCCCATTTTCAATGGGTTCAGGGTATAAAAACGAATTTGAAAATAGATTTTACAATCAATTTCTCAGTAATAAAATAACACTAACATTCTTTTTTTTGAATAAATTAAACATATATTTTACTTGTTGCAAATAGTTCTGTCTGTTTTTTATTTGTTCTCATACACATCATGTACAACATTGCGATATGTAACTATTTGTATAATTTATGAAACAATTGCATAATTTACACATATATAATAATATTTAATATATATATAGATATATTTATAATAATTATTTGTTTACAATTAACAGCAACCACCTAGTAGGAGTATTTAAGTATAAACTAAGGCTTAGTTATTTATTATATATATATATATATAATTTTATATATATTTATTTACAAAGTGGGGGAGGGGATTATATATATATATATATATAGTTGAAGCGCAGCCACAAATTACATTTAGAATAAATAAATAAAATACTATTATTTGTTGTACACATAAATTAAATATTTTGTTGTTTTTGTTTGCAATTTGGCTAATGAGAGTTTTAATAACTAGATAAGCCTAAGTGTGGGCGGGGCTAGGGGGTAGTTTCTATATATTCATAAAATACATATATATACAATAAAATTTCAAAATATACAAAAATCATACAAAAAATACTTTAACAAATGCAATTTGCATTACTAAAATACTTTTTCAGTTATGGATGAGACACGCCTCTATATATAGATATAGATATAGATAGAGATATATATGTATATATAGTTAGATATATAATACCAGACAGACATGCCTATTTTACATATACATATATATAGGAGAGGATCATTCAGTTTAGTTAATACTTATGTTTAGTCTGCATTAACTATTTATAACATATTTTGATTTTTTATATTTTTGTTTTTCTGTTTTGTTTTCTTTGCTTTTGGAGTTGTTGGCGCTGCACTGGGATTGTCTCAAATTGTGTTTTGGTTTTCTCTCCTTTCTTTTCGCTCAGTGTACATCAGGCGCGGCGCTTGCTGGGCTGATAACAGTTCAGATTGGCCGAGAGCCGAGCGAGCGCATGCAACATGCGATGCGGCAGACGCAGCAATTGGCGTTGCTGTTGCCTCTGCTGCTGCTGTGGCTGTCGCAGCTGTGCCAGCACCTCGGCATGCTGGACATAGGAGACATGTATATTGACCGCTTCGTCGTCGTCGCCATCGCTGCTGTCCACATCCTCGTAGTAGGAGAAGCCCGCCGGCGGCAACTCGACAACAGGTGGCGCCACCGCCAACGTTGCCGTGGACTATATGTTGGCATAGTACGGCGCTGGCGTGTGCGCATCGCATGGCTTGACCCGCAGCTTCTGTTTGTAGTGATACTCCTTGAGATAGGATTTGAGGCGTCCGGGCAGCTCCAGCTGATTGATGCCATCGTATGTGGTATTCGAGACGATTGTGGCACGCGCCAGCTCCTGTAGCGAGAACGTTTGACGCCGATGCAGCGGCATCGTTAGGCAGGGCTCAAAGAACATGACGCACGACGGATCCTTGTAGTGCTCCAGCAGACCGGTTACCGTTAAGTCAGCAAACACGCAAGGATCATGACAATCGAAGCTGAAATGGCCAACAGAAATTTAACAGTTAGTAAAGACTTTTGGACTGGAATTAAAATGAATTTAATGAAGCTGTGCTTCAGAAATTTAGCTGGAAATGCTATTTGACAGTTTAAGTGCTTTTAGCTTGAAAAGCTATTTAGCTTGAATCACTTTTTATAGTAATTTAGCTTGAATCACTTTTTATAGTAATTAATTTTAGCATGAATAAATAGAGCTGCGCGTTAAATGTTGTGCGAGCTAGTTCACTTGAACTTGCACTGAATGTTAACACAACTCATTTCTAGGAGCCATTTTGGGAACTGTTTGATGAATGAACATGTTTAGTGATTCATTTGGATTATCGATAACACACGATAGACACAACTCTCAACTCTAACATAGAGCTGTCACTCTCTCTTTGCAGCATTTTACACTGAACTGTTAACTAAGTATGTATGTTATGAACTAAATGTAAGTGTGTATGTATGTAATTTATGTATGAATGGATATGTATGTATGTCTGTATGTACCTATTTGTATGTAAGTATCTCTATGTATCTCTGGGTATGTATGTCCACATTGACTCACCTAAATTTATGTCCACTCTGCTCGATGCGCGCATGCAGCGAACGTCCGTATTTGCGGAATGTTACTGAGAATAGAAACTCCTCCTGGGCGGAATCACGCAACAGGAACGTGCCCTCTGGCTTGCCTTCGAGCAGCCGCTCCGCCTCGTAGCGATCCATCTTGCCCCAGTAGAAGCTGCTGTTGATAATCCGCTCCAGATCTGGCACCAGGCAATGCATGAAATCAATTTGCGAATGTACCGTTACGCCGACACCGTACGCATTCACCGTTGGCGGGCAGCTTTGCTCGATGGCGAGCGGCAGCAGCGCTGCCGTCGCAGCAGCAGGCGCCGCCCCGCCTCCATCCGTAGCCACCAAGCGTATATTGTGACCCATGGCAGCAACCATGGGCAGCGTATTGCGACTATTGTGACTGCCAGCAGCGGCAACTGGCTCCACGACAAACTGCGGCATCGGCTGCGAGCTGATGCGTATGATGACGTCGCCAATGCCGTTCGTAGGCGCTGCCCAAATGGCCAATTGGCTGGGCTCCGCAATGGCCACCGAATTGCGCTGAATTCGCTGCAATTGCGATGCTGCTGCTGCGCTGCCGCTGCTGCTGCTCAGCGTTGGCGGCGTTGAACGTCTGTCGGCGCTGCTGCGCGGTTTACTCCGAGGCGCTGCTGCTGCTGCAGCGGCTGCTGCTTCCTTTTTATCCTTGGCCTGAGCACTGCTCGTGCTGGACTCCAGCATGCCGCGTAGTCCACGCAGCGCATCTCGACATTTGCACTTGCAGCAACGTCGCATCGATGTGGCTGCTGCAACTGCACTTCCTGAATTCGCTGACAAAGCTTTGCTGCTGCGGCTGCGACAGCAACTGTTGCCGCTGCTTCTGCTGCTGCTGCTGCTATTGCTTGCTGCTAGAGAGAGAGGGCGTAACAAATACGAAAATATGAATAACTGTATATTTGCATGAGTTCGCTCTCTGGAGCTTACCTTGCGCACGTTGTTGTCCGCTCGACAACATTTCGTTAACTGGCTGCGGCTCGAGCACCTCGCAGTACTCGACGCCTTCGCCGCTGCTGCGACGTAGCAGCGACGATAATGCCACTTCCAATTCGCCGTCTTCGCCGACGACGTCATCGTCGTGCAATTGTAGCATTCTGACCGAAGTCGACGCGGACGTCGACGCCGACGCAACGCTTCCCGCTAAATTGTTATTATTCACGATTTGTCTTTCGTTTGTTCTTTTCGGCGCTTCCGTTGCAGAACTGCCCGCAGTTCGACTAGCACCTGCGCCCACCATTTGCTCATTTGCATTGACTACGTCGTCGTCGGCAGCGGCAGACGTTGCGGCGGCGACCTCGCGCTCTCCCTCTCCCACTCGCTCCTCCTCCTGATTGCCATTCTCCATTTTGGCCAATTGTATTTTAATTATAATTTGTCGCACCTCAGCTAACGCCTCCTCAGCTACTGTTGTTGTTGTTGTTGCTGTATTGTCGCCAGCTTCGACAATTTCTGTCAATTCGCCGAGCTGCTCTGAATTCGCTTCACCAACGGAATTTCTATGAATTTTGCTTTTGCTTTTTCTGCTGCTGCTGTCAACGACGTCTGCTGTTCGCTTGCTCAATTGAAGACCCATTGGAAGCTGATGTCTTCTGCTCTCTTCCAATCCAGGCTACGTTCAACTGTAAATAGAAAAAAGAGGATTTACAATTAATATTGATGCAAACTTGATTAGTAAATTTAAAAATTATTTTGAATTTGCATTTGATGGAGTTGCTATACTTTTTCAGGAACTTTGCTGAAGCTGCTGCACTTAGGTTAATAGGGTGACCATATTTTCATTTTACATATTCCCTATTTTGGCATTCATTGCTTCAGTGCAATTTAAAGGCGTTGCCACCCTTTTTTATTTGTTTGACAATTTGTCATTTTTCCTGGAATTCATTCTTGTTCATTCATTCTTCAAGGCGTTTCCACCTACTTATTTCAATTAATCACACACATTATTTCCACTTGCTCCATTTCAATGCGAAACGGATGTTGGCTATTTTTAATTTATTGTCGAATAAAATTTATCAGCAAGTGAATAATTGCTTGAGTAATAGAAATTACACTTTATTTACAGTTAAAGTTTTCGAAATTATTTTCTCACAACAATGCATTCAAGTGTCACACAGAGTCAGTCGCTCTTAACCGAGTGTGAAATGTCTTGACCTACAGCAACAACCTCTCTCTATCTCCTCTTAGCCCCCATTGCTCTTCTGCTCTTCTAGTTTTGCTGACTTAATTAGAGTTGAAGTTGGTGGAGCATTCATCAAGCAATTAAATGCATGTTCAGATAGATAGAAGAAGCACCCCACACACAGCACTTGGTTGCCAAGTGGCCGTTTCTCCCCCCACACGAACTGACTCACGCATTGCTCAAGGAATGGCCCATTAAAATAAACAATGGAGCGCATACCAATCCCACGCATCGCGCCTGTCGACAACAACTTGCTGAACGTAACGTAATGATTGATGCTATATTTAGACAAGGCAATGTGTAAACTGAAGTTGGGGAAATTCTAGCTGAATGTGATGGAACAAATGCAAATGTTCAAGATTCATTTACTCACTAGTTCCATTTACTGTTCACTCATGAACTACAGCTGGCATAGCTCAATAGAACTACAAGTTCAGCTGAGTAACTGAACCGTATTGAACTATAGCTCAACACTCAATAACTAGTCTTCCATCGATTCTCAACTTCTTTTGTATATCAAAATTTTGCTAATTTCACAAGTCATTGAAATTTTCAGAAAGAGAAGAAGAAGAAACGAAAAACCCTGCACCCACGAGTCACATTCAAGTTTACACAGTAAATGTTCATTCAGCGGAATCGCGCTTACGAGATTTATTCATTGATAACGCGACTCGTATAAACGATTTGCAGTTTAACTGAAGCGAAACTTCTTATGAGTGTATGTGTGTGTGTGTGTGGGTGATTCGAAGTGTGACTCGGAATCCTTATCGCAGCAATTGAAATATGTTAGCTAATGCGTCATACAATTCAAGGGCAAACCGTGACAGACTTCGCTCTAATGACTCACTTTCTAGGCCAATGTACCCTAACGACAAAAAACGTGAAAAAGAACAGCTAGAAATGTTGGCAACAAAAAAAAAAAACAAAAAAAGCTTTGTCATTCTGCGGGTATTCCACTGAAGCATTAGATCACCGATCGATCAGGCGACTACATCCTCATATAATATTATAATATATACATATAAGTTAAGCGACTACAGCAGCAATTCGGGGCGCTAAGTCCTATTCCACGAAGATAAATATAGACTTGATATTAAGTAGTTTGCATAATATTCAATAATTTAGCAAACGTTAGGTGTAAAGTCTGCTTCGTCTGAATATGAACTGATGTAATTCTTGGCTCAGTTGGTTGTGTTCTCCCTTATCTCTTCTTACTAGAGAATCTGGCTTCCATAGTTGGTGTTAACTTATATAACATAATAATAATTTAGATATATAAATTTAATATACTTTCTAAGACTCTCATATCTAGTTAATTAATGTAATTATCTTGCTCTATCTCTTCTGCAGAATCCGTAAATCGCAGTTCACCAATTCTGACATCCATCTAATTGGCATTTCAACAGAAATACAAATGTAATTTCCTCAGCGCTAATTGGTAATCAGTGAACTTAGCCAATTGCTGCGCAGTTATAACTATATATCTATATGTAGTTGAAACATCATAAATTTCTGGGAAATTTCGAAACGTCGATTGGAAACGCTTTCAAATTTCGCTCGTTAAACAATTAACAATGCGAAAAGGGGAGAGGGAGAATGAGAGAGAGAAAGAGGGGGGTATTTGAATGGCAAAGGTAAAGTTGGCTGGAAAACCATTTGAGGCATTTTGTACTTCCCGGAAATGCTATAGACAGCCAAAAACTCGATATGGCAACGTTTGATTCATTTTTAGTTAGAATTTCTATATTTTAATTGGCTTTTCTCTGTATACTTTACAGTTGCTAAACTAATTGACATGGGGCGCCATCTATGGCTAGCTGGCAGAAACAGCAGCGGCAGCAGCAGCAGCACGTGCTGCATTGCGACCTTACTCAATGCGAATGAACGAATGAATGAATCAATGAATCAGTTCATCATGACAATTCATTTTGCTTGGCTAATTTTAAGCACAAAATCCCAGAACAAAACGAATTATAGTAATTTATATTATAGCTAGTATGTTTGTATATGCATATACATATATTATTTACGATAATGATGAAATCCAGAGAGCCCGCATGACATGACGAACGCGTTGAGCGAACAACTTTCAATGGAAACACACAAAAGTTCAAGCAAACCAGATAAAACCGCATAGCGCGCTCTAAAAAAGCTAAAACATACACACATACACACATGTATATATGGGTGTATTAGTAGGTAGGTAGTCCAGCCATTGGAGCATGAGTCACAGGAGCGACGACTGCGCTGCAGCCTGCTTGGCGGTTCGAGAGGGCCCGCGTTTTCGTACCTTCTTTCTTCACGTTTTTTTTTGTTTTTTTTTTTCTGTGTTGCCATGAGCTGGAAGTGCTGCAGACAATGCGAAATTTCATCAGAAATCCAAATACAGATAATGATCTAATACATAACTTGTTCGTGGTAAAAATAACGTTGATAAACGTTTCACAGTAAACTCTACATGTGTGTGTATAGGGGGCGCGACAAGTATGCATACGGTAGTACGGGGTGTATTATAGTACCTGAACTCCTTCTAATAAGCACCTGCCTGAATAGTAGTGCGCTTATCTGTAATACGAGTTGAAATTAGTTCACAATTCGCGGCTTACATAGAGTTGATTTTTTTTTGTCTGGCAACTCTACTTACTATTTGACTTTGTGTTTAGTAAAAAGTTCAAAGCAAAGTAAACTTTTAAGGAACGGCGGGGGCAGAAGAGAGTCGACAAAACTTTTCCAATTCAGTATTGTGAAAAAAAATAAAACTTTGCTCAAAGTTAAGTCGCAACATTAAACTATGGGCAGCGAGTTCCCAGCAATTCGCCACCCGCTTGACTTTACATAATTTCGCTGCGTCCCGCTCGCCGCACTTCAATATCAAAGAAGAAGAGAAAAAAAAAAAGCGAAATTGCTGCGCTGCTGCTGCTGCTCCCGTTGCCTCCGCCCATTGTCATGTTTTTACGCTGAAATTGTCACAACAAAACAAAATGAATTGCGGTCAGTGCGAGCGAACAGTACAGGGGCAAGAGAGAGAGAGGAAGATAGTGGTGGCAACAATGGACATGAAGCTAGGCAAGCGACTGTAGTAGTAGTAGTAGCTGAGTAGCAGGCGGGCAAGTGCCAAACTGCAAAGGAGAGGCAAAGTCAGAGATAGAAGAGGAGCGGCGCGGCGCGGCGAAGCTTGCAAGCAGGATAGGGCTATATAGGTAGACAACAAAGACGAATGGGACAGGCTGACAGACAGACGAGCGTAGGATTTTTAAAGCGAATTCAATTACTTTTTGTTGCTGTCGCTTCGTTGACTCCGTTGGCTGCTGCTGCTGGTGCTGCTGCTTCTTCTTGCTGTTTATTTCATTTTTTTCGTTTTTCGCTTTTGCAGTTACTTGGAATTCGCAAATGAACTTCGCTTGAAAACAAAATCACATGCAAAGCAGAGCGCGCGGCAACAAAGCGCAAAGTGCCAAAGGAGCGCAACGAACGCGAGGCGAAAAGGGAAGACACAGAGGAGACTGGAGGGAGTGGGGAGTGGCCGCCTCAGTACAATGCGGCCTGAGAAAGTGTATTTCATTTTGATATTTTTTCGCAAGAAAATTGAAATGAGATTTATTTATTACGTTTTCATTTTGCCCACTCACTCGCCCGACCGCCCGTCCGACCGTTCGCTCATGCCATAACATACATACACACAAATATATATATATATGTATGTATGTATGTTTATTAAAAGGTATTTGCTTCTCTCCCATTCATTGCGCGCTTCACTCGAAATTGTGTAGTATGAACATAAACAATTCTCATGGCAATTCGGCTTTTTCATATGCCAATTTAATTAGCAATTCCACGGAATTCAACTGCTCTCACCCATGGAGCTTGATTTTTATATTTATCTACGAATTGCTATCTCACTCACACACGCACACACCCACACACACAGACACTCTCCTTCTCTATCTATCCCTTCACATACGCTTATCATGCGGTTCGTGACTGATATGCTTGGGATTTGGCCATTGCCATGGAAATACCTAGAGAAATCTCATTGACGTAAGTAAACAACACAAATAGCTAAAAAATAATCAAATCAAGTTCTCATAAGATGCCATTGTTTATAACTGTTAGATATGAATGTCTGCACACACACACACATATATAGCTGGTCACTTGCTCACACACACACATACTCTCTCACTTCTCTTTGACATTTGCAGTTAACAGTTAGCTGTTGGCATGGCTGCACCAAGAGCACTCAGTGTCATGAGGGCAATTTATTAGTTGCATTAGGGTCCCTCACGAAACGAAAACAAAATTTTGTTTACAAATATTTTAAGTGCAAACTTTTGCTTACTTTGCTATTTTTAAATTAATTTTAATTTTAGATAAAAATCTTTATGAGAGGGCATACTTCTACTTTTCGGTATTTCCAGCTCTTATCGGATAAATTTTCTAGGTAAATATATATGTATATATACACATATGAGGTTTATAAAGTACGCACACGCATTAATACAGATGTACGAGGGCAAAATAATACATAAGTAGTAGAAGGAGAAGAACAAGAGGTAGCACAATAATAATATTAACATGAATGTGAAAAGTGGCAAAATTCGTAGAAATTCGCTGCGGCGCTGAAAGGCTCTCATGATAAATCCACATATAATACACATACATATATATATGTGTGTGTATATTCTTGGAAAATATGTATGCACACGGTACTCACATGGTTGGTGAAGTCATGAAGTTGTTTAAAGGTACGCAGCCCCTATATTCTATGTGTGTGTACACGTAGGTGTGTGTGTGTGTGTTTCTGATTAAACGTAAGCACTAACAAAATTTCAACTTAATTTGCCAACGATTTGACTCTAGTCCGGCTGCGGGCTATGCGTCCAATACTTTGTCAAGGTTACCTCGAAAGATGGGTTTGGCCTATTCATGTTTAGATACACAAACAGATACCAATACAGCTACAGATACCAACACACACACACACACACATTCATTTAGATACATTTGTATCTTTGTGTACATATTTTGTTATGCTAATGCTTAAGTTTCGAATTATAAATGCCTAACGGTAAATGGGAAGTATATGGGGCCAAGTTTGCCTTTGTTCACAGCAAATTCTAAGCCTCAAAGTTGCGTTAGAAGAGCATTAGTCGGGGCTTAACAGAAGATAGGAGACAAGGAATGTAGATAATAAGGCTTAGGAAAAAAAACCCTTTGTAAAGGAGAATTAAATTATATATCTTATATATATACATATGTACATATGAAAAGCATTAGAATGTAGTAATATATTTGATTATGCCAAAGAATAATAATAGGATTATAGTATGATATGCGACAGAAAAGTCATTATCGGGGTATTGAAGATATAATACTGGAACAAAAAGTTTAAATCTGTTTGATATAGAGAGTAGTAGGTATAGTAGGAAATATACGATGTTGATACAGTAGCTATACGATAATTGTAGTAGCTGATATAATAGAAGCTATACGATATAAGATATATGATATATATATAGCTATACGATATATCACATAGTAATATAGTTTTACGATAAATCATATAGTAGCACTATAATCCTTCCTGAATATTCCACAGTTCATTCACATGTTTCTACAGCTATACTCCCCATAGAGCACACTTCAACACCTGTATGATTTATGTTCCCAAAGAACCAACACACACATACCTGTGCCTCGTATTGAGGTAGGTTTCACACTATTATCACGAAACACTTGGAAATTACCAAATAATACTTTATAGGAATTACCGTCTCGTACCGTCCAGAAATGTCAACTGAACTATTCAGACAAGCAATCGCCGCTCTTTATTCAGTCAACAGAAACTATATATGTATATATATATGTGTATGAATGTGAATATAATAGCAACGATTAAATTTATAAATTTAGCGATTGCGATTGCCTTCAGCCGGAAGCCGATAGGCTAAATAAAAAAAAACAAAAAAAATGAACGAAAGCGTAAATTATAGTACTTGATACACGGACACATACACACACATACATACACGTACTCATACTCGTACTCACTCATAAAACAGTTCCAGGCAACTGCAAATATAATCAAAGCGTTCCACAAAATTTCATTGATAAATAACAACGGTAAATGCAAAGCTCATGTGTGTGTGTGTGTGTGTCGCCCAAGCCCAGCCATAGAGCTTGCCAGCTAGCGATGTGCAATGCACGTGACTAAGTAACTGCTGTAACGAGTAACTGTTACTCAATGTAAATACATGAGTGAGATAAAGAAAATAGTCTATAAGAAACAGCTTTAACTGTAAATTGTAAAACAGATATTTATACAATTTGTGTAATAAAACAATCAATCAATAATCGAGTTATCGATACACTTTAATGCAAATAAACATCATGCTAAGGTCAACCTTTCGACTCGGCGAAAACTTAATGGTAGTTACGCGTGCAATTAATGTCACTTATCACAATTCACACGAAAATCAGAGTGTTTAACGGTTCTGATAGCATTCAAGCGAATAATACAGGCAGCGCTTATCAGACGAGCGCGAGCACAAGACACAAAGAGGACGTTGGGAAATAAACAATTCCAAGAACAATCAAAAGCGCTTCGTGTTTTCCATGGAAATGGAAGGCAAATATGTACAAAGAGAGAGAGAGGGAGATGGAGAGAGAAGTGGAGCTGGCAACATGGGCATGAGCAAGTGGCTTAGATAACTCAACTGGAACTGGAACTGGAACTATGGAACTGGCTTTGCTTGACTGGGGGTCATTGGGGGTGTGTGTGTGTGTGTGTGTGAATGTGTGTGCCATACGGACCAAGTGTAACTGGTAATTGGTAACTGGGCAAATATAGATTAGGTCGTCATCATCTACTTACGAAAGCGACCCAGATCAAATTCAAAGCAAAACAAAACATAATAAAACAAGTTCACAAAGTTGAAGCCAACCAAATATGAACCGGTTTCTCAACAACAAACAACAACAAAAAATAATCATAATACAAAAATAACAAAAAATTCAATAACAATCTTTGAGTATTAATAGCTCTATATGCATATAGCTGCTATGATTTACTATGAAATACAATTAAGAGCAAGTAAAAAACAAACAAACAACTAAAATGAATTCCACTTTAACAAAAATTGAGTGTTTTGCCCACATTTCACTTTTGGCATTGCGTTTCAATTGAACAAATTCACGCGAACAATTAACAATGAGCGCAAAATAAAGAAAGAGAAGAGAAAAAGGCAACAACAACAGCACACAGCCACTCGCATACATCAAATCAAATTTCCACGAAATCTGCACGTAAATCGTATAACAAATACTAATACAATAGAAATAGGGAAGAGTGGAAGAGAAAGAAAGAAAAAAACAATAATAGCTCGAGCAGCAGCAGCAGCTGAGCATAAGCCAATAGCGGCAAAACGGCGAGCATGAGCATGGGGTGGGGGAGGAATAGAGAATGGCAATCTTTACATGTTTATGCGGAGAGTATCACGAAAACATTGTGGTCAAAGAGTTGCCAAAAAAAATAAATAATCAGAAAATAAAAGCATATAAATTAACAAAAAAGAAATATTAAAAAAAAAACTAAATTGTAACTTGAGCATTTTAAGGAAATTCGTTTAATCTTAATTTTTCGTATTTCATTTATTTTTTTTATTCAGAGTCAGCTCATTTTTATTTTTCATGAGTAATGCACAAAATATAAGCTGATAATTGCTTTTTTATGCATTTCCGTTAGCTTGTCATAAAGTATATAAACATATATATGCTATTGCTACAGAGTAATATATAACAGCTGCTCGAATACCCGAACCAAATAATCGAATTTATTTATTTGACATTTTTTTCTTAGTAATGTAAAAGCTTTCAAAAGAATGTTACCAAAATACTAACAGAGTCTGATTTTTGTTTACTAACATTCCATGAATAATACCCTAAAAGCCAAAAAGTGTGTATTTAACTTGTATTTATCTTGAAAACACTTAGCTTAAACGCCAAAAGCAGCTGCGCATGAACAAATACGATGCAAAGGGCTCGGCTCAACGTTTTTTCTTCTTCTTTGCTTTTCGCTGCAGACAATTTGGCATATTCGCCGTAAATATCGTTTGGCTTGCGGGCGAATCTAGACAAGCCAATTAAGCAACGCCCCAATTACACTTATCCTTGTCTTGTGTGTGTGTTTGTGTGTGTGCTGGCAACAATTTCAATTTCACATGAAAAGCTATTAAAAATACCCAGAGAGCCCACAGAAATGCACTCAAAAAAGTTTTTAATACAAATTCAAGGAAATGAGCGGAAGAAGCTGGTCAAAAACCCGCTTTTAACAAGAATGATCAAAAAGTTGTGTCTGTGTGTATGTGTGTTTGTGTGCATTACAGACAACAGCAAAGTTAATAACACCTTTTCTTGTGAAGGGTAAGTCGAAAAAGAAAAAAACAAAATAACGCCGTCGAGTGTATGAAGTATGGCTTCAGGCGAATTGAGTCAAGTTTCGCTCTCGCTCTCTCTCTCGCTCTGTAGCTCGTGTAAGCGTGCGTGTGTGTGAGGCCAGCTTCAGCTTGGCTTGTGGTGTTAAATGTTTGCAGCCGCAGCAGCAGCAGCATTTCATTCAATAGCCGCCACGGCTACAGCAACAGCAGCTGCCAACTTCAGCAGCCGCCAACTGCCGCGCTCCCTTTGCCATTGTCTTCTCTTTGCTAAGTCTCTCTGTATGAGCGCGCGAGAGCAAGCATATGCATATGTGTGTGTTTATCTGTGTTTGTGTGCGCATTGTTGTTCGTCTTGTTGAGCTGCTGCTGCTCTGCTGCTGCTGCTGTTGTTGTTGTCGTTGGCTCGCTTGGCTGTCTGTCACTTCTCAGAAATCGGTCTAAATTAGAAAATGCGTTTCTGGGAATTTCGTATCTCTCTTTTGGGCACAACGAAATAACGCAACGGCGACACCAATAATATATATACATATATATATTCTTTATAATAAATACATACATAAATTATAGATACTTATATGCCCTTGCCATAAGCCATATATATATACTTATATGTATGTGTATTAATAAATTTATCAATGGCATTTTTGCCACATAAATTTACCTGATTTAAACGCTGCTGCTGCTATTTTGTTGTTGTTTCTTGTGTTTTGGCTTGTTGGCAATTTATATAAATTGTATTTTAAGCATAATTCAGTTTAGCTTTTGGCCACACAAACATTTGCACTTAGTTATATTATATCTCCGCTCTCTTCTCTCTCTTTCCCTCTCATTCACACTTTCCGATTTATTTTCATCTTGTTTAACACAGCATTTTTTTGACACAGAAATTGCACTGAAAACACAATTAAATTAGTGTGCACTTCAATTGAGCGGCGTTGATTTCATCAATTTAAGTAATTTCAATTTCACTAACGCAACGAGGACGTATCTCAACTTTTTGTTAAAAACTTTAAAGCTAGACCGAGCGACTACAACGAGTTACGTGCGTGCTACGAGTTCCAAGTACTGCTCGCTTGTGTCAGTGACACACACTGCCACAACGTGAAGTTGGCGCTGGCTGGCCTCAGTTTTGTATCGATATGTGCGATACTTTCTGTAAAGGCAATGTGACCAAATTTCATGTGCATTAGTGGTCTTCCACAAGTGATAATAATAATAATAATAATAATAATTACGTATAGAAAGTTATACATTTAATGCATTTTAGTTTATGTATATTATATAAATAAATAATAATAAATGTGTTTGACATCACATTTTCAATGCAAAATAACAAATTCTTAAGTCAAAGAGCAAATTAATTTTGAAAAAAATATTTATCTACATGAATAATAATAATTTATGATAATTTTTATTGTCTTTTATCATCATAATTACAAATAAATAAATATAAATATATTTAAGTAACCACATGAAAAGTTCAACAATATTTCAGTCATACCTATCGATAGTCATGCCGTTGCGGCCACTGACACCTCTATGCGCGCGCATATTTAAAATTCAAATGTCAACTGATAGCACAAATCAGCTAAACAATGTAAACAAAAATCTGAGTTGATAAACTTGTCAACTGAAATTTGCCGTAGTTATGGCAATATTTGCTGTAAGCACAAATGTATGCATTCTAATCACAAGAAACTAAATAAAGTGAAAAGGTTTTGACGATCTAATCTCTCCACGGGATGCACAAACACAGACAGAGACAAGTTGAAGATAATAAATAAATTAAAATACACGTAACATAGATACATATAGCAAGATGCTGCCCTACTCGGACTCGGCCTCTGTCTCGGACTGGGGCTCAGTGCCACTCGGTCAGTCAGCCAACCAACGTGAGCGTCGCCAGCCTCTGTGCACTGCAATTTAATTTAATTAAAACGACAAGTGAAATATTTTTTCGTTGACTCAATTGTGGCGGGCAATTAGACAAGCAAACAAATCTCAGTCACTGTCTATGCGTGGGATGATGAGCGACGACAAGCTCGAAATGAAGCGCTCCACATCGATGCCAGTGAAGCCAAGGCCGCTCAATCCCAAGCCCTTGGCTCGGTCCCCGGAGAAGGAGACTGTGAACGATACTGAAGTCGACTACTATCCGGAGAGTCCGAGGTGCCTGCGCAGGCGACGCAAATCCAAGCAAGCAGCTGATCAATTGGAGACGCGCAGCGAGCAAAAGTGGGTCAAAATTAAGCAGACTCTTTACTTTATATATACTATATATGTCACTTATATAACTACTATAGCTTTCCGTATACGCTCGACTGGTCGGGCAGCACCATTGAGCTGAGTCCGGACCTGGATGCGGACGGCAGGAGGCGCAGCATGCATCGAGTTATGCAGAAGAACGGACATGAGAACGTCGTCTTTCGCCGTATTCCGGAGAAATCGTGGCGATATATGCGCGATGCGATTACCACACTGGTAAGATCCGTATTTGGCCACAAGGCTAGCAGCAAGACAGAGCAGCTGACGCGCGAACGATCGAATATCTATAGCATAACGCCCAGCATTCAGCGTAAATTGGATGAATTGGCTAACGAATCGCCGACGACAAAGCTCAAATATAAACACATGCCCAAGCCGCATAATGGCGAAAGGGAGAAAGTAACATTTAGCATTTAGCATATACTAAACATATAATAAACTCGCATAATTTAACTAAAATCAAAATATACAAATAACATAAACTTGGGCGCCGCATTCAAATTCATTCTCATCGATGACTAATTCTTTGCAAAAGCTATCGACTAGTTACTTGGACTCGAGCTTCATTCTAACATGTCAATCTCATCACAAACGATAACATATTCTTGTGCTGTCACTAACGATATCGACATTCTCACACGTCAATCATCGTTAACGATAACATTTGACTATTGTCACTAACGAAAGCCAGTATCGAATAGTCACTCGATACAAACAGACTTCAATCATCCTAATTGAAACCGATAACACTTACTTAGATTTAAATCAAATGAAATTTCCCGCCCACACAGATCGAGTTGGAATGGAAATACATGCTGACGATTTTCCTGGGCAGTTACTTCCTGAGCTGGCTCTTTTTCGGTGTCTTGTGCTATATGGTCGCTTATTCACATGGCGATTTTCTTTTCGATGCGGTCACTGGTCAGCGTTTGGGCGAAGGCCAAGATCCGTGCATCTACGGCGTACGCAACTTTGTGGCCATGATGATCTATTCAATTGAGACGCAAACAACTCTTGGGTTTGGTGAGAAATATGCGAGTGAGGAATGTCCGGAGACAATTTTCCTGTTTGTCATGCAAATGATGTGCGCTGCGGCTATTGAAGGATCCATGATTAGCATTATCTATGCGAAGACTGCGCGCCCAGCCAAACAGCTAACGAAGCTCAAGTTCAGCGATAAGGCTGTGGTAAGTCCTGTTAACAATATCTAATTCACACTAGTTCTACAAGACATTTGTGTGTGTAAGTATGTGTATATGTGTGCATGCATGCTCATCTCCAATGTTAGCTTTACATATTTACAAACAAAATTATGAAAAGAGCAAATAAAGCGAATTGCCTCGCTCTCATTGGACAATAAATGCAAAGGTAACTGTAAAAATTGCATTGTACATACACACATACATACAAGTACATTTGAGAGAAGGATTGAGAATAGGCAACAAATGGTATACTATGGGAGCGGTTAAAAGAAAGAACATATATATATCTCACTCTATCGCTCACAGTTTCAGTTGCTCGTTAACATACACACATACTTATACATTAAAGAGAAGGATTGAGAGTATGCAAATTATTACATGCTATGTGAGCGACTAAGCGCAAGAGCTGCTAGCTCACTCGATCGCTTTAAGTTTAAGGCTCGCAGGTCCCGTTTCGCGTAGACAGAACGAGAGAGCAAATAATAGTGGTATGACTATGGTTGAAAGTGTTTGTATATGTGTGTGTTGGTAAACTGTTATACGTTAAATATACACACATACATATATTCTTTGCAGATTTGTTATCGCGATGGCAAGTTATGTCTGCTCTTCCGAGTCTGTGATCCGCGCGAGCAGCAGTCTATCGAGTCCAAGATACGAGTCTACATGATTGTAGATAAACAGTAAGTAATAAAAGAGAACATTAAAGAGAGAATATTTATGATAAAAAAAAAAAACATTTGCTTCGGCAGCACTCGGGAGGGCGAGCTGATCAAGACCCATACGGAGCTGCAGCTGGAGGGGAACGGCGAGCAGGTGATTGTCTGGCCAGACATCGTTTGCCATGTGATCGATGAGACGAGTCCACTCTTCCCCTTCAGCAATGCAAAGCAGTTCAATGCCGGCCAGTTCGAGCTGTATGTGACGATTGTGGGCACCTCGCCGACCACAGCGCAGATGACCGAGGCGAAGACTTCGTATGTGCCGCGCGAGATCTACTGGGGTCAGCGCTTCGCCAACATTATCCACTATGATGCCAGCCACGAGCGTTACATAGTGGACTATGAGAACTTTAATTCGACCATATCGGTGGGTGTGGCAGTAGTTGTGGATGGTATTTAGTTTGCTAATAGCCCGAGTCCTTTTTCTATTGCCAGGTGGATATGCCAGTCAAGTTGAGCCCGGCGGAGCAACTACAGCAGCGACAGCAACAACAATTGGAACTGCAACATCAACAACAGCAGCACCAGCAAAAGCAACTTCAACTGAAGCTGCAGCAGCAACTGGAATTGCAGCAACAACAAAAGCAGCAGCAGCAGGAGAAGCAACAGCAGCATGAGCAGCTGGAGGTACAGCAGAAGCAACATCAGGAGCAGAAGCAACAGCAGCAGCAATTGGATGTGCTGCAACAGCAACAGCAAAAGAAACAGCAGCAAAAGCAACAACAACTGCAAAAGGAGCAACAGAAGCAAAAACAGCAGCAACAGCAGCCTAAAGAGAAGCAACAGCAACTGGAGCTGCAGCAATAACCACAGCAGCAGCAACAGCAGCAGCAGCAGCAGTAACAGCAACAGCAACAGCAACATAAGCAACAAGAGCCAAAAGAAGGAGCAGCAGCAGCAGCTGCAATTGGCATATATAAATTAATCCCTTTGACTAAAGATATATAATCAATTAATCAAAATGAATTACTTGAATAGAAAGGAAACATTTTAATACATTGATCAATAATTAAAACAATACAAATATTTTGAATACATATTTATATATGCTTTTAAAGCAGCAGTTGCAGTTGCAGCAACTGCAATTTGCATACAGAAAACAAATTAATAAAACATAAAAGAAATAATTTGTATGAATCTCTTTAACAATGGCATAAACACATAGTAAACTACATTGAACAATAATTGAAATATGAATAAACAAATAGATATAGATAAATCAAGCAAAGCTATAGCTCAGCAATTGCAATTGATATGCAACAATAAAATCATTTAAATCTAAATTTATACAAATTAAAGCAGCCTTAAGCTTCTTCGTTCTGTCGCTCGTTTAGTAATTGCTGCAGTTGCTCGCGCAGCGCCTCGTTCTCCTGCTGCAGGCAGGCGAACTCGTGCACAAAGCGATCCTTGCGCAGTAACAAGTCGAGCTCATCGCGTATCTCTTGCGTGCTATTGAGATGCTGCTGCCAGTAGTTGGCCATCTCGCTGAAGAGCAGAAAGCGCGTCTTCTCATCCGACCACTTGAGCTCCTTCTCCAGCTTATCGAAACGCTCATCCAAGCCATTGAGCAGCTCGGCATGCTCCTTGCGCAGATCGGCCAGCTCTTGGGCCATTCCACAGTCTTTGGCATCTGTGGACAGGCCGCTGGATGTCTTTGGCAGCAATTGCTGTGGTTGCATTTCAATCGATTTCTTTGCCGTTGTTGCAGCTGCATGATGTGGCGTGCTATTGCGACTAGCTGGCAGCAGACGCAGACGTTGCTTCCGCTCCACATCGGCCAAGGTTGGATTCTCTTTATCGCTGCCGGCACAGCTGCTGGCTGCGGAGCAATTGTCCAATTGCAGCTCATGCAGCTGCGCGCTGTGCTCATCTGTCTCCGCAATCTTCTTCAGCTTGGCATCGCCCGATATATTGCTGCGATCGCGCAACGGACCGCTAAGGGTTTCTGTAATAGATTTAAGCAGTTTTAGTCTTAGTATTACAAGTTTAACTAGCTGCTTAGTTACGCTGTAAGGAATCTGCGCTGTCTAGGGAGCTCAGACCCGAGCCGGTGGCACAAATGCTTTGTCGCTGCTCCTCGTTGTTTTGCTTTGCCTGCAGCGCATCCCAGTCGAAGCTATCGCGTCTGGCTGTTGCTGTGGTCAGGCGCGTGGACATGCGATCCAAGCCGCGTGGTCGCTGCGCATCCAGAAAGTCACAGAACGAATCCCGCTGCTTGCCCACATAGGCCATGCTGCTGGTCATCGTGGCCAGCTGCTGCTGTGTCTGCAGCAGATTGGCTGCAATCGACTTGCGCAGCTCATCGCTGGTCGTTTGCTCCACTGGAGCGGCAACTGGCTTGCCCGCATCCATGGTCACGTTGTTGGAGCTAGTGAAGCTGCTGCTCTGTTGCTCCTCCGTGGGCATGGGCACAAAGGCAACGCGGCTAACAGCGCTGTCAAAAGAATATTTGATTATATAAAGGATTATAATATATATCTATCAAGTGCACTTACCAGCCGTCGTGCACTGAACGCACTGCCAAAGGCGCCTTGGTACTGCGCATGTCATAGGCTATCAGCTCACCTTTGAGATTACCTGCACAAAAGTAGGTGCCACATTCGCTCAATGCCACCGTGGACAAGGGATGCGAATAGGTCAGGCGACCCGATGACGATTGCGCCTTATTACGCCGTATATCGAAGATATTGATCTTGCAGTCGTAGCCAACGCTGACCAGCAGCGAGGGCTGACTGCTGCACATGCTCACGTCGCGGCAAGGCGCATCGTGTGCCTCGCCTATGTTGAAGATGCTGCGCTTCGACTGCACATCGTAGACGCTAACCGTGCCCTTGTAGCTGGCAATGGCCAAGTGAAAACGCTTGCTGGGATGAAAGCGAGCCAGAGTCGAACTGCAAGAGAAGAGATTGGAGATTAGATAGATTTATGAGAGGCAACTAAGGTAAACTAAATGGGTCAAGTTAAGGCAAATTTACATATGAATAAAGGAGTTATTAGAACGGTATATTATATGTAAGATATATAATATATATGATATATATAAGATATATTATATATATATGATATATTATATATTAAAGTCTGTTATCCCTGGTCTGCAGTGAGAAGGGAGATTCCTCAACTAGCACTCCGAGCTGCTCATTTACTCATGGACATCACTGTTCTGCCTTGTCTACAGTGAGAAAAGACTTGTCATCACTAACACTCCCAGCCACTCATATGTTCCCCCTCCCACTCACTGATCATCGATGGTGACCGTTTCGATCTTCTGCTTGGTCTTCGTGCCATAGATGTTTATTTTGCCGCTCTCCAGCACGGCGGCTATGTAGTCATCCGTGCAATTGTAGTCCACGTAGAGCACGGTGCTGCGTGACTGATCCGCTGGATAACGGTGAATCATCTCAGCGGTGCGAAAGTCGAAGAGCTTAACGAAGCCGCTCGACTGGCCGATGGCGATTTGATTGGAAGCCGTCTTGGCGCAGCAAACCGAATAAGCATTGTCGATGGTCAGTTTGCGCACGCGCTGTATTTCAGGGGCTGCCAAAGACAAAAATACAATTAACATACATATATAAATATGCTCCTTATATATTGCGCATTTCGATTTACCGTTTTGTTGCTTCTCCTTTATGCGCATCACCGCCAAACCCGCCTTTTTGTCCACCTCGACGAAGACGCGTCGCTGCGCGTTGAATTGAAAATCTGTTGATTCGCCATTGGCATGCACAAATACGGACTTCGTTTCTAAATCGGCAAAATCCGATAAAATAGTTTTCTTTGAGGTGGAGACCAAATACATGTTTGTCAAAGTTTTGCTAATTCTTTAATTTAAATCAAATGCTCGTAGTTTGCAACGGCGTTAAAATAATTGACGGCTTTGAGTTTTTTGTTCTCAGCATTAGAGTTGCCAGACTTGGTCAAAAATAGCTGCTGTTAAGGACTTTAAATTGTATTTGAATTTAGTTGCCAGATTACCCATTAGAAATATGTATTTCGATTCCACCTCCAATTACATACAAAATCGGGGCTTTAAAAATTTGAGGTAAACACTTATTAACGATTTTCAAATTTCCTATCTTAATTCAAAAATTTGCATTTGCTTGCGACGGCGAAAAAAGAATTGGCGGCTTTGTTGACGTTCAGCTTTAGAGTTGCCAGACTGTATAAGAACTTGACACAGTAATCATATTTTTGCCGTTGAAATTTAAAAAACTAAGCTACTTTATTAATAAATAAATGAATACATGCTTATATACTATGATTGTATAAAACCCGCCACGAGGCCATCGCGTTTCTTTTCTGCAGCTGCTGTGTGATCCCAGTTGACCAATCCATGCTCCTCGAACACAATCGAATTTTGATGCTCTGGCAGCAGCTCAAAGTCCAATGTGGAATCCTCAATGGGTTCGCCGCAGTCCAAGATAAAGTTGTGCAGCATGCATGTCGCCGAGACAATAATGCTGCCCACCTCCATTGTGCCCACATCCAAGGATTTCAGTCTTCTAAAGCGAGACATCAAGGCCGCAAAGGCACGCTCGGCGGGAGCGTTCCACAGATGAATCGCCTGATTGTAGCGTATGTGGCAGGGCGTCAACGCCCCATTGTTCTCCGCATAGGGCGTCATCAAGTTGAGCAGCAGCGGGTAGGTCATATCCCCGACGATATGCTTGCTCGCGGGCATCAGCGGCTGCTCCATGTCAATCAATCTCTCAAAGAGTTCGCTCTTTAGTAATACGGGACACTGATTGTCTGGCACATCGATGTGGACATCGATGAAGCGACTCCGCTCATCACAGACTGCCTGCAGTGCCAGCGAGGCGTACTGCAGATGCCCCTGCTCCTCCCGCACGGGCAGTTTGAGTGGGATGCGGCACTCATCGATGACGCCCACGACGCCAGGTAGTTGACTCGTGCCACAGGCATTATCCTTGGGCCACTGCACATAGCAAGGCATCAAAGCGGCAAAGGCGGACGTGACCCACTTGAATATTTCGTGGCCAGAGCTCTTGGATATGGCAAACGAGTCGCCCACCTCCCGAAATGATTTGCTGAATATAGCAAGATAATAATGATATATGTAAGCTGCAGTTGCTTTTAGATGAAGAACTCTCTTTACCTACTTGCCACTTAGCAGTGTTAGGGTATATAATAATTTCTCTGGCAGTGAAACTCGCGCGATTGGCTGATAATGCTCCGCCCCGGCTATGGCCTTGCCCACAGCCTGCAGCAGCGTCTGCAAAAGCACAATATTAGTAATACATAAACAATAAAGCCAATAGTTCACCTCAAAGCTGCTGCGCTTCATGCGAAATTGTTCCTTGAATTGATCGTCCTGAAATCGTGGCAGTTCTGGTTTCTCCTCATCTGCTTCATTAGCTGTAGGCAGCACACCTAATGTACTCTCGGCTGTAACCAGTCGCACGGCTTCGGCCAGTTGAGAGCCCAGACCTTCGTCCAGAAAGAAGTTCAGCATAAATGCTTTGTGAGCGCGTGAATTCATTTTACCCAGAATAACAGGTAAACAAAATAAAAGTAAACACAGCACTAACAGCTGTCATGCTCAAAACTAAATAGCGATGGAACGCTGTTAACACCATAACTGTTATCGGTATATCGCAAATGATTACATGTAAACAAAAATCAGCATAGAGATGAGACGCTGTTAAACTAGTTCATAAATATCGGTCTATCGCAATGACTTTGCTGTATTGGAGTAATAAAAATGTTAATGAGACCAAAAATATGATAGAAAATGACAAATAGAGATATATAGCTGTAGTTTGAGTCAATTACAACATAATTTTCTAATTCTAGCCAAGTTCATGAATCAATAATGTAAATTAACAGTTCTTACGCACCTACTAACAACAGCCTTAACAGGCATTTAACAGCTGCTTACTACCAAAATTAATCAATATATTTTCTATTTGTCATTTAGATAACATTTAGATACACATAAAACAGTTATCAGTAACTATCAATAAATATAATTCTAAATAATAGTTCATTTCTCTACATTTCACAATAGCCGATGGATCGCTGTTAATAACAGCACAGCAAAATGTTAAGTTTTTAGAATGCCACAAAAAAAAAAAAAACATATGTTAGATGAACGACAATCAGGGGTTCCGTTCGTTCAGTTTATTTAGTGAGTCTTGGCCCGTGCAAATATAAAATAAATTTGCCAATATAAATTATAAAAAAAACTGAAATTGCGCACTCGTTTCGCCACTAGCAGCAGGCGGACAAAGGCCAAACAGAAACGGAAAACGCAAAAGCTAAAATAAAGACACTAACAGCAACAACAACAACAACGACGACTACTACAACAACAACAACACCTGCTGCAAAATGGAGGCGGAGGGTCTGACAAATGAGCAAACGGACAAAGTTTTACAATTCCAAGATCTGACTGGCATTGAGGACATGAACATATGTCGCGACGTGCTCATACGTCATCAATGGGATCTCGAGGTAAGTCGTCGTGGCTCACCTGCCTGGAATATCTCTAATATCTCTTCTCTCCTCTGCGCGCAGGTGGCCTTTCAGGAGCAGATGAACATACGCGAGGGTCGACCCACCATGTTGACGGCCTCGACAGATGTCCGTGCGCCGGCTGTGATCAACGATCGTTTCCTGCAACAGGTCTTCTCGGCGAACATGCCGGGCGGACGCACCATTAGCCGGGTGCCCAGCATTGGGCCAATGCCACGCAGCTTCACGGGCATCCTCGGCTATGTGATCAACTTTGTGTTCCAATACTTTTACTCGACACTCTCGGGCATTGTGCGTGCATTTATTAACATTGGCGGCGGCAATGAGCCGCGCATTGTCTCGGATCCGCTGGCCGACGTGATGAAGTTCATCAGAGAGTACTACGAACGCTATCCGGAGCATCCGGTCTTCTATCAGGGCACCTACGCCCAGGCCCTGAACGATGCCAAGCAGGAGCTGCGCTTCCTGCTCGTCTATCTGCATAAGGATCCAGCACAGAATCCGGATGTGGAGTCCTTCTGTCGCGACACTCTCTCATCGCGCTCGATCATTGATTACATCAATACGCATACCCTGCTCTGGGGCTGTGACGTGTCCACGCCGGAGGGCTATCGTGTGATGCAGACGATTACGGTGCGCAGCTATCCCCTGATGGTGATGATTAGCCTGAGGGCTAACCGTATGATGGTCGTCGGACGCTTCGAGGGCGACTGCACGCCCGAGGAGCTGCAGCGTCGTCTGCAGGCGGTCATCACCGTCAACGAGGTGTGGCTGAGCCAAGCGCGCGCCGATCGACTCGAGCGTAACTTCACGCAGACGCTGCGCCGCCAGCAGGACGAGGCTTACGAGCAGAGTCTGCTCGCCGACGAGGAGAAGGAGCGTCAGCGCCAGCGCGAACGCGATGCCGCTCGCCAGGTGATCGAGGCGGAGGAGCGTGCGCGTCGGGATGTCGAGCTGCGCAAAGAGGAGATAGCCAGGCAAAAGATTGAGCTGGCCAACCTGGTACCGCCCGAGCCGCCAACCGATGCTGTTGATGCCATCGCTGTGGTCTTCAAGCTGCCCAATGGCACACGCCTCGAGCGACGCTTTCAGCAGACAAATTCCATTTTGGTATGGGATCGGAGATAGTCTGCTAAGGATTACCCCTTTAATCATGTTCTTCTCTTTTAGGACGTTTATCATTTCCTCTTTTGTCATCCCGCCTCGCCGGATGAATTCGAAATCACAACGAATTTCCCTAAGCGTGTTCTCTATTCCAAGGCGGCCATCGATGCCGCCGAATGCTCTGTGAATGAAACCTACAGCAAGACGCTGAAGGATGTGGGCCTCAAGCATCGCGAAGTGCTCTTCGTCAACGACCTGGAAGCGTAACCAAGCCACCAAATTACAAATAACAAATAACAAACAAACAAAAGAAAGAAAGAAAGAAACGAACACGGAACTCTTTGTGTTACCAGCTAAACGAACACGCATTACCAAATAACTTGAGCCAAGTTTGAAGTAGTCGTAGGCCTCGAGTCCAATCCAATCCGTTTGGCAGAGTCGGTCGGAAACAGGCAAAAACTCATAGACAGCAACAACAAATAATTCCTAATTTAATCATGAATATATATAAACAGAATTGTTTAACAATGTTTATGTTGATTTTCGTCTAACACCAACTTTTCCACCCACACAGAACTAATTTTCCAAACAATTTCCACTATTTTCTTTAGGTTTTTTTCTCACACACACACAAATGTTGATTTAGCTGTACTTACATTTGCATTATTTAATTTTAAAACAAAAATTAAATAGAAATGAAGACAGTTTTTCATGACAAAATACAAAAGTTTGTAAAAATAATTTTTTAACAATTTTATTTATAGTTTGTTACACTAAACTTAAAACAAAATTCAGTTGGGTGGTAATTATAAAACAAAATATATAAAATAGCAGGACAATAGGAAATGAATGATATAAATAATATACTAATCAATCAAATATTTTTTAAATTTTAAATCAATTGCAGTTAAATAGAATAAAAATAGAGCATCGATACTTGCAATTAAATTTTGAAAAGTATCGATATGTTGACAGGCAATTCATATTCATTAACATGTTATGCTAATTAGTTAAAAAATGCTCAATAAACTAAATTTGAAAACGTTACAAAAAATAACAAATAAACAACTATTTATTTATACTATAAACTTATTTTAATTAGATTTTTTGTTAATAAACTCAAACCAATTGCAGTTGACTCAAGTCAAGTATCGATACTTGCATTCGTAATTGGCGAATTCACTTTATCGATAGGCGCGACACAGCACAGGGTGACGCAAGCTCGAGTATCTCATGAGTCAACTTGTTAAAGGTATTTCTCGTACTTAAAGAGCCACACACTCAAATTGCGTGTTGAAATTACTAAACTCTTAAACTGGACAGCAAATTTAGTGACTCCGAGGAAGATACCACTTGGCACAACACAGACGAACGCGCACATCTATTGCCTAAGAGAGCAAGAGAATCGTATAGTTTCGGTCTGCGGCCCAAGTTGAGGCAGCTGGCGTCTCAGCTGTTTGACCTCGAAGAGGTGCGTGGCCTACGTCAAGTGAACTACCAAAAGCTCAGTCAGGAGTTGCCCCAGAAGTTTAGCAATCACAAATACAAATACTCAAAAACCATGTCGTCGGCGCCATCAACTTCGTCCGTTGGCGATGCGGCCGCAGCGCTCTCCGGCAACTTGCAGCTGCCCCCACTCCGGACTCTGGATGACTTCGTGCTGGGATCGGCGCGCTTTCAGCTGCCCAACTTGAAGGACTTTGACAAGTGGGGCAATCGCGTGGTCAAGAACTTGCTGTACTATCAGACCAACTACTTCCTCGTCTTTCTGGCCATCTATGTCATCATGATCGCCTTCAATCCCATGAAGATCATCAGCGGCCTGGTCGTGCAGGCGCTGCTCATTGCCATCATCTGGCAGTTCTTCAGCAGCAAGTCGAAGACGAACTTCATCGCCAGCCGCCTGACCGGCGGCAATCAGATTCTGGCCGCCCAAAACGCCCAGCAGAAATGGTACATCCTGGCGGGCGCCCTGCTGGCAGGCTACCTGTTCTTGCACATGATTAGCGCCGTGCTGCTGACGGCCTTCACTCTGCTGCTGCCCATTTCGGTGACCTTCATCCACGCCTCGCTGCGGCTGCGCAACATGAAGAACAAGCTGGCCAACACCATCGAGAGCTTCGGCCCATCCACGCCCATGGGCTCCCTGCTGGATGCCTTGAACGTGCGCGCCGAAGGAGTTATCAATTAAAGCTGCAGCTTGAGAATGCTCCTATTGTTGGACGAGGAATAATCTCCCCCCTTTTTCAAATAGATGCTTCGATTCACTGTATACAGATATATATAGATATATATATATATATATATATATATATTATCATTTGATCTTTTTTATTATGTTTAAAAATGAATTTCTTAACAATGTATTGTTTCCGCTAATATTAAAGTATAAAAGTCAATAAAAGTTTTCCCTTAAAGTAAATCGTTAAAAGATAAATATGTTATCATATAAATGAGGGGAAGTGGGTGGAATCTTCTAAGTCTGAAATAATCTGGAATAACTATCTTACAAAGGCAAAGCAAATACTGATAACAGATTGCAAAAATTCGACTGTCTATTGGAAATGAAGAGATTAGATAGTAACATACTTGATTTCAAGTCTGATATAGGGTAATATATAAGCTATATATAGTTATAGGCTAAAGTCACTTGATAAAACAGACTAAGTTCTTGGCAACAAATTGAATGACTTATTGAACTACTTAACAAAGATTCTATAGAAGCAACTTCAGGTACAGCCATGCATACAATTGATCTTAAATCTAAATATCTAAATATTCTAATTTCAGCTAGAATCTCCTTGAGTATATGAACAGAATTCTTTTATCTATAGAAGTATATCATTATACAAGAAGATGACATCCTTTAAGTAGCCTCTCATGGAATGAGAAGACTTGAGCTACATCACAGACGTTCTGAAGTTTGACATCCACAGCACCCCCTCATTGTGGTATATGCCATAACTCCTGATGTATGACATCCTTTAAATACGCTCTCATGGAATGAGAGAATTTAAACTCCATCTCAGACGTCTAGAAGCTTAACAACATCTCCACTATCAAAAACTTAACCCTCGTCTAATCCGTCCAGCAATAGTCAAAAATCACCTCAGCTTACACTTTGCCTCTTAGAATTCTCTTCATTCTCTCACGCAAATGAATTGTTGCTTCACAATTACCGAAAGGCTGCTCCAAGTTGGCAAGCCAATCACTGGGCACTTGATGCTTGGCCGAGCATTTTGGCAGCTCCTCCAAGTAGTTAGCTGAGCAATAGTTCTCGTCGTGCAGCTTAACGAAGTTGTGCAGCACAAAGGCAGCTCGCACGATCTTCTCCGCATTGCTGGGACTCTGACGCAGTGGCTCGGTGAGCACACGCCAGCGTGACATCAAGACAGCAAAGGCTTTACTAATGCTGCCAGCCAGAGCATTGTTGAGATGTTGATTGAAATTAAGTTCATCATCATCTAGTTCCTCCTCCTGATAAGGCGTAAGCAGCTGCTGCCGCAAAGGAAAGTGTGAGTCAGCTATGAAGCTGTACACAAATTTGCTCTGCTGCTCGCCTCCAGGCAGGGGTTGCTCTGGCAATAGTTTTCCCAGACTCTGGTTGAGTAAATCCTGTTGCCAATGGAGCTGATTGCTTACAGCATCCGTCACGGTGGCCAGGTCCATCCATGTGAAGTTCAACTGTGCATCGCAGCTGGCCATCAAAACAATATCATTTTCGCTCTTGTACGAGACGTCTAGAAACTTGGCATCCACGGCGCCCAGGCAATGTGGCAGCTGCCACAACTCCTCATATCCTGCAACAATGTTGCGCCAATCCTCGACACTGGGCTGGGGCATAAACGCGGGCGCCAACGTATTCCACAGCACCTCGCTCGTCTCCTGCACGATGCAACGCACCGTGGAGCAGCCCATCTTGAAGGCCTTCGACAGATCCACCACACGCTCCGCGTTGGACAGGTAACTATAGAGTATATGCTTGTAACGGTAACATTCCAGTTATATATATTCCAGTCCTACTCACACTAGAGTCAGGAAGAGTCGACATTGAGGTGCTATGGGCCGCCGTATGGAGTTCTTATTCAATTGCTCGCCCACCAGGCTGAACAACATATCGAAGACCTGAGTTGCCATGCCGGTTCGCCTATGGAACTCCTCCTGGTTGGTTGCCTGGCAAAAGGTCGTGGCAAACAGGCCATCAACATCGCGACTCAGATTCTCCTCTTTAACCCAAATTCTGCGTGCGCTGTCTTTGACCTTTTCCACTTCGACTTCGACATTTCGCGGCCTTTTGCTCGGCGGCATTTCAATTGGCAACGGCTTTGGTCGCTTTGTTGGCCATTTGGCCAGCAATTCCAGCGCTTCATAAGCTAAGGGCACGATTTTTTGCAGCCAGCGCAACTCTTTGTTGTCCATTTTTAAGGTAATTTAACTAAATTGAATTCTGCGCGCAGCTAACTCAGCGTAAAACTCCTTCGTATTCGATAGTATCGATACTTAGTCAGCTGATCATATGTAATCGTAATCAGTGGTTGATCCTTCGCTGCCGATTTAATTTCGATAGTGAGGTATCGATATTTAATGAGCTGGCTCATCATTAATATGACTTCAGTGTTGTTTAAACTCCGTTAAACTCCACAGTAGAAAAGTATATTTGAAAAGTTCCTTTTAATTTAATTTAAATAAATCAAATAAAATATCAAATTGTATTTTATATATCTTTTTATTTATTTATTTATTAATGTAATTTCAAAATAAAATTATTAATAATAGCTTAAGTTAGCTTTTTATTTTAATAAAAAGCTTAGACCATCTCGAGCTTCTGCTGGATCCGAAACGTGCTGTTGGCGCGCATTTTGAATACTAGTCATAATTTATATATTGGTTGTCGCTAGGGGATTATAAATAGATCTGCAAAAATTGCTACACAATTGTTTCCCTTTGCGTAGCAAAAACAAATTTTGTCACTGAGACCGAGAGCTGAGAGCCAAAGAGATTAAAATTCTGGACTCTCCCGTTGGCTAATGCCTTGGTTACTGCCGCAGCGGCAAATAAAAAAGGGAAAATATATATGCATGTATATGGACTATGTAGTAAAAAATGACATAAGTGTCTTTTTATTTATTTTTGCTTAAAAAGTAAACGAGAATTTTCCAATTAGTGCGCATTTAGTAGCTCAAGCGTCTGGTTTAACAATTAGTATTAAAAATAATTTTTAAAAATGTTGGAATTGCTGCGCAATCATTGGACTCTACTACGAGATGTATATGAAGACGATCGGACAAGTCTGACGGGCTACGATCTATTGAATATCTATATAAACTGCAACGATAAAGCGAATCAAGTGAAAATTTATACGACGAACAACGATTGGCTGGAACATGGAACATTTGTGCTAATTGTTAGTACTATATGAAGAGAATATAAACAAAATATATAACAATATATGTATTACAGCACAACAATATCAACAAGTCAGATATATATCTAAATACTCTGAATGGTTCGCTCAGAGATCTACGAAATCTGCTGAGCTCTCTACAACTGAACGATCGAGCCTGGTTTTGCGGCTATAGACAGGCATTGAAGCTAACTGTGAATGACTTTTGCCTCGAGAGAGGGCTAAGCTTAAAGAAGTTGGATCAAATGGAAACATATGTATATTATCTACCTAAAGCGACTATAGAATCATTCGATTCACGGTGAGATATGACATACTTTACTACATGATATATACAAATCTATAACATATATTCTTCAGTTTGATTGCAGACATCAATTTCGCTCCATTGAGCCTCAAACACGCTGCTTTGGTAGATGAACATTGGCCGTATCGTTCGACTGATTCTTTGGCACTGATCAAAGATCGCATACAGAATTATATCAGCGTTGGCGCCTTTGATGGAAATGGTCAACTGTTGGCCTGGTGCTTGAGGTAACATAATCTCCTTCCTATATATATTCCATATATCATATAATATCACTTACTTCTTATTGTTCAGAGCGGTGCAGGGCAGCCTCAGCAATTTGTATGTTTTGCCCTCCTATCGGCGTCTGGGCTTGGCTTCTCTGTTGGTGCGTCATATGGCTAAGGAAATTGCAGCAACTGGAGCTGAGGTTATGGCCACAATTGCCTTTGGCAATGAAGTATCTCAACTGTTTTTTGAGAAACTTGGTTTCAAGCTTATCGACAGTATAGTCTTCACCATGGTACCTGCATTATCATTATGATTGTGCTATATAGTATATATCAAATATGAAATACCTCAAAATTAGTTTTAAAATATATAAGTTAAAAAAAAAAGAGATAAATACTTTCTCTTAAATGTAAACATTGCACACAAATTATCATTAATAAAATGTGTGATATACAAAGAATAATTATATACTCGTTTTGCATGTTAAACTTGAATTTCCGCGCACTTATCAAAACTGAATCAACAAATTATCGATAACAAATCTGCTGAGTGTCAAAGAAGCAGCGAATTGAAGTATGTAGCGAATAATTTTAAAACATTAACGTTTATTTGAATTCGCTACAACTTATTGCAACAAATATTTGCAGCAAATTCAAAATTCGCTCATTATAATTGTACTGGTATAATAGCGCACATATTTGGTTTCACTCCAATTGCAACAATTTAAAATGATCACATACTTCAGTGCAATTCGCCGTAGTTGCAGTTAGGTTGAGCTTCCATCGTTGACTTACCAGCAAACACACAAACTGAACTGCGTAGCACCACACCACACCAGACTACGACCGACCAGCATCACTTCAGCAATGCGACTGAGCAAGAGCTTCAGGCTGGCTGGCGTTTTATAGACGCCACAATTACACTCAAAATAGGAGCTGAGCACTTGGACCCTTTTTTGTGTTAGTTCTTCCACTCGATCTCGCAGCGAAAATTGTTGGTGTGCATTGAATGCGAAGAATATGCAGCTGGTGCTTAATAGCGACAGGCAGGCAGAGTAACAGAGAAGGCTTAATCGGCTCAGCTCTTCGTACTAATAGAAAATATCATTGATACATTTTAATGTAGGCTGGATTGCAATACATATGTATGTGTGTGTGTGCACGTGCAAATGTATTTTATTATTTTATATTATGCTATATACATATACATAGAAGGAAATCTAATCTAAACAATAACTTTACATATATACATATTACATATAAGTTACATATTGCAATATATACATTGAAGGAAATCTAATATAAGCAATGAGTTTACAACTTAGTTACCAAGCGAATTTTCTGTTTACCCTAATTCTATATTCTGTATACAGAGAGCTTAGAAAATTTGACTCTCTTAATCTTGCGCACACTTTGCACTTTTTACGCCGTTGCATTGCCGGCTGCACTGGGCGTATGTGCAATATAAATATATGTGCATATGTATATGTATAAGAGTTCAGTTTTTTGTATACATATAAGAGATCAGTTGTAGTTGCTTACTCGTATTTCGTCTTCTAAAGAATCTCGTCTGCTCGAAGTTCTTGTAAAACGGTAAATGAATCAACTTACACATGCACTCGCTGGATGTCAACTGACTCTCTCGCAAATTCGCCTATTTATAGAAGTGCATGCAACTTCGCTCTCCTCAGTTATTTGGCGAATTGAGAGCGGGTTGGACATGTCGCAAATGCAATACAATTCGCATTCGCTAGTCGAGATAAGCCGCGGCGAATGGAAATCTTTGCTAGAACTTTACAAGCACAAAAAACTTGAATCAAATGGATATGGGCAAATAAACAATTACATTAAATGGGCAGCCGAAGATGAGAAAGTGGATGTAAAGATTTATTCGCTCGATGGCGAATGGCAAAGCGATGGCACCTTTGTGATGATTGTATGTAGGCAAAGACAGTGCAGTTGAGAAGAGAGGGAAGTAATGCATCTATTTCGCAGGTTAACCATGGCATGGCGTTTAAAGAGATCTCTTTTAACACATTGAGTGACAATTATGAGCGCTTGACAAATGCATTGCTCTGCTTGCTCTTGGAAGCTAACGATGATTATTTGCTCGCAGCGTATGGACAGCGGCTTATACCAGTCGTAGATGTCTTAAGAGAGAAATGTAAGAGCATTTTAAAGCAAACGAATCAGACTGCCTGGTACAGAGCGAGCAAAGAGTTAGTTGCGAGCTTTACAGCGGAGTATGTATTTCTTATAAATTATACAGAATACAGAAAGCTTTTAAGTGTTTGTTTTTGTTAGACCACCTGCTGGAATTGAGCTGCGTCGCTTGGAGCTGAAACATGCCTCGGCCATTAATGAAATCTGGCCGCATCGCTCGGAAGGCTCCGTTGCATTTGTGAAGGCGTTAATAACTCACAATGTTTCCGTGGGCGCCTTCGATGAGCAAGGCGATTTGATAGCCTGGTGCTTGAGGTGTGATCGATAACTTATCGAATGTGTTTACATGTACTAAAGCGTTCCTTTATAGATTGCCCAGTGGAGCTTTGGGTCTGCTACAGGTTCTGGATAACCACAAGCGCCTTGGCCTCGGCAGCTTGTTGGTTCGATATTTATCGAAGAAAATTTCGGAGCTCGGAGATGAGGTTATGGCACCTGTTATAACGGCGAATACGCCCTCACGCAAAATGTTTGAAAAGCTTGGCTTTCAGCAAATCAATAACGTTTACTGGACATGGTAGCGACAGTTCATTATTTACATAAACATATATGCTGCCCTAAAGAAAGCTTTAAGCTACAAGAACAAATATGTTGTGATTTCCATAAAATTTGGTGATTCTTAAAATTAATATTTATCAATTCAAAATTATTCTAGAAATTAAATCAAAACAAAATTGTTTAAATAAAATTTATAAAAAATAAATAAATTTATAATAAATAAAAGTAAAACAAATTTGTTTGATTTTAACAAAAATTTGTGATTCTCTTAAAAATTTAATATTTATGAATTCAAAATTATTGTAAAATTTAAATTTAAAAAATATATTTTTTTAATTTATATAATATAAAAGGAAAATTCGAATTATTCCAGCCTGAATTCCCTTTTTTTTATTTTTACATTTCAGGGTATTCCTAGTCGAGCATTGCTGACAAACTCATTTTCTATTGTTTTTTAATTAGAGTCAAGCTCTAATTAAATCTCATTCACATGGTTAAAAATAATCTTGTTTGTTTGTAATTTATTTTTACTTTTTAAATTGTTGTTTAAGTACGACAAAAAATTATACATTTAATGACAAGAACATATAGTCATTAAATGTAGTATAAATTGAATCATTAAAATGTTTTTCTGTTTCCAATTTGGAAATTTAATAATATTATTTTCAACAATATTCTATTGAAATAAAGTGATGAAAATTGATTTGACGTAGATGAAAAACCTACAAGCTATATATTACAAATCAATATAGACGTAAGCTGAAGGAACTATACTACTTTAAGGCGAAGGGGGAAACACCCGCAATATCTCAAAAAGCTATTCCAAACAAACTTTCCCAGTGAACCCCAAGCAAGCAAAAGTATGACAAATCTCCGGTGAATAAATCAATATACATTCATATGCACGATTGCCGTTCATAATATTATCACAAACACGAAATTTTTGCATATATTATCGGAGTAGACGTTATATATATACAAAAATCTCTAAATATTTGCTCAAATACTTAGTGTCAGAAAAAGATGCGTCAAAGAGAGCGTCAGGTATTAGCATTCTAGTCACATTGATGGGAAGTTGAACAACGGGCATGACAATCAACTAAAAAGGGGTTAGGGAATGCACGACTAGAGCATACCGTACGCAAAGCATCCAACAAAGCATCCTTTCAATATGCTAGTATTGAAGTGAACTGAATCAAGGTATGAACCGAACCAAAAGACAGGTAAACCAAACGCATATACAAAACTTACAGTAATGTCTAAAAAAGTTGGCATGCTCTTATACTTGACAACCGAATCGTACTATGAACCGGATCATACAATTGTTTGGTTCATGAATGGAACTTCTAAACGAGTTATAAGCGGAACCACGCTCACCTAACAGCAATTGGTTCATTTCATACAATCGGCCAATCTATTAATCGGTCTACTGCCATACGATCATGTTTGTTCGCCACTAACCGTTACGAATTACATACATATGTTGCCATTGCTTTATATATGTGTTTGGCATACCCTTTCTCTACCTTTTTTAATGGGTATTGAATAATAAGAGATATGCGCCAAAGCGAATCATCACTAAGCGCTAATTTTATGCCGGAATACTTAATGGAGAGAGAGTCTGTAACTTGCTGATAGATACTTGAACATATACTATATATAGATTGATTTCTAGACCCGATACTTAATTGGATCAACTATTTAGTGAGGCACGAGCAAGCGTAGTCCAGTGCATGTCAGCAGCATGTAAACAATAACGGGGTAAACCCAATGCAATGAGTTGTCATCAAAGAGAGCGCGCTCAGAGAGCGGCCAAGCTGAGCGAGAGAGAGAGAGACAGTTAGAGAGTGAGTGCGTGTGTGTGTGTGTGGAACGGAAGGGGTGGACATACGACGACTGGGCTTGGATCGCACTTGTGATAACGAGTTTTATTTTTTTTTTTCGCATCAAGCTATAAACTGTTGTGCACAAAGCGTGACAAGCTCAGTTTAACAGCAGCTTTAAAGGCGTTAACATCGCGTGCGTTAACTGCTACACACACACATATACATATATATATATATATATATATACATATACTAATATATGTATTTATATATAATTCGTAACAGAAGATAAGCATAAATTGTCACAATGTTACGTTCGTTGTTTCTGCTGGCCTTCGCCTGCCTGTTTGCCATTGGCAATTGCGATCTGGATTTGTGGCGCGATGTGCGCAGGCCGGAGCATCAGGCTCAGTTGCAGCTACTAAATGAGGCACGTTCGACCGCCGCACCAGCATATTTGGCCCCGACGCCGACGCCGCCGTCGCTGCCGTCGCTACCGTCGCTACCGTCGCTACCGTCGCAGTATTCGTCTGGCCTTGCCGCTCAGGCTCAGGCTCAGGCTTTGCCGACGAGAATCGAATACGCAGGCTCCAGTTCCGGTTTCGGTTCCAGTTCCAGTGTTAGTTCCAGTTCGGGCTATGTGGATGTGGCCGCCTCCGATGACATTGCACGCAACATACTCGCTTTCGCGCAGAATCTCTCCAATCAGATCAATGCCAACTATCGCAAGACAATGATTTTCTCACCACTAAGCATTGTGTCGGCTCTAGCGCTGCTGCTGCTGGGCGCCAAGGGACGCAGCTACTCGGAACTGGTCGCCGTCTTTGGCCAAACGGACATGGTTAAGCTGCACGAACAACTCGGGCTGATGCTGCAGGACGTGCAGCAGCCGACGAGTCAGACAACGTCGCCAGTGCGCCAGCTGGATCCGTGGCACAGCAACAGCCTGCGCCGCAGCCTGCGCAACTATCCGCGCAATCGCCATGCCCCACAGGAGGTGCATGTGGCCAATGGGCTGTTTGTCAAGTACGGCTACAGCTTGAATCCAGACTACAGGTGAGCTAAGTCAATAGTACCTTGAAACTTATATAGTTCCGGTTTTTCTATAAATATTTATTAATAATGTGAGAAATGAGAGTAGATCTTAACTCGTTTTGCATCAAAGATTCTTTGCATGCAATATAACGGGCATCGGGCTCGTGATTGCTAGGAATGTGTAATGTTTCAATAACCATTCGATAGATATCGATTATTTATGATTGGCAAACGAACCATCTTTACACATGTTCAAATCCTTACAATCTAACGGGCATCGCGCTCGTACTTGCTAGGAATGTGTAATTTTTCGATAACTATTATTAGATATCGATTTTTGCCCAACGGCAAGCAAACCGACCTTTTCAAATCATTTGTGTTCAAATTGAATCTATATTATTAAAATTATTAGTAATTATTAAGAGTTCTTTAGTTGATTAATAATTTATAATAAATTATAATTCTTATTTCCTCTCTTACAGGCAAGCTGTCGTCGGCATCTATAAATCGGAGTTGCAGACGCTCGATTTTGCCAACAGTCCAGCGACGGCTAGATATAACATAAACACTTGGGTGGAGAATCAAACTAAGGGCAAAATCGAGAATATAATTGCAGACGATTTGCCGCAGGATACGCGCGTTATAATGGCCAATACCCTCTACTTCAAGGCCATGTGGGAGATCGATTTCATAGCCAGCGCAACCAAAGTCGAGGACTTCTATCCCAATGGCGAGGGCAGTCAGCCCGTAATACCCGTCGACATGATGGTCGGTGCCGGCGCCTTTCCCTACCACGAAGATCAGCAGCTGGATTGCCGGATCATTGGATTGCCCTACCACGGCAATCTGACCACGATGTACGTGATCCAGCCTATGCGATCCTCTGTGGAACAGTTGGCATACTTGCAGCAGAGACTGAATGCGGATGCGATTGAGCACATGATTAGCCAGATGACCAGGCGATCGACTATTGTGGCATTCCCTAAGATGCATCTCACGGAGTCCTTTAAGCTGAACACCCTGTTGCAAGCAATGGGCATTGGCGGCATCTTCAACCCAGTGCAAAGCGATCTCTCACTGATTGGCACAAACGAACCAACGGCCCAGGCTGCTCAAACTGGACGCAGTTACTCGGATGGCTTGGCTAGCTTGCAACGTTTGGTGGCCCAGCGCCAGTTGGCACAAGCGAGTCAAACGCCCACGCCCCCCTCCGATCTCATTGTGTCCGACATCCTGCACAAAGTAGACTTCAATGTCAATGAGCAGGGCACTGAAGCGGCAGCTGCCACAGCAGCTATACTGAAGAAATCTGGTCCGGAGATACTGTTCCGGGCGGAGACACCCTTCATATTGCTGGTGCGTCACGATCTGACAAAGCTGCCATTATTCTATGGCCTGATCAATGAGCCACCCTCAGCCAAAGCAAGTTCAATGCATAGGAATTAGAGACTAAACTAAGTTCATAACTAGCAACTTAAGTAGTTAGCAATAATAATTGAGTGTATGTATTTATAAAATTTTTTTTCCAATAAGATTGTACGTTTGTAATTTTAAATATGTTCCACAATCTGCCTTGTGTACATACATATATAATTGCTCCTATTAATCTAAAGTAAATAATAAAGAATTACGAAAAAACAAAACAAAATAAAACCTAAATTAAAAACTTCTTTCAATGAAAAGCAATTAAATTGAGTTGCAAAACGCGCGCTTTCAATTCGATAACTTTAAAATGCAATGCTTATCGATAATGTTTGCGCACACTGTGAATGGCAAAGTGTGCCGCTTAGGCCTGCCCTATCGAACAGCTGTTCAAAGTTTCTGGCTAAAAACAAATTAATCTTTGAACTTGGAACTCTTTATACCAAAGTCAAAATGATGGCCATGCCCGATTCGGACTCTGAGGATGAGCTGCCGCCTGGCTGGGAGGAACGTGCCAACGACGATGGCGTCGTCTGCTATGTTAAGCAAGTCTCAAAAAGCACAGCTCAAAGAACAAAAATAAAAACATTTGATATTCTCTTTGCAGTCAACAGAGTAAGACTACACAGTGGACACATCCGCGCACTGGGCGCTCCAAGCGGATTGCCGGCGATCTGCCGCTGGGCTGGGAGAAGTACTACGATGAGCAGAGTAAACGTTTCATGTTCCACAACAAGGAAACGAAGCAGCGCACAAATATTGATCCACGTCTCGCCTTTGCTGTGGAGGAGCCGACACTGAATATCACCCAAGTGCGTCAGCGGTTCGACTCGTGCAGCACGGCGCTGCAGATACTGCACGGCAAGGATTTGCATGGCCGTGTGGCGCTCATAACGGGCGCCAACTGTGGCATCGGCTTTGAGACGGCACGTTCCCTAGTGCTGCATGGCTGCGATGTTATCTTCGCCTGCCGCAATCCGAGCTCTACAGCGGAGGCCATTGAACGCATTGCACAGGAGCGTCCGGCAGCACGTGCCCGCTGTCGTTCCGTCGCCTTGGACTTGGGTTCATTGCGCGCTGTGCAGCAATTCGTAGCGGAAATTAAGCAGAGCGTTGGGTGGGTGTGGCAATTGACGACTTTTAGCGACATTTTCATAATATAATTTTATTATATTATTTCAGTCACATCGACTATTTGATATTGAACGCTGGAGTCTTCGCTTTGCCCCATACAAAAACTGTTGATGGACTCGAGACAACATTCCAAGTATCCCACTTATCGCATTTCTATTTAACGCTGCAATTGGAATCACTATTTGATCATCGCACGCGTATTGTCGTATTGTCATCCGAATCGCACAGGTAAACATTTGTCTAAACAGTATTCAAACAATGCTGGGAACATTTGATGGCCATCAGTGTATTTGAATTGTAACAGCTTCACCAAAACAATGTTGGTGTAGCTCTAGCTAAGCACTGAGCAGATTTAAATGGCCGTCAGTGTTTAGGCATGCTTAGCTAGGCATGCTTTAATGGACAGCACTGTAACAGCTTGTTTAGTTCTTAACAGCAGCACGTGCCTTAGCTTATATTACACTATGCATGTTATAAAGACCACCACTGTACTTGAACGGCATCAACAACATACGCATATGGTACTAGGTCAACTTTAATGACTGGCACTGTTTTCGCTTATAATCCAACTGCATTTGGCATTATTTGTTTGTAGCAAGTTTATTGCACTTATCGCTTGGACTTTGGTCCGGCTCGCGTCTGTTTTTGTTTTTTGTTTCTTTGCGTTGGCGTCTATGCAATTTGTGACTAAACTATAAATAAATGCAAGGCATGCAGTTTGGCTGAATGTGTGTATGTGTGTATGCGTGTATGTATGTATGTGCATTGCCCAATTCGGTTTATATTTAAATAAGCTAGAGTGCTCAGCATTAGCATATGTTTGTACATACATATATACTTATATGGAGTATATAATATTTCTGAATACTTTCTAACTTCCTAAAATTATTTATAATTTATTTATGCTTCTTCAAGTACTAACCTTGCAGCATCTATTTCAAATACAACATTTTTTTTAACCTCGTCTTCAAGGCGAAACGCAATTGAACTTCGCCTGAAAATCAGTTTTGTTTACATTTTGCTACTGCGCACACAGTGATATATGAAACTACGTCATAAACGTGCCCAAGTAAGGGTCAGCCTGTAAACAGGGAAATCTTGTTAAAAGTACTTTTAATACTACTAGTTTTTTTTATCAACCTGTTTTGCCTTTTATGAACAGGTTCCGGTGTCAAATTGCTCATTTTGGGCAAATGGTGGCGATCGTACCAAAGATTGTTTACATATTTGTATGTACACACACGCTCACAGACATATCTGCTATATCAGCTGAAGCCACACACATATGTACATACGTTCAATTCACGTGCTGCGCGCAGAAGCACAGTGGTACAAAGGCATCATTTAACTGCTGAGCCACAGTTCGCTTGCACACAACGGCATCTGGTTACACTGTGTGTGTGTATGGGCAGATAAATCAACGAAACTCGCGTGAAGCGACGAAGCAACGCACAAAATGTAATTGAAGTGAAGTTTGCTCAATGTTATTGGAGGTGGTTTTTGCAGCTGTGTTGCTTCAGCTGATTCTGTGTTCGTTGCTGCCAGCACGTATAACATTTGTTGGCTCTGCTTTTTGGAGTGTCTTTCTGTATCTCGTGGAAGCATGCAGCTAAAGTCGCGTGCGCCAATTGTGTGTACTCACTAAAAGTCATGTATACCAGCCATTGCACACACACACGCGGACATGGCATAGCTATGTATGGGTGGGCTGTTAAGTATGTGTCTTTGAGCATATCTGTGCATGGGTCGTCGATGATTAATGTTGAGTTTCTATTGGGGTCAGAACACCCAAAGCAAGACTGATAGGCGGCCGTTGCATGACGAGGGACTCAAGACATAAATTCAAATGAATTAAAATAATTGCTATAAAAAGCAATTGATAATGAGAAATCTAAGAAATTAAAAGAATTATAAACTAATTATAAATATGAATTATGCAAATCTTTATTTAGAGGCTTTTGTTGAAGTCATTCACAGCAAGCAGTAACACGCATACTAACACACATATGCTGCTAACTGCGTAAATATACATGTACATATGTATGTATGTGTGTGCTCTACTAGGGCGACATAGTAAAAAGAAAAAAAAACAAATTCAAAGTCCACAAATTGCGCGCTTTGCTTTGTTACATTTCATCTTTCGGCATTTACGAACTGCACATGCGCTACACACTTCTGGTTGAAAGAGGAATAAATTAAAGTTCAATTCTTTGTTGTTGTACAATGGCTTTGTTGACTTTGTTCTAGGTGGTTGTTATTCACGTGTAGGCGCCTTAGTCACAGTCATGGCCTGAACTTTTGTTCATGGCTTGAGACTTGCATCTCATTAACGAGCGTTGAACGACGCCGCACAAACAACAACAACGAGAATAACAACAAAAAGAACATCGATAAAGGCAATCAAGACTCGTTTGCGTCCAGCAAAGTGGTGGGTGCAAAGTCCAGAATGTGCTCAACTGGATGATGCCACAATGTTTATGAATACAGTAAATACAGTGAATATTGACTTTGTGGTTCCTAAAAAATAAAAACATGTTCTTTTAATTTACATATGTACATTTGTATGTAAGAATTTGTTATTGAATATTTAGACATGCTTTATTTCCTTGAAGCTTACATTCTCATGTTCGGTTGGTTCGTTAGACTGGATGCTTCACTGTGCGTATACGTAGTCGCAAGCCGGCAATGTACAGCAAAACCAAAACAAATATGCAAAAAGCGGGCCACAAACAGTAAACAATTTTTAGAACTGCGCGTCAAAAATAAACTTGAATTCCTTTCTCCTTCCCTCCTGCATAATTTACAGATTAGCGAATATGCATGCGAAGTGAGAGCATATGTAAACACATACATATGCACTCGTTCGTCTCCCTCCCGCCTGCATATAAAGTGACAGCATATGTAAATACGCATGCACCCATCCCTCTCTCCCCTTCCGATTAGCAATGCGTTGATATGTTTCTATCCCTCTTGCGCTTGCATTTTCAGATTTGCCAATCTGCCAGTGGAGAACTTAACGGTGCAGCATTTGTCACCGCCAGCAGAGAAATATTGGAGCATGATGGCTTACAACAATGCGAAGCTGTGCAATGTTCTGTTTGCCCAGGAGCTGGCACAGGTGAGTCATGGGCTATTAGCTGTTTAATTGATGTGTTAATCAATGACCCAATTTCTCTAAATATCACTTGTGCAGCGCTGGAAGCAACGCGGCATATCTGTTTTTTCAGTTCATCCTGGCAATATGGTTTCCACGCAGCTGTCGCGTAATTATTGGTTTTACCGTTTGTTATTCGCCGTGGTGCGGCCCTTCACCAAGTCCCTGGTGAGTAGTTCGACTTGTACTTCGGACTTTCACTTGTTTATTTATTTGTTGTCAATCAACAGCAACAAGCGGCTGCTACGAGCATCTACTGTGCGACTGCCAATGAGCTAACGGGATTGTCGGGATTGTATTTCAACAACTGTTATTTCTGTGAGCCCAGCAAATTGTCCCGCAGCGAGGCACTGCAGCAGCAGCTGTGGGCGCTCAGTGAGCGGCTGATTAAGGAGCTAATGGAACAGTCAACATAAATAATAGACTAAAATTTGTCATACTAAGTTTTTTTAATACTTATTTTTATATAAATTATAATATTTTGTCGAGCATACAATTTGTTTTGGTTATTTTCTTTTATCTTAATTCTAAGCAATTGTTAAAAAAAACCTAACTACGTGGCTAAGGAACAGTCATTTGTGCTGCACTGGGGGACTAGAAATCGGAGACGCGTCCCTTGCGCTCCCAATCACCATAGCGCGTTGGCTCCGGGCCAGCGGGACCGCCAATTTCGCCCGTGTAGGGATTTGTCTGATTGGGCCATGGCTTCAGTGGCTCCTTCTCCTGGTAGGGATGACGCGAGAACTCGTCCAGCTTGCCCAACGGCGTCTTGGCGCGCAGCTTCTTCTGAAAGGCCATAAACTTCTCCGAGGTCGACTTTGAGGGCTCCTTGATTTCAACGACGCTGTCATTGCTGCCAATGACGGCTCTGGTGGCGCTGCTCGTCGATAAGTAGCTCACTATTTTTGAAAAATAACGGCAAATATTACAAGTTAAATTTACACCCACTACAAACACAAACACACACACACACACCTTGTTTGCCCATCTGTGGCATTGCGCGCAGCGTTTGTTTTGCCATCGACTGCATTCTGATTTTGCTTTTTTGTTCTGTTCTTGTTTACTGTTATTCAAAGTACCGGTAACTATGTTGCGGTCGTTATTGAATATCGCACTGTTGTTGTTGACACTTGCTCGGCTTGTGCACGTTTGTGGCAACTGAACTGCGGCTCGTTGTTTTTATAGCTCTGCGAGACAACGCGCTGGCGTTTTTATTTTGTAGCTGATGCTGCTGCTGCTGCGGTTGCGTTGAAAGCCGCACGTTCGGATTTTACTTTTTTTTTGTGTTGCGGTCTGTTACGTATTGCACTGGCAGAGCGATGTTGATAGCACGAGAGTTATCGAAATTACGTGACGATAAACGTATTGGCTCTGCGCAGTGACGTCACATCTTGCCGTCATAGGCGCAAATAAACTTTTTGAATATGAAAAACAAAACAAACAAATGCAAAAATATTATAATTAATTAATAAAACTATTTTTAAAAAGTTATTTCTGTTGATATACTAGTCACCATTTGCCCACACTTCCGACGAAATCTTCTCTGGCAAATATCCACAGATATATCGATACCTTGCCAAAACTGGTACATCGATATGTGTTCATGCGATTCGATACTTTTGCATGTTGCTTTGTAAGCAATTGTCCGCATTGTGCTTTAATATTTGTGTTTTGAACGTTTTACATTTGTTTTAGTTTGTAATGTTGCCGAAGACGCCAAAACCTGCACTTTGGAGATTCATCAAGAGTAGCGCCAAGACATTGTTTGTGCTGGAAGCCGTCTGCTTTGCCGCCAGCTACGGCCTCTACTACCGCATGAACACAGATCAAGGTACGTGTGGCAAATTGTCTTTTACATAAGCTTCCCTCTAATCGTTTATCTGCAGACTTTCGCCGGTACATTAACGATAAATATCCCTACGCACTTGAGTATTACTACAAAATTGGGGAAATCATTGGCGACAGCAAGGTGCGGGACACGGATGCAACTTATTGGAGGAGCGCAGCGGAGCAATTCAAGAAGGAATAAACTGTTATACACGATTACTGATTACCGATCACTGATTACCGATTCCCGATGGCTAGCAATCCCTATGTTAAATCTGTGCTACTGCTGCTCGGCTTCGGCGGCATTGGCTATGGCCTAATGCTGCTCACAGAGCCCAACGCCGAAAAGCTGGAGCGGATTAAAGCCTCCGGATCGTTGAATGCGGACGAGCAGAAAAAGGCGTTATTCATGCAAAAGCTGAAGGAGGCGGCAACAACCAAGGCTCCAATATACAGGCAGACACCAGGTGCAGATAAAAAAGATGACTAGACTAAGGTTATTTGTAATTTAATTGTTAATAATTATCATTGTTATACAGAAATGCAATTTTGAAATAGAATATTGAATATTCACTGAAGCCTATTTATGGCACGATTTCTTAAATATGAACGAAAATGGCATACAGATTGAAATTTGAATATACGTTGACATATTTATATAACAGATTTTAGAGTATAACAGTTTTCAAGTAGCACATTTGGCACAGTTAAATATTACCCATTTGTATGCACAATACACTTTTTATATTGTAATAAATAATAAAGACATAATAAACTAAATAGTTAATAAATCATATTTATAACTCAGTATAACACATTTTGGTACATTTATATTCTGCTCATCACTAATCCAATAAACATCGTTTCTTTACTTACAATACTTATCGATATTAGAGTTTCACAGTCAAACTCGATATATTCACAGGCTTAGGTAGTTAACTACCATCACTATCGATACACATATAGGTTTAAACAGCAACACTTTGCCATTCAGCTGCAGAAGAGCAAAAAATATAGATAATAAATATACACCATGTCCACTGACAATGTGCCATTGTTGTCCGTTAATATGCCCTCCGCAGTGCAGTTCGGTGTTAGCAAGGAGTTTCAACGCCACAGCGAACAGCAGGATTTAGATAGTGCCTTTCTGGGATATGAAAGGCGTCCGTGGATGAATTCAAAAGCTAAGGCAAACGCCCACTGGGAGCGTGAGGCAATAATAGCTCTGTTTGCCAAGTCCAAGCAGGACTATGCGAAAGGCGACAACGTTGACAAACTACTCGAGGATCACATTAGCTTTCGCGACCTGGGCTCACTCACGGACGAAGATCTGGAACTGTTTGGCTTCGCGGCGAAAAAGGAGCGCGCAGAATTCCTCAAAATGTTCGCAATGATGCCCAACCAGGATCCCAGCTATGAGCAGATATGCCAAACGAAACCAGCGCAGCTCTTTAACAATCAAATTGTTGCCAATGCAGCCAATCACATCATGTACCTGCGCTCCTCCTTGGCAGCCACGAACTACAAGATGCAGGTGTTGCCGCCAGAGGATCTGATAGTGGGCGACAAGCGCTTTGCGAGTCGCTTTGCACTGGAAGCCCTGAACAGCGTGCAATCGATCTCCGAGGAGCTCAACAAGGATCTGCGCAAACTGCAGCAGCTACAACTCTCCAACGATGGCAAAGGAAACGAGCAACAGGCGAGCGACTCGCCCGCCAAGGAGGTGAGCCATACATAAATAATCATAATTTATATGAAATTATATTGATATATATATGTTCATATTCTAGCGCAATCTGAAGCTGCTCTACTTTACGGCGCTTGCTTTGGGCATGGCGGGCGCCTGGCTCTGGTGGTGGTCGAAGCGCAGTCACAGTCCCAATCTAGAGAATATTTCAGTTAAGATCTAAGACATTCCATATTTTATATATTATATAGACGAGGGTAGTTTGTAAAACTTGTTAACAGACTAGCTTCGCAGAAAGTTAACATTTGGTTAAAGTTAACATTCCGTACTCGAAATTTGTAGTTTGTAAGCTTATTCCATTTGAAAATCTTCACAATTTAAGGTATATATACAAGTGCTTAGTTTAACAAGCATGCCCCAATCAAAGACTTTGGAATCTCTTAGCTGATAGTTCGACTAGTATATATACTAAATACTTACATTTAATTACAATATATATATAGAAATGTAGTCTGAATAATGTGCAAACTGAGCTTGGACTTTTTTCAGACTTCAGTCTTCTACAACAAAACTTAAATAAGTATTAAAGCAATTTACAATTTGATTGATAATAATGAAGTTAAGATCATATAAAATATATATCTACAGAGACCAGACTCTCTCTTAAGTATTAAAATCATGTTACAAATTGAATTATTATAATCCGTATATTTACAGTCACTTCTTAAGATTTTAAAACCCACAATTTAATAAATATATATATATACCTTTTTTTAGCATTTCTAATATTTAGTCTACGAAATATCAAACGTTTACTTTTCTATGGTTTAATCTCCTCGGCGAGCAGCAGAAACACCAAATTCACATAGGCATCAACATGTTCTGGGAACTCCCACTCCGTAGTATAAGCCATCAGCTGAGCTCGACTAGTGGAATGGGCTATATTACCTATAATCAAAAACAAAATATATGTATATCAGTACTATAACTGTTAATTGCATTTGTAGCTATTCAACTCAGCAAGACATGAAGAGCTATGTCTGTACATATGTATATTGCAGTACTGCTCTCTCAGAAAGAACACATTTGCATACATACGGACACACAGCCATTCTCATTTAGGCAATTTGTAATTCTACTCTCTCAGAAAGAGAACACATTTGCATTGCTGCTAGTGCATACAAACGCACACACCCACTCCCATTTAGCAAAGCAATTGAGAGTAGGCAAAATTAAATTTTAGCAGTGAAAGTAGCCATCTCGCTCAGTTGCACTAGCTTTCTGTGTGGCAGATCCCGCTACTCAATGAACACATTTGCATACACACAGAGACATACAAGCACACACACGCTCTCAACTAGGAAAGCAATTGAGAGCAGAAATAATCAGTGGGAGTAGCCATCTCGCTCAGTTGCACTAGATTTATAGCGAATACTCGCTGAGAGCCAAATGCACAATTGCAAAGTTGAGCTAGGGTTGGGGTATGTTTGATGTATGTATACATGTAATGTAATATTTTTTAATAGTAGTTCGAGTTTATCTAAAACTTTTGCTCCACTTACGCATTATATGCTGCTTTACCAACGATTCCTGTCTGCAACGTTTTACCAGTTCTTCAGTGAAGCACACAAAATCCGTCAGCTTCCAAGTTCTATAAAATATTACATTCGATGTGATACCAGCTAGTAAAGTTAGTGCGCGCAGTTGACGCAAGATCTCCCGTGTATTCGTAAAAATATCTACAAATATCGACGTGACAATAGCCAATTTGTCGCAGCTCTTGTGCAGGTCTTCTGGAAAATAGCCGTTATCCTCATTGTCGTAGCAGCGCGTCTTTCTCGCCTCGATAGCGTAGCAGAGCGATGTGCCACGCTGTTGAGCCATTTGCCACTTGGTATAATTGGTCTGCAGCTCGCTTACCAATCCCTGCAGCTTCGCCTTATAGCTGGCCAAATTGGCATCGTGTTTGATCGTTGGCGATAGCACGCGCTGGCTGTCAACAACTAGAAGAACAAAGAGGAATTAGCAGTTCTCTTCTGTTATATTTTCGAAACTTACAACGCACTGGCGTTAAAGACGTATTCAATAGGTCCATTTATGTTTGATTGAATTTAACCAATTAATTTTTGAACAAAATAATATGCCTGAAATTTTATCCCAAACAAAACTAAATAATAAGCCAAACAGCTGACATCTGTCGATAACTGTTAACAGCTGTCGATAACAACATGGAACATTTTAGAGCAGTTCCAAACTATCGCTCATCTCTAAATATCGAGTAGATAAAAAAATAGTAGATTTAAACATGGCAAAATTATTGTTAAAAACGTAGGCATGAAAATACAAAAAAAAAAAAAGAATAATAAATAAATGAAATGCAATAAATTAATAAATGTTACTTTGATTCAGCTCACATAAGTCAAATATGAACTGCTAACTGGTTCCGTGCTGTGTTCGTGCTAAAGACTACCCCAACAATCGATAGCTATCGGCGCCTGAAAGCTCACACACACACTCATACTCAAAGTGTCAAAAAAGTGCCGGTAATCATTTTCAGACATTTCCAAAATACGTTCAGTCGAAGTTACTACGCAGAGCGCTGCAACTAAATCAAATTTTCTTGAAAAACAAAATGTCGACCTGGACACCATTGGAATCTAACCCGGAGGTAATTTAATTTACTTAACTGAAATGATTACCGTTGCAACGCAAAAAGTTTTTGCGAATTTGATTTGCAATTTCCCATATAAAAAAGAGACGCCATGTTGATTGCTCGTAACCCATTCCCAGGTGCTGACCAAATACATACACAAGCTGGGCGTGTCGCCATCCTGGTCAATCACTGACGTCATCGGCCTGGATGAAGAACTATTGGCCATGCTGCCCCAACCCGTCAAGGCGCTCATTTTGCTCTTCCCCATTAGCGATGCAGTTAGTTCGAATTTCCATTTTTGATTTACATTTATTGACATCCAGTCTCTGTAGTATGAAAAGCATCGCGCCGAGGAGCATGAGCGCATCAAGGCGGCAGCTGACCCCCAAAAGCCCCCAGCTGATCTCTTCTATATGCGCCAATTCACACACAATGCCTGCGGCACCGTCGCCCTCATCCACAGCGTGGCCAACAACAAGGAGTGGGTGCCTGATGAAATTCTCTTTAAGTTTATATAAATTTATATATATCTCCATCTCAGCATTGACATTTGCGATGGCGTCTTGAAGAACTTCTTGAAGAGCTGCGCCAACATGTCGCCCGATGAGCGTGGCCAGGCCTTGGAGAAGGACAAGGCCTTCACCGAGGATCATCAGATGCTGGCGCAGGAGGGTCAGACCGATGCTGGCGCCTATGAGACAGTCATCCATCATTTCATTTCGTTCGTCAATATGAACAACACACTCTACGAGCTCGATGGACGCAAGTCGTACCCCATCAATCATGGCAAGACATCGGACGAGACCTTCTTGCCAGATGCTGCCAAGGTGTGCAAGGAGTTTATGGCACGTGATCCGGATGATATGCGCTTCACTGTCTTGGCTCTGACTGCTGCGCAGGACTAAAGAGCGAGAGAGAGGGCGAGCCACATCAAATATTTATATATGATCTCTGATCGAATACATAAACCATAACTAAACCTATTTTAACCATTTGTAAGGCCACGCAGCAGCAGCTCTGTTGGCCATAAAACAAAATTTATATATATATACATTATTGTATGATCTCTCTGATCGCATGCATAATAATCCTTTGTAAAGCCAAGCGGCAGGAGCAGCTCTGCTGGCTATTAAAACGAAATTTTGTCATATGCGTATTTAACCTTAACCAAAAAAAATTATATTTGAAATATTGGAATTATTTGTGAAATCTGGCCTGGCCTGGCCTGGTCATAAAACCAAAATGTACTCATATATTTATACATTACAAACAAAATGTATTTCAATTACTCTAGGCAAGCAGCCAACCTTTAAGCGTAGGCTTCACTGTGCTGATTAATGCTCCACCAAGGGAACAGCTGTTGGCCTTTGGCGACATCGACTGCGCATGCTTCGCCCTTTGGTTACGCTCCACGTAATTGTTTGACAGTTGACCAAAGCGAAACATAACGAGCGTTGTTTTTTCTTGAATTATACAAAATATATAAATATCAATTGCTTATAATAATAATTGTCAAAGATTATAAAGCAAGCAGAACCCTCCAGTGTGCCCCAGCAATAGAGAGTGAGAGCGAGCGAGAGAGAGAGAGACTTATGTGCGTTCGATTTGATTGTTTGGCATTATGAAGCTGCTGCTCAAGGAGCTGACGCGTTTAACCACGCAGCATCGCACCTTCTATTGCTACATGTTGCTCAGCATTTGGATATTCTTGCTAATTGCAGGTGAGTGCAAGCACAGGTAGACCGGACTTAGGGTTTGGAAAGTTCAATTCCAGCTAGTTTTATTGGCATAAACTCAGTTTCTAGCTTGCTTTTTGGCTGTAAATTTCTAGCTAGGTTTCAAACTAGACTCCAGCTAGATACCACCTAGATAAGCTTTCTAGTCAGATTTGGCAGATTTCAGCTTGCTTTTTAGCTACCAATTTATAACTATTGCAGATTCTAGCTAGTTTTCAGTCAGCTACTATAGCTAGTTTTCAAAGCAGATTCTAACTTAAATTTCAAATGAGTTTCCAGTTAGCTTGGGACTAGCCTTTAAGATCTTCCAATTAGCTTTCAAAGCAGCTTTCAAGTTAGATTCAAGCTAACTAGCTATTAAGTTAGATTCAAGCTAATCCAATCGGATTCAATTTAAATGAGATTAAAGCTAACTTTCAAATCTCTTTTCCAGGCATGTATCGCTATATGGGCAATGTGGAACGTCTTGGCAATCCGGGCAATGGCTTTGGCGCAGGCACTGCCAGCTCTGGACTGGCGCCAGGAGCTGGTGGTAGCGACGCCACTAGCAGCGCTCAGCGTTTTGCCAAGTATCGTGAACGCTGCGCGCCGCTCAGTCAGCTAACTCGCTTGGATGATGGCGGCATACTGGAGGGTTGGAAGCTACAGGGAGTGCTCCTGGTCATACGACATGGCGACCGTGGTGCCATGTCCCATGTGCACGCCAATGGCATCAATTGTGGCGTGCCCGCCGATGGCGACAGCCTGGTCAACAGGTGAGCAGATATGCATCCATGATTCCAATTAAAGTATATCAATTCTTATTGAACAAATTCCATCTATAGATATCGCAGCTTTCTGCAGAACTCGAGCAGCTCGGCATCCGGCTCGAATCATTTGTACTGGAGCAAAGTGGGTCCCTTCCATGGCTTTCCTCTGCTGCCCGCCACGGAGCGTGGCTGTCCGTTGGGCCAGCTAACGTACAAGTAAGTTGGAACCTCTATTCAGCTGCTCTTCCTCTAAAGGATGCCCTATTGAACAGGAAACCCTTTACAGGATGGGCAGTTGAGTTAACCCAGGTTCAGTGGATTGTAAACATATAGATACATAGTCATAGTCAATATCCCCATCTATATCCGTTTGCCGTTCAAATTCCTTCTCTAATCCCGCAGAGGCATTGCCCAGCTGCTGCATGTGGGCGATATTATGCATCAGATCTATGCCCATCCCTTGGGCCTGCTGCTCAAGCCGAATGCGCTGAGACTTGGCGTGGACACGACGCCCTATACGCTGCTCAACTCGGACGAGGTGGTTGTCTTCACCACACGCTATCGTCGCACCTTTCAGTCGGCGCTGGCCCTGCTCTTTGCCCTGTTGCCGGCGGACAAGTGGCTGGCGCTGAACGTGAGGGAGTCGCACAGCATGGCCTTCTGCTTTGGCGACTGCTCGTGTGGCCAGTCGCTGGTGCTGCGCAAGCGTCTGATGCAGCTGGCGGACAGGCAGCTGGTGAAGCGCTCCGATGTGCTGGCCGTGATGCAGTGGATCGGCGGGACATTGATACAGCATACGGCGAACGAGGGCGGCGTGACGAATCCCTTCGAGGTGGTGGACGCCATGTTGACTGTGCTCTGCCATGACGCCGCCTTGCCATGTCGCAGACGCAATGGCAGCCGGACTGCCAGCACCCGGGCACACAATCCCGAGCTGGTCGATGTCATCAACATCGATCAGGATGAGGCGAATCTGGCCAACCTCATGCCAGGAGCAGCGGCAGCAGCAGAGCTGGAACAGCAGCAGCAGCAGCTGGAGGAGGAGGATGAGGCAGCTTCTCCAAATGGCGGCTGCGTGGAGGCCTCCCAGGTGGATGCACTCATGTCCTTTGCCGATGAGCTTTCGCTGCGCACTGCCCAACATGTCTACTACAAGCGAGCGGGTCTGCTCCGTGCCTACGGCATGATCCGGCATATAGTTGGCTATATGCTGAAGATGATATCGGGAGATCGGACCAAGTTTGTGCTCTACTCCGGCCACGATTGCACCATGCAGTATCTGACGGCTGCTCTGGGCATCATCAGCCAGCGGGATGGAAAAACGATCTCGTATGCCTCCCGCTTGGCCTTCGAGGTCTATCGCTCCGAGGCCCACACGGACTACTATTTCCGTGTCGTCTACAATGGGCGCGACGTGACGCAGCAGATTGACTTCTGCGAGGGCGGAAAGAGCTTGCGCGTGACTCGGGATAGTCGTGGCAACAAGGCCGATCTGTGCCCGATCGAGAATATCATACGATTCCTCCACGAGGACTATTTCGGACCGCTGAATGCGACCAATTTCAAGGAGGCCTGCGCAGCGACTGTTGCACAGTCAGCCAAAGCGAACGAGTTCTAGTGGCACTGGGTTCCATTCTCAGCTGTGATAAGTATTATGTTATATATATATACATAATTAAGACGAAATCCAACAAATGAGCATACTATGTGAACACTAACTAAAGCGCTCACCATACAACAACAACAGCAACAGCAACAAAATCTATGCTACAGTTTCCAATCCCAATTCGACTTCGTATTGGCTATCAGCAGGCAACGGGATCTGAGTGTTTTAAACCTAGTGTGTTCGAAGGAGATGGCAAATGTCACTTGCACTATTTTGTTTTTGCTTAATTTCAATTACTTACTCAAATGTATGTGTGTGTGTATGTATGAGCCTTCAATCTAGTGCACTTGAAGGAGATGGCAACTCCCCCTCTCTTATGCCGTTTCACTAGCATAACTCTCTTTACGCTTACTTTCAATTGCTTCCTCAAATGTATGTGTGTATCCATGTAAGTATTGTTGACATTTTGCACTCATTTCATGCCTATTGAGTGAGAAGTGCAGCAATACATGCAAGGCACTCTCAATTTTTTGGGTGGGATAACTAAGCGTTGTTGTTGTATGGCTAGTGACTAAATGAAACCAAACATATCAATTGAATCGCACACAATTTACTCTAAGTTAGATATATATATAAGTATACATATCTATATAGCCGAATTTTAGCGTAATTGTAATTCCTAGACTCTTAAGTCCGATACATATCAGCGATTGCTTCCACAGGGGCAATCCTTAACATTTTACTAGCTTAAGTTGAGATATTCTATCTCTATGAGACATACATACATACATATGTGTATGTGTATTACATATGTTTATTACATATCAGCAACATATCATGTGCAACACTTACCTACAGTTTTCAAATATTCATATATACAACATCTTTTAACCCCAGTTAAGTATTTAAATAAATGTTAAACAAAAAGAAAAACAAATAGTATTATTCGGCTATATTTAATCAAATGCAAATAATAACGGTGCATGTTCTAGTGCACGCCTGCCCAAGCGACTTCAACGACATTCAAACGTCGACTGACTGTAGGCAATGCATTTGCAATTTTGCGGCTCAGTGGAGTGCACTTGCGTATGTGTGTGAGTGTGCGTGTGAGCGCACGATGAGCATCGGCTTTAAAGCAGCGTCGTGAGTGATAAAGCAAACGAGAGCAAAGGCACCGCCAAAAGGGGGCGAAGCAAGAACAAAAGTACATAACGAGAAGAGGAAAAAAAATGAAGGCAAATTGCGTTGACGTTGACGTAGACGTCGACAGCGGCAGAGTGGAGAGTGGAGCCGTTATTACTTATCTGTGTGCGGTTTGGGTGGAGTGAGGAGCACGCGCGCAAGTAACGCGGCGAATACACACAAGCACAAACACTCACACACACATAGAGAGAGACACAAACAGAGCGCACACAGTGTGTCGTGCGAGGAGGAGTGTCAGATGCCTGGTTGGTTGGAGGGGGGCAGAGCAAGCGAGCGCGCAATGAGCGTGTACAGAGACCGAGCGTCGATTGTACAGCGATTGTAATGTAAAATCGACGCTCTGCTCACTGCTGCGAGCCTGTTGACATTCAGTACATTTTGTTACTTTTGTGCACGCAGCTGGCGACGGCGACGCCGACGATGACGAAGCAGCACACAGAGCAGGAGTTGTGTGGCCGTGTGGCTCCACGGCCGTAAAAAGGAGCAACGCCCCAACAACATGCAATAAAAATTTTGCCCACACTGAAACGTGTAATGGACCCAAATGCTGCCTGCCCGCTTGGGTTTTACGCCACAGTTCGAGGACGTTCACGTGCTTGCTGTAAAACTGTAAAGCGCCGTTTACCCTATCCACACACATAATAACCATATCCACGTAATCGTTCTCGTAATGCTAATGGCAGCCCTGGGGCAATCGACGCTCGCATGGTGCATGGTTGTGTTACATTGGGAAAAGGAGCCCAGAACTTGTAGCCACGTTGCACTTTGGCAAAAGCAACAAGTGTGAATGCACGATTTGAGTGTAGCCGACTAAGATATACCCTGTAATTTAATAAACAGTGCATATGCCTAGCTAATTTGTTATATTATTGTTAATTATCAAAAAAATATTTCTTTACTATGCAAATATACATAAAATATATTATTATTTACATTATTTTACATATTTTGTATTCTCTTTATTAGATTCGTCAGTCTCATTAGCTTGCTAACACATCCATCAACATTTATGACTACAGAGTATGCGAGCAAAAAACCAAAACGGATTTTATATTCGCTTACATGTGTGTGCGTGTTAGAGAGAATGAGAGAGTGAGAGAGATTTGGGCGGGGCAGGTGCAGCCGCCTGGCGGGCAGAGTCGCGCACTGCACTCAACAGGCATTCAACACGAACATCTCTCGATGGGGGCTGAGACGTCATTGTGCTCAATTTGCTGCACGCCGTTGTCAATGCCTACGTCTCTTTCGTTGTGTGTGTGATGGGGGCAGCGAGATGCTGTTTGTGTGTGTGTACAGCTCCAAAAAGTGCATTGCGTCTCCACTATTATCTCAATATGCAGCTACCTCTCCTGCTCTTTGCAACTGCAGTGGGTATGTGTGTGTGTGTGTGTGGTGTGAGAAGGAGAATGCAAGTGCTTGAGTACAGTGGGACAGTTGCATTGGCTACTAGCGAAATACACCACATGAAAGTCTATTGTAATATTTTTCTAATATGCAGTAAAATATACTTATGACAATCTTATAAGCACATAAAAACATAAATAACTTAAGTTTAATTATATTAAATTTATCTATACATTCACCAAATTTTTTTTTTATTACAGTTTTATATGCTTTTGAGTCACTGTAACGCTGGCACTGTTCAATTGCATTGTATTTTTGCCCACTCTCTCTCCCGCTGTCTATCTCTCTCGTTTGCTCGCACACAAAAACGTAAAGAGCTGCAGTGTACAAACAAAAACCCATACACACACATATACACAGGCAGAGCAACAAGCGCGACTGCCAATTGGCTCAGCTGCGAGTAGCCGAGTGCAGCCAACAAGAACAACAACAGTGGGCCCATGTGCATTGAGCAGGGGAACCGTTGGAGCGGCCGCATAATAAGAAATAAAAAGAAACAAATTGAGTTTTGTTGATGCAAGCGCGCGCGTCGGTGTGTGTGAGTGTGAGTGAGTGAGTGTGTGCATGTATTGCTCTCTTTCAGACTGTGTGCATTTTTGTTACAAATGTCGGGGCCCGCCTTTGCTCAATGCTGCGCCTCTGTTACAAAATATTGGCGAAGAAAAATCATACAACGTTTTTTTTCAAACTTTTTTTCAACCATTTTTCATCGGTACGCGTGCGACTGTATGTGAGTGTGAGTGACTAAAGGTATGCGTGTGTGTGTGGGTTGGTAAGCGAACTCTATGCGAGTAGCTGGTGCAGGCAATGTGGAGTGGGGGCTCCTAGGCCAACGGCTGTTGCCTATTTGGGGGAAAGCGTGGACAGGATTTTTCTTTGAGCAATAGACGAACCAGCAGTTCGGTCGTTGGTCTATGCTGTCTGCGCTCTCTGTACTCGCCTAGGTGAACCGCTGGCCCCTTCTAATAGTCAAACCAAAAGTTTTTCCAAGCAGTCAAACTAGGCTCCATAGGCTCGGCAGCCGCAGTAGCAGCCGCTGCCGCAGCCCCACCTCCCTCGGAGCGGAGATGCACTTTTCAAATGTGCGCAGCGGGGGTTGGGCGCACACAATTTTCCACGCAAACATCTTGGCGGAGGAGCTACAAACACACACACACACTCACTTACACTCTATATATAGAGAGCTTGAGATAGTCAAAGAGAGAGATAGAGAGAGAGAGAGCGCAAGAGGGAGAGGCAGCCGGCAGAAGCGGCGATAGCTGCAGCTACGCGCACATAGAAGAAATTGCAACGAAGCGACGTCGTAATTGCACCTCGGCGCAAGCAAATGGCGTGAGCGTAAAGCGACAGAGTGAGAAAGAGACAGAGAGAGAGAGAGAGAGAGAGAGAGAGAGAGAGAGAGAGAGAGAGAGAGAGAGGGAGGGAGAGTGAGGGGTAGAGGGGACATAGGCAGTGCCCATAACTTGGCATATTTAGTAAGTACCTAAGAGCAAGTACTTGTTGCTTACAGCTACACTTACACTAAATGTATATGTGTAATTACATAGTCGACTGGCCCTAGCAACAGCAACAGCAACAACAACAGCAGCAGCAGCAGAAGGCGAAACATCTGGCAACGCTATGCTCCCAAGATAACGAACCAGAGCACTGGATCGGAGCAGAGAAAATTCTGTATAGAAAAAAAAAAAAATGTATATAATTTATTCACAATAATTAAATGGATTAAGATTATCAATTATTGTTGAATTAACTTTTACAAAAAATAAAATATATATTTATGAAAGAATACTGATGCCAAAAAATATATATAATTAAGTTCTGGATTAGGCAAACTGTTTCAATAAACATTGATTACTTTTGATTATTTTCGTTTTTACCATTATAATCTTCAACTTAATCTAAAGCATAATCATAATCAAAATAATAATCACTATCAATTATCCTCTCAATCTTCATTATCACAATCAAATGCATAATCATAGTCAAAATAATAAGCATTGTCAATAAACATCATCAATCTGATGATTATGATTGATCATCATCATCATCACCATCACCATCACCATAGTTAAATGATGTACTACTACCGGAGCAGCAGGAAGTCGGACTCAAGGCAACAGTTAACGCAATTTCACTCAAAATGGCGAATAGTTCATGGGCTCTATTTAGATTAAGTTTTCACTCAAAGTTCACTCAGATAAACAAAAGTTGAGCGGAAATGAAATTTGAGGATGATATCGATCATCAGCTTAGATCGTTGTCGTTGAACAGGAATATAAATATTTAAGGCTTTCGCATTAAACCAATATGTATAACAGTATTCCCCTGGGGGAAATATGCTAGCCAATAATAATTGTGCAAGGATCAAAGTATGCCCGAGGGTAACTTAAAAAGTCAACAGGAAGATAATATATAAGTTAATAACATTATAATAAAATATTATATAAATTTATATATTTTTTAATTTTATTATTTTTAAATAGAAAAAGAAAAATAATAGAATTTTTTTTTTTAATATAAATAGTTATTTATACATAAATAAATGTATATAAATGTATATTTTATATATTTAGTTAGATTTTATAAATTCTGTTATATTTTTTATAAATTATATATTCTGTTAGATTTTATTAATTTTGTCATGTTTTATATATTATATATTTATTTTATATTTTAATACTATCCTCGTGAAATGTGTCAATGTCAGCATTTTGTATTGGAAAATTTCAAAGTTTTGCTAACATTTCTGTATTAAGTACACGAAAAAAATCTAAAATTTGTTTTAAAAAATTAAATTAAAATTGTAATTTCTGTATTTGGATATTTATCATATATGGATAAGTGCGGTAGATTGGGACTGAAGGTGAAGCCCATCGAATACAAGTATCACAGATATTGGAGATATCTACCACATCCGCTATGTCCGCTCATAGTGCGGACGTATTTATTTTTCCGTTGGATGTGACGGGTTGTCGAGGACCCACTGGGGTTCGGGCATAGCTGTTTTTGGGATCAAGGTGGAGAGTTTTGGAAGACTCTGCAGCTTTAATATATTGACAAAAGTAGCGACCCCAATTGATGTCGATGTTGTCAATAATGAATCAATCGATATCATATCTTTATTGTATTGGAAAAGTTGTAGTCTTTGGCTTCTAGTATTCCGGTTTACATTTCTAGCTAAAGTTATATCTATAGACTATCTTGTCTTTAGAATCAGACAGACATGAAAATATTTATATAACGTTCATAATGAGTAAAGGCAACCAGTAGAACGTACAAACATTGTGAGTGATAGCTAAATTAATTTTGTATTTGGTCATTTGAGAAGATTTCATTTTAACATAATTATTAACTTTCATAATATGACAACAATAAAAAAAAATTGCATTGTGAAATAAATTTTACAGAAATCTGCTCACATATTAAGCAAATGCGCCCACTGCACAAGAAGTGCGCTCAGTATTACAAAAGAAACGCACACACATACGCACACGCGCGCATCATTGCGCTGGCACAGAGTGCAATGCACTGGACTCCGAGTACATTGGCCCCAAAAAGCACTCACACAAACTCGAGCACACAGCAAAACACAAACACATAGAAACGGTCACACTGCCGCGCTCACAAGTAAACGGATAACAGATAACAGACACAGGCATGCACAGGGCGCACACACACACACACGCACACAAGCACTCACACTCTTGCTCACATACAGCGACAGGCATACGCTAAGCAAGTCAAACGACCTTCCACATAGCCATCTCGCTCACACAGCTGTCGCGGCCATTGACGTTACGTCTCCGGCAGCCGTTCGGCAATGCTGTGCGCCTATTGAATTAACATCGCATGACGCAAAGTTCGCGGAACGTACATTTTTCACAGTTTTAACACGAATGCCGACTGTCGAATGGCAGCGACTGAGTAGCGGCAGCGGCGCGACTGCAGCGCATTTACCGGTTCGAATTGTGGCGTGTTAACATAGAAAATCGTTAGAAACGAACGCAGCAGCTACCAAGTTTTCATAGAAATAGCAAAAGACTGGCCGCAACCCAGGCCAGGTGAAATGCTGCCCAGACTAGAAGTTGCAGTTGGAGTTGGAGTTGGGAGAGGTGGAGCTGGAGCTGGAGCTGAAGCTGGCAGAGCTGCAACGGCAGTCATTGCTGTAGCAGCGGCTGAGGCTGGAGTTGCCGCCACTCAACAGAGTGTGTGAGACAGACAGAGACAAACATACACACACACACACACACACACACACACACACACACATGCAGTTTAACATTGGCGAGGGATCTCGCTGTAAAATTAACATAACAAAAGGCGCAAACTTTCGAATTTGTATATATTTTGAAAATGTTTATGGCGAAAGCGTGTTTATTGTATGTGCAATGGCTGCTTTATCTGCCACGATTTCTTGAAGCCTGTTCGTTTATATTTTAAACATACAAACGAAATAATCGCATAATAATACCACACAAACTTTGTCACGACATGTGTGAGTGTCTATATAAATATAATAATATTTTATATATATATAAATATATATGTATATGTATACACATATATATATGTATACACATATATATATAACATTACTTTGCCCATTTAAAATTGGTTTCAGTTACGATTTACTTTTTTTTTAGGGGGGAGCTTAAGCGTTTTTTTGGGGCACGCCTTCTAAAATTATAATTTATTATTATTATATTTCGTTTGCTTAATTACACCAGGAAAACAGAAGTTGCGCTGGGCACAGTGACACACACTAACACACACGCACACACCTAGACAAAAACAGGGTGGCAGCTCCATGGTAACCACTCTGTCTCGCCCACACCACACCCCACCCAGCCCCTTTGGCGAATTCCATTTCGCTGTGATTGAGCAAAAAATCGAAAAAGATGGCTACTAACAGCGCGGGCTAACAGAAAACATAGACAGAAGCGTTTTTTTTTTGTTGTTGTGTGGGGAACACGCGCAATTGGGGAACATACAATTGCAAAGAGGGGGCCCCAATGGCCCTCGGCCCATGGATTGTCATTTGATTCTCCGCCAAAGACCTTCTCAAGGCTGGCAATAGCCCCATTTAGGGGGAACTGGGGGCGCCGCTCCACACACATTGGAGCGTGCACACACGTCGACATGGGGAAGTCTTGACTACCGCAGCAGGCGCACAGCAAACCCGAAAAGCTTAACTCAGTCCAAAGAGCAACGCGACGGTGCTCGAGCGAGCAGCTCGAGTCGCCCCTCCCAACTGGTGCGCCGCTGCTATCTGGGCTTCCACTTGTCGAGTTATGTATGTCGAGTGGTTGGTGCTGCTGCTGCTATTGCTGGTGGTGGTGGTGCACGGGACAGTGGCGCAGGTGTAAAGATATCACGTTAATCATTAACCAATAGTATATCTATTCCGATACGAATGGGGGGATACTACTACTAATGTGAATACTAATACATATTATACGAATACTATTGCAAATAGAAATACTAGCAGTAGTACTAATATTGATAGCAATTTTAACACTAATACTAGTACTTAGACTTTACTAAATTCTAATGCTAGCATTAATAGTTATAAATCGGATATAACAATCATATTATCGTAAACTTAACAGTAAGATGGGTGATAATACTGTTATTAAAACTAATCCTAATACTAAAATTGATGTTTATACTAAGGTTAATACTAATATTAACTTTTGAAACGACAGTCGACTACAATTTTTGTATTTCTTATGGATACATTGATACAAACATATGGTTTGTATGTACGTACATATATATTCATTATAAACATTTAGTTGCACTTCCAGTTCCAGTTCTAGTTCCAGTTAAAGGTCCAGTTCATGTTTTATTTAAATTAATAACTTTTTTTGAGCTAGTCAAAACTTTTAGACTAACTCTGAAGTTCAAGTTAAATTTAATAAAATAAAATTAATTTAATTAAACTTTTATTACATTTGGTTTCTTAATAGAATTAAAGAATATTCAATCAATAACTTGAGTTCTAAAAGCTTTTGGCAAACATCCTTTTGTTCGCACGCCTCTGCTGCTTGTGCGATTTGCATTTGCCGAATTCTGATCCCCCAAATGGCAATCGACAACCCATCTGCCAAGCAGGTGTGCCAATCCCCGCCCCCAAGCCTCCTCACTCTCTACCCCTCACTCTCCCTCTCGCTCTGGCTGCCTCTATCTATCTCTCTCACAGCATGGGGCAGCGTCGCCGTTTGAAAAGTTTTGCCGCATTGCAGCAGGGGTAAGAGAAACGGAATCAAAACATCGGTGGGGCCAAAGGACACTTTCATTTCGTGCCAAACGAGAGAGTAAACAATTTTTAGTGAAATTTTCGAATAGGCGAACAGCAAATTTGTAGGGCGTATGCTGCCCCGTTTGCTGACAGCGACGCCGACGTTGATGATGATTCTATATAAGCTCCGTGTTCGCCCCATATATATATATACATATATACATATGTATGTGTAGTGTTCTAAATGATGACGGGAGCAGCAGGCAGCGCAGCGCAGCGCAGGCAAGCAGCAGGCACAACCACAGCCACTTAGATGATAAAAAAGCACACAACAGAACAGAACAGAACACGACACACATAACAACAACAACAGCACACAGACAGGGGGGCAATTGAGGCAAATCACACGCATACACTCACACACACACACGCACACAGGCAACAAGGTGATTCTTTTGATTGGGGTTGGGTCAGCGCCTTTGTCTCGCTCTCGCACACGCGACATTGACTTTGAAACACATTTGACAGCAGCAACAACAACAGCAAGAATCAGCAAGCAAATCGTGATCACAGCACAAAAGCAACAACAACAACAGCTACTACTAATACTAACACACACACATAAACTCAACAAACTTGAAGGGGAAGCAAACGGTGGCTAAGCTTGTTGCCAGCGCAAACATTTGAGTGAGTTCTAGCTGTTGCTCTCACGCTCCCACTCACGCTCGCGCTCTCATCTCGCTCTCTCAATTCCAAGGGCAACTAATTAGCATTTTTGGTTAGTCAAAAAAAAGCGAAACGCACACACAAAAGCAAACGCAAACGCCAAACAGCAGTACTTAAGCGCGTTCTCTCACTCACACACACACACTGACAACAAAAACAACAACAACCTCTAATTCACCTCAGCAGCGCATGACCGGTGCAAATGTTAAAGAGTTAATGAACTTCCACGCGGTCTCTCCGATTCGCCTTGTGTGTGTGTGTGTGTGAGCATGTGTCGGTATGTGTAAGCTTATTTCAATGCCAAGGTAATCGCACACAAGCAAACACCACATACACACACACACACACACTCACCACACACAGTCACACACTTGCAGCGCACTCGCAGTCACAGTGGTCGTCGTCTCGTTTCGCTCAGCAACGTGCTGCTCACTTCTGCGTCACTGTTACCGTTAAAACTTAAACTTAAAACAGTTCAAACATTTTTTACAACATCCCCCATTCGAAAGCCAAATCGACGACAACCACAGGCACCGAACATGATGTGGCTTGGCTGCTGCTGCTGCTGTTGCTGTTGCTCAGAACTTAGGTGGATTTGGACAAGTACTAGTATTCACTGTACCAATACAATTCCACTTTGGAGTTGCCCAACACTGGCGTCGCAAACAGTTGGCACTGGAGTTGCAGTTGCAGAGACCAGTGTAGCCGAATCGAACTCAATTCGTAACTGTACAACTGAGTTGAACTGAAAACAGAAGCGCATATGAAACGGCATGTGATGCCCACTGTGCCTGTGGTTGTATCTAACTGCAATGAGTGTACTCAAAATGAAACACGTGCAAATAAATATGACTATTTTCGCTATCTATTGTGAATTGTTTGTGGAGAATGAGATGAAGTAGCCTTGTTCTGGGTACAATAATTATAAATAAATACTGAAATATATTACTATATATATAATATTAATTTCCCTTAATTATGCATTCATTCACGCAGCTCTAATTTGAATAAAAACTGAATTATTTTGACCAACTCGACGTGGGGTCAGCAGTTTTCGCATAACCACTCAGCCCAGCCAGCGCCAGCGCCAGCAGTGGGTAAACGGTACTCGACAGAGTGCGAACGAGTGCGAGTGCGAGTGCGAGTACGTCGTTCTCGCACACGAGCGAGCGAGTGAGTGAGTGAATAGTGTGAATGCGTTATATTCGTAGCGGTTTTGTGAATTTTTGAACAGGCGCGCAGCAGCGAGCGCCAGCTGCAAAATACGCCATTGATTCACACGCTGAGCAACTGTGAATGCCAAATTGGCGCGCGCCAGTGCGCAGTGCGAGCGGGACAACCATATGGCATGGGCTGTGCGCACATATGTTTGCTGTGCTGTGTGCTGTGCGCTGTGCGGTTCTCGCTGTAAATGTTTGCCGCCGTTGCTGAGCGCCTGTTAACTGTTTTAGTTAAAGAGCAATCCATTTTGTTTTGTGAAAAGGAAAAGGAGTAGATAGACGAGACAGGCAGAGGCCGTCGCAGTCAGACAGCCAGCGAGTGAGCGCAACAGCAGATACGCAGTCGAGTGGTTTTGCGACTAAGCTAATTGGAATTTAAATGATTTCTAATTGGAGTCTGATGCTGATAGTCGAATGAGTTGATAATTGCATTGTTTAAAGCTATAATTATTAGTTTTGAATTGTTAATTAATAGTTTATTTTGTTTGTTTTTTTCTTTGGCATTGGCAGTGTCTTAAGCTTTAAGCGCATCGAAATTTAGACTTTGCCAAAGTTTTGAAAGCTAAATTTATATTTTGCCAAAGTATTGTTTCTAAAGCTTTACCAATTTGTATGCCTAATTTATATAATATGTATAATCAGATAATGATATAGATGTATATATATATATATAGTTTTCCTTATATTATATTAATTAAAGTTCTTTTTGGGCTCGTTTCGTATTGAATCGCTTTTTAAGCTCGTTTGTCAGAACTTTTATGACCTAATCTACCCCCAACCCCTGCTCCTATCGCTCTATGCCATGTAACTGTAAATAAGCTCTTGTTTTGAGTCGGGTATTGTGTTCCATATATCACATGGTTCCTTCTTGCTTCTTTTTTGGCTTTCTGATAAAAAAAACTTTCGATGCATTAAGCACTGAGCAAAGCATTAACAGTGCTTTTTATATAGCGTAGAGGTGTGTGTGTGTGTGAGTGAGTGTGTGTGTGTGTGTGTGAGTAGGTGTGTGCTGATGTGCTTTTTATTTAATGAAGCGCCAACTTCCATATCTTAAATATATATAGGCATAAGTTCAAAAAACAAATTTTATATAAATTTTTTTAAATTTGTATTTTTTTAAGCGAGAATTAATTAAAATTAGAATTAAATCCTTAAATCTAAAATATAACTTAAATATTAAAACAAAAATATATATATTTATTCAATTTTTTACTATTTTTAATTATACATCATTTATAGGTAAACAAATAGTTAAAGGACTCTCTGTCAGCTGCAAAGATCGCACTTATTTTTTACCAATTAAATAATTAAATTCAAATATAACTTTCATTATTATGCAAAATGCATTTGGTTAAAGTTCCGCTCAGAAAACTTTTACTGACAAATGTACAAATGTGTCTGTGTGAGTGTGTGTGTGTGCATGTAACTCAAGCAGCTTACGAAACAAGTTTAAGTTTAGAACTTAAAATAAGCTTGAACTTTTTGGAACGCGATACAGAGAGAGACAGAGACACAGAGCGGGTGGTGGAATGAAGGCACTGAGAGTGGGCAGCCTGTGAAGAGCATGCACGTTCTTTGTGTGTGTGTGTGTGTGTGTGCTTAAAGAAGAATCGCGCGCAGCGGCATATGGGCGGCAGCGACAGCGACAGCAGCAATAATAAAAGCACTCGGAGGTGAACTTGGCAGATTTAACTTTTTTCAAGTTTCGGAAAACCAAAGTTGCAGTCGACGTCTCAGTCGGCGTCGCCGTCGCCGTCAGCGTCGTCATCGCTTTTCGCAACTTTGGCAAAGTTAATTTGGTTTGGAAGCTACAGATTTTGAAAGTTCTTGTACTGGGAGCTAAAAATCGGCAAAGGCTTTAGCAGGGCGATATCTTTTCTGTGTGTGTTATTTAGAGAACAGCTGATGGGTGTCAAGCCCGAGGGGGGCGTGGCGGGGCGAGACGTGGCGATCCGCCGCCATTCGAGCCAGCAGCGTAAGCGTTTATTTCGGCGAGAGCTTAAACAGCTTTAGCTTTTTGTTTTTTGTTTTGTTTAATGATTTCTTATTATATTTCAAAAAGCCCGTTCCAATCGGCATTTCTGTAAAAAGAAATACTTTTTTAATTCCCATTTCGAATCGGCTGGCCATTTTTTCCGTTAGCTTGCGCGATTTGCTCGTTCAATTCGGTCGCCCACTTCGTTGGGTCTACAAAATTGAGTGTGCACACACGACGACGCTAAAAATTGCACAACTCATTCGGTGTAGAATTATTGTAATCCCCACCAGGCGGGCAGAAAGGCTGAAAAGCTGCCGCGCCACTGAAATGCTTCGGAGTGCTTTTATTGCTGGCGGCGGCGGTGCGCGTGCAAGCGAGACAACAGCTGTGCTCAGCTTTTGCGGCAGCGCATGCTGGCGCGCTCGCACGCACTCGCTGAAAAAGAGCCGTGCAGAAAACGGCGTTCGCCGGCAGCTTTCGCTGCGCGCCTGTTGAAAAATTCACAAAAAGCCAAAATAGCGCGAACGGAACCGTACAAATCGAAAAATGGACGTTCACAACGTCCCTCGGTCGTTCCGCATGCCGCTTAATTTGAATTGCAGCGATTGCGATTGCGAGTGGCCGTGTGAATGTCGCTCTCTCTCTCGCTCTGATTGGATGTTTATTTTTGAATTGGAAATCGCATGCAGTTGGCAACGCTGGCAGTTTGACAATTGCAGTTCCCCTTTTATCATCTGTGCAATTATTTTCTATTTTTAACAGTTACATTCGCAACATTCACAATTGTTGCTGAAGTTGAAAAAGTTGAGTTCTTTGAGTGAGTTCTTAGATTTTCATTTTAAAAAATTGTAAAAATACTTAAAAATATATTTAAAACTAATTTGATTACAAATTGTGATATTTCGTTTTTCTTTTACTTTTTCATACATAAAATATTGTTTTTATTGCATTTTCAGCAAATTACATAATACTTATTCGAAATTATGGCATTACCCGAAGGTTTGGCTGGCAAAATGAAGACTTTTCAGGCAAGTGTATACACATATATTAGGGATATTCTCTTAGTTAACAACATTTATTGCAGGCTGTCAATGATATGCCTGTATTCCTCAAGGGCGGACCCGCCGATAAGGCTCTATTTGGCATTACGGCAGCGCTGTGCGGCGTGGGCTTAATAAGCATTGTACATATGATCTACACAATGGGTTTCAGCAAGAAGAAGGCATAAGTGTGTACATTATATGCATATAAACAAGCAGTTCATACAATAAAACTGTAGAAATAAACTAAACATTTATTTAAATTGCGCGCCAAAAAAGTTTTATCTTTATCATAAGCACCCTGTGCCGCCAACTCTCAGAGTTGCTTTCGATCATTCATCATACATGGCCACTCTAATTCATAAACAGCTGTTTGTACACGCCTTATTGTGAATGGTTAAACGCACACAAAGACAAAAATATTTTTAGTTTTGCTTTGTAAAACAGCATAAAAAATATAAATAAATTCGTAATGGAGCCCAATGATGAGGTTGTGGAGCGCCAGAAGCTGGTGCCAAACGATGTTGAAACCGAGGAGGAAGCGAAATCAGCTCAAACACCTGCCACGCCCGTCGCCGTGCCAAAGATCAATGTAAATGGCACACGCCCAAAATTTACAATTAACAAAACTGGAGATTTCCTTATTGTTCCTGTAGATCAAAGGTATTTCGAGTGGCGATACGACGCGTAGCCGCAACTCAGCCTCATGCTCGATCGAACGCACCATCTCAGAGAAGGGCCAAGGACAACAGCAGGGACAGCCCTCGGCCAAGACTACGCTGCAATATGTCAACGAGCGCCGGCCACGCCCACATGCGCCCAACAGCGGCGCGGCTAATGAAGAGCGATTCGAGTTCAAGACGCGTCCGCGCAAGCTGTTGAAGGGTAAGCAGATGAGGGTATCAATATATGCTACAGTTTTTCCAATACACTTCCAGTCGCTGTGGAAGTTACCAAGGAATTGAACCGTTAATACTGCGGCGACGGCAGTGGCAACGGCAACGGCAACGACCTTGTGACGCACTTTTAGAGCCATATGTTGAATATATTACACTTTCACACACGGGCGCCATGAGACACCCACTCGAATACAGAGAGAAAGGCACATTTCAACAAGCTGTTATAATTTCAATAATTGAAATTACAAACAGTTTAAATAGTGTCTGGGAGCGCGGGCTCCAGGCAGCAGAGTCCGTGGGATTTGACGTCTGGCATTTGGATTTTTGTGTTTGGAACAGGCAGTTGCCATTATATTGTTGTAGAATTGGCGTGTTTTTTGCTCAGTTGCTTAAGTTTTTTCTTTTGTCTTTAAAATTAATTCAAATTGTGTAAATTTAGAAGCTAAAGAAAGTTTGACAAGTTAGAGTGTGATTAGAATAAGCTAAGAAAAAGGTAGACTTTATGTGTTTTGTATACTATAGATATTCTATATATAGATTATACATACTGTAGATATAGACTGTATATATAGATACTATAGATATAGACTACATATATATATACAGATTATAGATATAGACTGCATATACTCTAGATCTCCACTCTTTGTTTAGCCTGCCTATGGACAGTTATATTATATATTGTATATTTCTAGTCTAGCAATCATATATGTATATAAACATAAGTTTTAAATAGTTTTACATAGTTCTTAATATCATTTACAACATTTATTACATGTTCAATTGTAAACTTAAGTTGATATTCCTTATATACTCCTTATTTGATCTTCATTTTCAATTGTTTACCTTATAATTTATATATACCTAGCCTTAATTTCTTTGCTTATCATTTTGTATAATCTTTTTATTTGTGTTTCTTTTGTTTTTTTCGTATTTTCATGATTTTGATTTTGTTTGTGGCAAATGTTAGATGGAAATCCCTTAGAGCCAACGCACAGCAGCCAGCATAGCTTGAATAGCATTACGCTGGTCAGCAGCGAGTGGCTAACGCCAGATGCACCCATCACAACCAACAACAATAACAACAACAACAATGATAGCTCCAAAGTAAACAACAACACGACAAAGCCGCTGCCGCCGCCGTTGCAGCAGTTGCATATTCCAATGGCAAATCCGAGCATCCACAGCGACAAGTTCGACGAGCGTCCAATAAAACATCATTCCTTTGTCTCCGAAGTGCCCGATGTGAAGCATATGGAACGCGCACTCCTAGGCCTGCTGGATGACTTTCATTCGGGCAAGCTAAAGGCATTTGGTAGCTAACACAAATACCTTTGTATAAGTATATATAATATTCATATTGAAACCCTTTAGGCTCCGGCTGCACCATGGACCAAATGACCAAAATACGCGAGCAACAGGAGAGCTTGGCCAAATTGCATTTCGAGCTGGCTGCCGCCGAGGAGGACTCGTTGGAGCACGGCAAGGAGTTCAATACGAGTCGAGCGCAGGAGAACATGCTGCAGCTGATGCAGCGCCTCGAACAGTTGTCCATTTCCATTGAGCAGCTGCAGACCAGCCACACGGGTCTCTGAGAGTTGGACAAGGTGCCCTCCGGCACGCTCTTCGACCGCCTGCTGCTGCTGCTCTGAGAGGGGGCAGCGCCTACCTACCCACAACTCTGGTGTACATAAGTTCTTTTTTATGTTGAAATGACATTTTGATAAGATTTTTATAAGCTTCCACTTTTTGTATAAGAGTTAGGCAGTGATTGTGTATGATGAGAAGAAGTTAGTGTTACAATTAATTGCTAGAAAATATATATATATTTGCAATCACACTACATACATATGCATATACATGTGTGTGTGTATGTATGTGTGTATTACCTGTAGCATAGTGTAGTTGATTAGCTTAAACTTTGACAGTGCCAACTGCAAGCACTCGAGCAGCTTTTCCCCCTCTCCCCTTATTGACAAGCTTCGATTTTACTGAAATCTATTTCGATTCATTAATTGTTTTTCCTTTTTGTTATAGTTATTAGCAATATATATATATAAATATACTATTATATAAAACCTTTTATATAAATGAAATAAAACTAAATTTGTAAAATGTTCTCTTTTCGATTTCTTCAGAAATCTAAAGTCAATTTCTATAAACTAATTGATTTTGTGTTATAATTATATGCAATAAACACTTTTATATATATATGAAACGTAAATATATATTTGTTTTATTTATATTAGTATATTTAATATATCCTTTAGCTTTGAAAAACTGAAAAATTTTTATTGCAACTTTACACTTTTTGTTAAGTTAATTAAATTTTTAAAAATATCTAATGAAGTTAGGAAAAAAGAGAAATAGATTATGATATTACTCTACAATAAGAACAACAAAATATATTTTGTATCTAAGATAAAGGTAAATAGAAATGGATAATGAGATAATCGTACAATAGGTAAGGCTGAATATTGAAGTGAAGGATAAATATAGATAGATAATGATCTAAATGTGCAATAAGAAAGGCTTAATATTTGCTCTCTCTCTGCCTCTGCATTAAGCCTTAAGATATATAAGATATCTTCAAATATTCTTAAGATCTGTTATCTTTATAGACTGTCAACGCCTTCTACCAGGTTTTTCCGCTTAACAAACCGAAACGAAAAAGGCTCATAAACAATAAGTTCATCCGGCTTGGCGGCCTTTCAAAAAATTCCAATATAAATATAAGAATAATGCCCATTTGCCGCCAACAAGAATTTCATTTAGCATTCAGAATTTGTTTGGCTTGGGATATTGGATATCGACTATATACATACAGACATATGTATATATATCGGGCATGGCATCGGGACAACCTTTGGGCAAGTGCATTTTGTCTACATAGGAAATTTGTTTGTTTTGTCGCTTAATTTGTGCATTTGCATTCAGCTGGCGTCCACTTCACTTGGAGTTGTCATCATCCTCGACGTTGTCTCTGCTTCTTCTTCTTCTTCTTGTTCTTATTACTCTTTTTTCTTCTTCTTCTTTTCTGGTTGTTGTTGTTGTTGTGGATTTTGTGATCGGTAAAAGTAATTTGTGACTCGTTGTTCTTTCTTTTTCATGTTCTGTTTAAATCCGGGTTTCAAATAACAAGAAGCGTGCACTGAGAGAAAATTTTGGGTTGTCTTTGTGTATGAGTAAGGGAAAATGGGCTTTATATTACGATTATCTATAGATGAGGTGTTGGACATTGTTTGTCTAAGTCGATATATTTAGACTATATACCTTATTTCAATATATTATGCTATATAAGAAGATAAAGATATATAATTGGGGGGAAAGCGGGCAGCTATCCAATATTCGAGGTATTCCAAATTTGTATAATTTGAAATCTCTAGCTTTTGAGGTATTCAAGTTACGCTTAAAAACCCTAATTAAGCTATCGATTGTTATCGAAATCGGAAGAGCTATCGAAAAATAGAGACAAACTCATATTGCGCATGTTATACAGAAATATACATTTAGAATTTCAACTCTCTAGCTTAGTTTAAAAGACAGAAAGACGGGCTTGGCTACATTCACTCAGCTCGTCGTCCTGTTTAAAATATGATAAAATCTGTAAAAGATATTCTTAAATATATAAATAATTTAAGATCTATAAATAATCTTAAAATAATACACAAAAATACTCACAAAACTAACTTCCAACCAGGCCATTGCTTCGCTTAAGTGTTCTGACTTTTCCAAACCTTTTTCTCACAGTGTATTTGGGCACTTGTTGTTATTGTTGCCACCGCCGCCGCCACCGCCTGCGTACGCCCTTTCGTTTCCTTTGCTTTCCCTTCGCCGGCTGCGGTCAGAAAACTCTGCCTCGGAGCTGAGAGGTTCGGTTTCGATTGCCAGTTTCAACACTCGGCTTTGGGTTTTGGGTTGTCAGTGGTTGGGATTGGGGGATCACGGCTCGGGTTTATGCTTAGCTAGCGGTTTAGTGCATTCCAGGCTTGTGTCGAACATCATTTGCGTCAAATGAAGAAATAAACGTTGTGCCCGGCGCATCCGCCACGCTGCATACAAATGCAGTCGCTTAGCAGGCACACCTATACACACACACATACACACTGGCACACACACATGCACACCCACTTCAGTGGCACTTCCATTGTCCGGCGTTCCATCACGCGCCTGGATTACACTGTTGGCAAGGGTCGCCATGATCGGGAATGGGAATATCCGAAGCCAAGCCCTAGAATCCAACAAGTGCCTGGGTGCAACGCTGCTGCTTGGAGTTGGGGGAGGCGGGTGACGGGTGGCGGGAGGCGTGGCTGTTGTCAGTTCATCGAATCGAGTGTTATGTAAAATGTGAAAAGAAGTCATTAAATATGTGAAGCGCATATCAAATTTCATACGAATTGAACCTTTTGGGCTTTGGTCACATGAGAATTTGATGAACTGCCAAGCCGGACAACGTTGTTGTTGTTGTTGTTGCTGCTGTTGATACCTGTCTGGCAACTGGGCGCGGATCACTTGTTGCCTCAGCCACTGGCCACTGACCATTTGGCCATTTGATATGCCCGCCACTTGATGTTTATGAACTTTGTGTGCAGGTCAATCGCAGCAGTTGCTTTGCTTTTTCTTCCTCTTCTTCTTTTACGTTTTTTTGCATTCTCTTTTTGGCGTCGCTCCCTTAGCTCGTAATCCTTTTTTGTTTTGCCCACCCACGTGCAGACACAAAGAGCGGAAATTACGTTGCTGATGACAGAGCAAAAGCGGAAGAGCACGCAGCTCTCTTGCCAGCGGGGGGCACTCAGGACACGGCGCCCACGTAAAAATGGGCGGCGGGCGCAATTCGCTTAAAAGCGCTGCAACAACAAGTTCACATTTAGTTCGTTTGAGCCAATCGTTGAACTGAACATACGATTTTTGTTCATTTGATCACTCTTTTTAAACATGAGTCGTTCATTTTGGGGTAATTATTTCAAATTACTGGGACTTTCTTCGATAACAATAGCAAATTTCCCTTTTCACTAAAGTGCATCACTAAAGCGTGTTTAGTAAATGAGGGAAATTGTTAAACAAGCAAACGGGAATCAAGTGTGGAGCTGCACGTCTGAGCTGTGTTCTAGCTGATTGTTCATTTTATTGTTTATCTGAATCTTTTAAAGCAAAAGAAACTAATTGCTTTGCAATTAATTTAAATTATTATTTATTAAACTTAAATGTATCACATTAGCAACTGGCAACAATGAACAAAATGTTTGAGACACATGTCTATTCAGTACAAATTCAAAAGAGCCGAACTAGTTCATCGCGCTGAACTACTTCTGCGCATCTCTAATTCACCTCGCCCATTCTCTTCACAGCGAAACGTAACAGGAAGTGCGACAAAATTCAAAACGTACTCTGCAGCCGGGCATCCTGCTGCTACTACTGCTGCTGCCGTTGCTGCGGAAGCACGGAAAAGCCAAGGGGGGGAGGGGCGTGGCAGTGTAAAGAGGGCGTAAGGTAGTTGTAGCTGACTGACGGTCGGGTTTTGACTGGGCTGGCATAAATGTGAGCACGGCAAAAGTTGTGACTGCTGCTCTGTGTGCCCCAAAGGAGGAAGTGTTTGGGCAGTGGGCGGATGGGCGGTGCCAGGGTTAAGTCCTGTGCCAGGCTATATGCCCCATAGAGAGCACACACACACACACGCACACACTTGCACACAGACAGAGTGAGAGGAGGGCGACGTACTTTATTTCCTGTAAATGTCCTCGAAAATATGAACATTATATCCCGGAAACGGAAGCTGCAGCATTTGCAAGGAAGCAGGCAGGCAGGCAGGACTCGCAGGACTCTCTTGTGACTGAACTGCCTGGCAAACAGTCAGTTGGACGAACCCAGCCGAGCCCAGCCCTGCCCAGCCCAGCCGTGTGGGCTGATTAAAGTGGGTAAACAACTGACTTCGACGTTGAAATGTACACAACAGAGAAATGGTGGCAGGACTCTAGCTGGCAGGACTCTGACGATGACGTCTTTACATCCTGCAGGAAGCGAGCTGGGCTCTTAGCTGCCGGCAAAGGCATTCAGGGACATACAACAACAGCAACAACAACAAAATATAAAAACCTTTGCATCGAGGAAATGACGGAAGCTGCTTCAGCTTCAGCTTGAGCTCCGGCTCCGGCTCCGGCTCCGGTTGCTTTGGCAGGAAATCAACGTCGTGGACGTAAATTAAATTCCATGCAAAGTTAATTTTGTGCCACTCCCACACCCACTCCCACGCCCACCTCTTCCTCCATATCCATGCCGTAGACTATTTCCGCATCTTGCGAGCAAAAATCCATTTTGCAGCCATTTGATATGAGCTAAAGTTTTCGATATGCGGAGGAGGCTGATGGAATGCGGACAACCTATCCGGATGGAAAGGAAATAGAAGGAGGGCGGGAGAAGGGGTTCATATATTAATGGCTTAGCCATTAGCACTTGAATTCTGATTGAGAATATTCAATATATTTTGAGGTTTTTGGTTATTCGAGCTAAATGAAAAGAGAAAGAGATTGAGAATGAGATGGAGATAAAGAATGGGAATGAGGATAAGGATTAAAATGAGAATGAGATGAAGAATGAGAATGAAAATGAGAATGAGAGAAAGATCGAAAAAGATAGTGAAAGATAATGAGAATTAGATGAAGGTGAGATGGAAAAAGAGAAGGAGAAGAAGAATGAGAAACAGCTGGAGAATGAGATTGAAAATGAGAATGAGAATGAGAATGAGAAGGAGACTGAGATACAGAATGAGAATGAGAGTGAGACGGAGAATGAGAATGAAAATGAGAAACGCATGGAGGAAGATAATGAGAATGGGGATCAGGATGAAAATGAGAATGAGATGGAGAATGACAATATTACAGAGAATAAGGTGAAAAGTAAGATGGAGAACAAGACTGAGAGTTGTGAAACATATACGTATAATGTCGGTAGATAGCTTGCAGAGCTAAGTTCCAGTTGAAATCGATCAATATCGATATAAGATGGAGGACAGATGGTCCATTCACCATAAGAGGAAAATCTAGAGAATAAGGTAGGATTAGTTAGTAGTGTAATAATACCCGCCCCTTCTCTAGATACTCAGATATATATGATCTATTGAGGATATCCTACTCAGTATGTTTCCCAATTAGGAAATCTTCACTACATTCCTCACATATGATTATAGTGCTATCTGTCTATTCTTATCTAGCTGGAGCTGGAGTTGGCAGCTCTTGAAAGCCTATTTATAATGGCAGTTGGCAATTATAGTTAGTTAATCCCACACTCGGCTAACTCACCTGTATCGTGCCAGCTTTGGGTTAAATATAGACGCTTCTCTGTGTGGAGAATCCAAGATCAAGCCGTTCAACTGGTTGGATAGATATGTGGCTATGTAATTTGCGCCAATCATTTGGCCAACTTCAATCACATAGGAATAGGCAGTCGGCCAATGTACCGCTAGATGCTGGACCATAAACAGTGCTAGCCTAAAAGCCAATCCTCGATAGCAACAGCAACAGCAACGGCAACAATAAACGAAGCCTCTGACCAAAAGATTACGTGAAAGGTGAAAGTTGTGCGAGAACCGCAAAAGATGCGAAGCCAAAGCAGGAAACAGCTCAACTGAGTCTGGGAGAGGGAGACCAGGAGAGCGAGAGAGAGGGTGAGAGGTGCTCAGTCGATTGGTGAGAAACTGAACCGGACCCCCACCTGTCGGCAAGCCAAAGCTCAGGTGACTCTCAGACTCAGCCGCAGCCTCAGCCTCAGCTTCAGCCTCAGCCTCGGCCTAAGACCTGGTCACATTTCCGTATGCGAAATGTGGAACACTGGCACAGTAGCCGGCATCAACAACTCCTCTTCCTCCTCCTCATCCTCCTCCTCTTTGGCCATCTCTTTTCATCTCCTGCAGCTTCCATCAGCTTCTTCGTCTTCTTCTTCTTCTGCCCACCCATTTATGGCGCATGCGCGACCCACTGTTGGGTCCCAGCTTCTCGTCTCTCGAGTCTCGCGGACAGGTTGGCAGCCACTTACCAAAGCGGGCTCCACTCAATGCGCGCTTGCTCAGTTGCTCAGTTGTGCATTACCGCATTGTAAACCTGAATTCATCTGCTCCTCTTTCTTTCTTTGCCTTTGAGCACCCATTGCGGGTGCCTTAAATGGGGTATATTGGCACTGTGTTACATGGAGTTGGTTAAGTAACTTGTAATTGTATAATGATAATGATAATAGTAATGGAAATGATGATAATGATAATGATAATGATAATGACAAAGACAATGGCAATGACAATTACAAAGATAATGATTATGATTATTGTTCTGATATGACAATGACAATGATAATGATAGTGATAGTGATAATGATAATGATTATGATAATGATAATGATATGAGAATGATATGATATGGCAATGATAGTAATAATAATAATGAAGAGGAATAATAATTCAAATAATAATGACAATAGCAATGACAATGCCTATGACAACGATTATGAGAAGAAATGTAAGAATACCAATCACAATGATAATAGTAAGACTAATAAGAATGAATAAGGCAATCTAAATGACAATGACAATGACAATATAAACAATAATTATACTGATAATAATATTTGAATATTATTAATATTTAATATAAATTTATTGCACATCAATAAATTAGATTAAGAAATATTGTAGGGTATCTCTTAATCGGCCCGTCTATGACTAAGCCACTTTGCTTTTTATTTTACCAGGTTTTTTTTTGGCATTACAATTCCGGATGCTGTTTGCCTCCTCTCGGCATTGTTTTTTTAATAGATTATGAATGTAAGGCAGTGGGTGTCGCTGCTGGTGTTGGTGTTTGTGTTGTTGTTGTTGTTGTTGTCGATGTTGTTGATGTTGTTGTTGGTGGTGTTGATGTCGCTTAGCTGTGTTGGTTTTCGGTTTCGGCTGGTTTTAAGCCTCGTCTGGCTTTGGCTTCGTCATTAGACGGTAGCGTGTTTGCAGTGTTTGTAACACTTTTTAGTTAACGTCTGGCACTGGGTCTCGGAGTTGACTCGACTCGGCTTGACTCGAGTCTGGAGTGTTTGTTGAGGAAGTTATATAATCAGCAGCGCGATATATATGCTGGCAATATATATATGCCTCAATCAATTTATAACTCTTGCTAACCAGCTTGAAAGTTAATAACCAAAAGAGAAGACTGTGTGTGTGTTGGTGTGTGTTGTGGTGTGTGTGTGTGTGGGTGGGCAACTCGTAAGAGCTGAAGAGCATGTAACTGATCCGACTGAGTGCATATGCTATACGACAGAAGGTGCATGGGTATATGGGTATATGGTGTATGGTATACGATGTCGCAGCTGAGAGCTCGCAATGCTTCCTTAACGAAATTTTGCAATGGCATTTTTGAGGGATGTGAATGAGGCAGATATTGAAGAGGTTTTGATATATGTGAGAAAAGTTGAAAGTTCCAGTTGCCGAGGAAGAGGAAGAGAATTGGAACTATGCCTGAAGGATAGGGACAGTTTCTAACAGAGATTTGTATAAGAGTTTTTGATATATCAGTGATCTTGGCATAGATATAGATAGAATTAATATGGTGGTTACTCTGATATCTCATAGATACTCTACAATCTACTATTACTCTAATGTCGACTACTACTTTAATGTCTATTACTATCCTAATATCTACTACTACTATACGATCTACTACTCTACGATCTACTGCTCTCCAATCTACTACTTTACAATCTACTACTCTACAATACACTAGGGTACAATCTACTACTCCTCTAGTATCTACTACTATTCTACAATCCACTACTACTCTAGTATCTACTACTACTCTAGTATCTACTACTATTCTACAATCTACTACTATTCTACTTCTACTACTATTCTACAATCCACTACTACTCTAGTATCTACTACTATTCTGCAATCCACCACTCTCCAATCTACTACTCTCAAAACAACACTACTACTACTACCATCTCTACAATACTTTAACGATCTTTCGATCTACTCAAAGTGTGAATAGCTCTAATTGTGCTCCAAATCCACATTTTTTCCCAGCTATTGTCTGAGTTTTCCATCCATTCGAATTGTTAGCTCATAAAAAGTCGCATTTCATGTGCATTTCAAGGCATTTCCTTTTGTCACTTTGCCGTCGGGCAGGACATGTGTTTCAGATTCTGCTTCAGATGCTTCTTCTTTGTCAAGGATGCAGGATAAACTTCCTTTTGAGAAAGATTCCCAGGCTAAACCTGCTCTACGAACTGCGATGCTGCAATTAATTACACAGCATTTTTAATTTTTTTCCATTTTCCCATTTCCATTTTCCATGTTTTCAAGTGCGTGTGCTCAGCTCTCCTCCGACATCTACCTGTCTCGCTCGCACTTGCTCTCTTTGTCGCTCACTTCAGTCGTGTTGGGCTCATCATCATCTCAGCTTTGTTGTTGTTGTTGTTGTTGTAGCTTGTTCTGCTTTTAAACGTTTTCCAAGAACTGCAGCCAGTGGCCTAGACCCGAGCCCCGAGACCCGAGAACGAGACAAAAATCGTAGCTGAGTTTCGAGATCGAAATCGAGTTCGAGATCGAGTTTGAGATCAGCTCGCAGTCAGCGGAGCCTTCGGCTGAGCGGATGTGGTCTGCACATTTTCCAATTCTCTTTGGGTGTGTGTATGAGTGTTTATGAGTGTGTGTGTGTGTGTGTGTTGGACTGCAAGTTAGTGCTGGCAATTTAGCTTATTTCCCGTCAAATTATACCAAAAAAAAAAATATATTATGTAAAATACTTTAAAAATTAAATATGCTATAAATATGCTATAACAAATTTATATTATGTTTATATTTATATTTAAAAATACCAGATAAATTATATATGCCATAAATATAAAAGTACAGATACTATAAAAATACTATTAAAATAGATGCTGAATAAAGTATAGAAAAATAAATACAGTTTTTTTTCGTCCAGAACTAGCTTTGCTTGAACTCATTATGAATAGTTGTAGTGCAAATCAAATATAAACTCTATTTCCAATATAACTTGCTTTATGGTTTTTGCCATCTTAACCAGCTTTAGCTGGTATTCACCTTATTTTCCCTACTAGCTTTCCCACTTGGCTAGTTTCTAGCCAAAAAGTGCTCTGCACTAGTGCAACTAGTGCCAACTTCGCCTGCAACGACTTTAACTGCTGATCTACGCTGATCAAGCTATATTACAACTGATCGTGTGTATGTGTATTAGTGTGTGTGTTAGCGATATTTAATTGATAAAATTTCACATTCCACACGTTGCATGAAGCCACAGCAGCGACTCACTCTCTGTTTATCCTGGCCTGGAGGATCGATCGCCTCGATCCCGCCACGATCGCTGCGATCAGAGTCTGTCATATCGCATGGCAGTTGCACAATGCACTCGTTGCATGAAATCTGAAACCTTTCACCGGTCTCTGTGGCAAGCCAAACCTGCCCAAAGGCCAAACACTTGTGGCGATCGAGCGACGATCCGTCGATCGAGCGAGGATCGAGCAACCCCTAAGTTGTTCAGCATTTCGTTTGTTGCTTTGTGTTCTGCTTGGCTGCGTTTCATTTAGGGCGCTAAATTAGAAGAGACGAAACTCCGACGCGATGCGATGTGTGTGTGTGTGTGGATCGATTTGTGGGCGATCCGTTGCACAGGTCGTCTTTGATTTTTGATCGGTTTTTCCATTGTTCGAGTCAGGTTCACCTTTCCCACGGTTTCTTCTTTCCTCGGCTCAGCTGGCTGCACATTGTGTGCACTATATATATGTATATATATATATCCTCATCCTCATTCTCATTCTGATCCTGCTGCATGGCAACAATGTCAAAAAGGATCGCAACAATTAGTCATTGTTCTCGAGAGAGACTGGGGGAAATGTGTAACAATTAGGGCAACCAGGATCTGCACTTAATATCCTTTTTCCACTTTAATTAACGCAAGCAACTCGAGACCCTGGGCATGGGAGGGGCTGTTTCTGAAATACTTTTCTGCTTCGTTTAGATTAGCTTCTGTGAAGGTGGTCCATGGATAACGCCTCACTAATTCTCAGTTATTCCCAAACATATTTCGAATATTGTATACGAATTGAGCATAATTGAAAAATAATTAATTTTTGAATAATTATTCAGTTTGGGATACTATGGATAAAGACAAATGTGGCGTAATAGAGATGAAGCTGAAGCTCTTATATATTATGATAATGATAAAATAATATATACTTATATAATAGAATTAACATTCGGATAATAGTATGCATATGGATACGATACGTTCAAATAACGGAAAGTATCAAGAAATCTGAATATGGTGTTTTGAAACTATCCGTTATTTGAATTTATCTTAACTAATCTTGTCTTGAAAAGTTTAAAATTTCTATTTGCAATGAGTTCAGGGTATACAAAATTTGATAGATAGTCTAGTTATATACATAAGTATAGATCTATCTATATCTCTCTATATTTCAATCTATATATATTTGACATATAGAGCGATATTGCTATGAAACTTCAAGTCTGAATACCTATATATAATAATATATATGCCTTATATAACTTGAGAACTTGAAAAAATAATAGAAAATTTTAGTTCATCTATCTATCTATCTAAGATATCCTATACCTCTCGATCTATATCCTTTCCATAATATAATTATAAATAATATTCCTAATAATAATCTTAATGATAGATGATATGACATTCCAATCGACTCCCAGCCAGACAGCTTGGAAATCCTAACTGTATATGTAGCACAGTCGATATATAGACAGATATTTGTTGTATTATGGCTGCTCCCCCGCCTGCTATGCGAAATTTTTAGTGCTAATAATTTGTGCGATTGGCAAATGACCAAAAAGTGAAAAGTGAAGCGTCTGGAAGACTTCCGCATCGGGACAGATCGCCGGGCCACCGAGCGCAAGAAAGAAAGAAAAACTATTTATAGAGCCGACGTCTTGCTCTTGCACACTCACTCTCTCTCTCCCCCGCGCGCGCTCTCTTCTTAGGGATGGGCGCACTAAAAATTGTGTCTGGGCTGTTTCAATGTATTTGCATGTGTGTGTGTGTGTGTGTGTGTGTGAGCGAACTCTGGACATTGCGGCATTCTATTTTAATGTATATTATCTGCACTTGGGCATCGAACTTGCAACGTGCCACACAGACGAAAACTTTGTCAGATTGACGGCGGCAGGTTGCAAGCGCACGCACACACACACACACACACACACACACACACACCAACACACACACACACGCACACATGCGCAAATTGAAAATTAAGTAGCTGCCACCTACGACCCAGCAGTCGGCACGCCCACGCGCCCACTTGCCCACACGCCCATTGCAATGCGAAACGAAATGATTGCTACTGATCGCAGCAAATATGTTGATTGGCTCAATTGGACGACTATTTGAACTCTGAACCGCAATCCTGCTCGCTCGCTCTCTGCCCCTCTCTTAAAATCGTCTCGCTCTTTGCTTAAGCCAACGGCAACGGCAACAGCAAAAGCAACAGCAAACTAATTTGGGCCAATGCGCTAGAGCGGGAGGGTCGATCACTGACCGTTTATGGGCATTTGACTTCAAATGTCAACGTTGTTTGAGGGAAACTGGTTAACGAACTTTTCAACTCAAGACAAAGCAACAACAAAACAAAACAAAACAAAAAATGTCAAGCGGATGCAACGCAACTGAGCGCATCTTTAGCTACGTTTTTATGGCAACCTGTCAGTCCCTGCCTGCCCGCCGCCCGCTCCCACTCACAGTCAATCTCGCTCTCGCTGTCTCCCTCTCCCTCTCTCTCTATCTTTTTCTTTCTTCCGCTCTTACGCAGCGGCGCTCTCTTGCTTGTCTTGTCTTCACTAATTTATGCAGGCAAATAAAAAAGATTATTGTCTAACGGAAACGTCGCCGCAGTGTTGGTTAATTAAAGTTGGGGCATGAATGCCGCCCACATTCTATTAGCTCATCGATAAGCGATAATCAGCTGATTAACAAGTCAATCAACGGCCCACGCCACGCCCACGCCCCCGCCCACGCCTTCAACTAACGAAATAAAACTTAATATTTGTTTAAAATATTTTCAATTCGATTTGATTTGGTTTCGTTCATTAACAATTACCTACTAATTATGCATATTTAATTGCCATCTCGTCTCGATCACCTGTAAAAGATATTTTCATATAACCTCTATATATACACACACACGACGATTAAAGGAAATAAACAACGTGCAAATATTCGGAAGAAACATGAACAAGAACAAGAAGACACCGACAATAATAATAAGAAATAATAAATTAAAATTTAAATTTCAGTTAAATTCTCTTTGCTCGCCAGTTTTACGCTCTTAAATGCACTGCGCTCGCCATCTCGCTCTCGCTCTCTTCGCTTCACTCAATTGCGCATGCTCTCGGTCTCAGTTATTCGTCGTTTGCTTTGTTTATTTCTTACTCGCATGTTTTGAGTCACAACGTAAGAAACTTTCGTGGTGAGCGGACGTGTTGCTGCGGAACAAGACAAAAAAACACAAATCACAAAAAATCAAAATTTGTTGTACAATAATTATAATACCGTATTGTAATTGTGCAAAAATATTCTAAACTAAAATTAATTGAATTTGATTCAATGCGCCGCACGCAACAGCAGCAATAACAACAACAATAGCAGCAATAATAATTTTTTAAGTTGAATTTATCGCTTGACAAATCAAAACATAACAAAAAGCCAACGAGGCGAAATAAAAGTGTGGAAGAAAAGACGCCGCCAATGCTGCTGCCGCCGCCGCCGACGCCGACGTCGAGAATCGAGTAACAAAGCATAGAATAGCTAAATAACTGTGTATGCCAAGTTTTCCTGTTGTGGCTGTTCGTTCTCTCAAAATAAAAACGAAATAAACAAAAATTAGTCGAACAGAGCGCAACACAAAAAAGAAAGAAGAAGAAGAATAAAACAACAACAACAAGTAGTGTGCAAGCAAAAGTGAAAAGGAAGCAGTTTATTTATTGTTGTGTGTGTGTGTTTTCTACTTAAACGAAACGTGGGTGCAAAAGGGCCAGCAGCAACAACAACAACAGGGACCAGCACAAGTGCATTGCTGTGCTTGTGTATGTGTGTGTGTGTGTGAGACGGAAGTACTTTGTGCTCTCTTTGTGGCTGTGCTCTTCCTCCACAAACGTCTCCAGATTGCGCTCGATTTGTTTTTGTGTGTTTTGTTGTTTTTTCGGTGTGCCATTCCCTTTTGGCGTGACATTCGCTTTTGCAATGGCAAATAAGAAAACATATACAAAACACTTTTGAAAGCAATCCAAAGCAACAGCGGTCAACGCAGGATTAACGTAACGTAAAGCAGCCCGCGTACCTCGTCTCACTCTCTCCGTCTCTTCACAATGGCCACTTGACGTCGGGTTGCAGTATCAGCGAACGACGACGACGACGACGACGCAGCAGAACCAGGAAATCGACAGCAAAGTGCATGCATTTACGTTGCGTGACGTTCAGCATACGTTACGTTACGTAGTAGTGCTGCAGTTGTAGTTCAAGCGAGCGTCGTAGCAGTAGTAGCAAAAGAAGAAGCAGCAGCAGTAAGCAGCAGCAACAACAAGTATAACGCGTGTTCTCTGGATCTGGACAAACATATCCGCTTCCGCGTTGAAAGCTTATAAGAACGGCAAACAACAGAGACAACGGGTATTACACCAACAACAACAACAGCAGCAACGAAATACGTCACGGCACAGTGGGGCAAAGGCAAAGAGGTAAGCAAGCCAATTTCTTTTCTACTCTGCTAACTGTATACAGTGGGTGCTCTGTTGAGCGAAATTATGTTTAATGGAAGAGAGTCATTAAAAAAACGTAGATATTTGTTAAATAATTATTCTATAATTGTTATTATTGAAAGTAGAATTTCAATTTTCCTTAATATTGAGGTAAAGCTAAAAGTAGGATTCTGGTTGGTAGGAAAGGAGTTTTCACTGGATTTAATATTTTCATTCATATCTTATCATTTTATATTTATTACTTAATTATATTTCATATTTTTATTTCTTTTTATTTTTAATAATTTTATTTTAATTATGTCTTAAATATATTTTTATTTTATTTTTATTATATTTTATTTACATCTTTTTATTTTATTAAAAGTTCTTTTCTGTTTTTTGTGAACACGTTTCTCGTTGTCTTTCTGACCTTCTTTTATTTCCATATGTTTTGTTTCATATCGCGTCTTCGCCCCCATCTTCTTTTCACACTCCCCTACCTAAAGTTGTCACCCGCTCTAGCTGATAAATTTGAGCCGCTAATCTCTTCGCTTTAATTGTCTTTCATTCGCTGCGCTTTTTACTGTGTTCCTCATGTTCCGACAACAATTAACAACGATTCTACTCAGAGGTCAACAATTTTTGAATTCCTGCGTTGCTTAAGCGTTTTACAACACTGCCTTAATTTAGCTCTCTGCCAGATTTTGTTCTATTTTTGTATTGCTTAAGAGCAAAAAGCGCAGTTTTATTTGTTCTTCATATATATATTCATATACATATATATGTATATATATATAATATATATACGGAACTCAAGATTTCGCACCTCTCAATTTAAGATTAAAGCAATATGATATGACAAATGCGCTGATTGTACTAAATAAACTGTTTTTTGCTTTTTGCTTAGTTCCCATCAAGCTTAAACTATAACCGTTTTGTAAAGCTTTAGCACAGTGTGCGCGCGCTAGATAGAAAAAAAATTTATTTCTAATTTTTAATGCAAATTTTCAATGAATAATTTATAATTATATATATTTAATATGTGTATATTATATGTTTCATATATTTATATATGATAAAAATTAAAACAAATATATTTTAGATATAATAAAATATATATTGTTATATATATATTGTTATATATTTTATTATATCTAAAACTTTTTTAAAATTTTTATCATATCTAATATTACTTTGTTCTTCATACCAGAGTGTCTACTGTGTTTATCGGTCAAAATTGCAAATTCTATTTATAGTTTATTTTTATATATATAAATTCCATTTTTTTTTTCATATCTATCATTTCTAATATTAGCTGTTCTTCATGTCTGTGTGTCTACTGTACACACATACATTTTGTTGAACCATAATATTGAAGGCAATCGGTCGACTGGCTTTTGGTTCGCCTTTATTTCTTGGGTTTTTGGTTTGGGCTTGGGGTTCGACGGGTCTCTTGTTGCATGCAGCAATTTTTCTATGGAAGTGAAACAAAAGCGGAGCGTTAAGCTCCAATTGGATTGGATTGATGTTACGGTTCTTCTTGTTTGTTGTTTTTCTTTTTTTTTTGCTGTGTCTCTCTGCCTCTTGCTCTTCTCTACGTCAGCGAAATCTTATCTCGCTGCTGCTACAGCAGAATTCTGTTTATTTGTGCGCCTGCTGTCGCCGTCGACAGCGCTGCTGCTGCTGCTGTTGAAACGTAACAGCGAACAGTTCCTGCTTCTGGTTTAGCTACACCTACACAGACAGACACACACACGCTCAACATCGCACCTGATCATGCTCCCTCATGCCCTCTCTTTCCATCTCGCTCTCTCACCCTTAGCGCTAAGATTTTCGTCAATAAATTTGATTATGTGTGCTTATATGTATAAGTTATATATATAAGTGTGTGTGTGTGCATTTTATTTACTTAACATGTTCAGTTCTCCAATTAGCGAAACGTAGAAATATGGTACTCACACGCACGCACACACAGACATCTCTCCGACTAAATTTTTATGGATTTCTAGCCGTTAACTTTCCTGGTTCTCTCTCTAGTCATCCATCCATCTGTCTGTCTGTTTGTTGTGTCTGTGGGGCAGCGTAAATACAATAAATTAAATTCACTTCCGCATTGCTCCACACACAAACGACGACGACGCAACGTAACGGGTGAGTGTGTGACGGCGGCACACGTAAGAGACGCGCGCGCGACGCCTTAAAACGTAAGAGCAAGAGCGTAAAAATTGTACGGAAGCAAAATAGCAAAAGAGAGCGGCAATACGTTGACGACGACGCCGACGACGACGATCTGTCGGGTCAGCAGCATGGCAATTGGGGAGACACAGAAACACACACACACACACACACACACACATGACATGCTAGAGCAGAAACAGGTATAAAAAGTGTTCCGCGCAGCAGGTAGAAGGAGGCAGCGCAAAGGCAAATGCTAGGCAGACCAATGAAAGAAAGAGGAAGCATATGCCTATGCAATAGCAACAACAACAACGGCATTAATATAATGAAAAGTAAAGCAATTGTATGAGGCTCGGCTCTCTTTTAAATAAAAGGGCTCAATATATCAAATGAGCGCATTTTGTTGTTGCTCTTTGCTGCTTCTTCTTATGCTCTGCCATGCCATGATCTTTGAGTCACAGACACACACACACATGCACACGCACACGCAAGCCAAGTGCATTGAGAATGAGTCGCAGTCGACGCTTTTTTTCTTTTGCTGCTGCTGTTGTTGTTTTTTCTGTTTCTTTTAGTTGTTTCAACTTGCATGCGGAAGTAGCTGTGCATAGCAATTGTATTTGCTGGCTAGCTGGCTTTGCTTACTGTTGTTGCTGTTATTGTTGTTGTTTTATTTTCTTGCTGCGTGCTGTTATCGCCCATTGTTTGTGTTGTTTTTTTTTGCTGTTGCTGTGTGCTATATTGATGTTTTGCAATATATATATATATTTACACACATACATACATATTGTGTGAACACTTTACACTACACACACAGCATTATGACAGCCACTTGTGCGGCAACAACAACAACGGCCCATTTTATAGTGCACAAATATCACACTAACCTGAATTTGCCTGGCCATAAATGTTAGCAGCTTCCATTTATGCTGTCTCCAATTCGCTGCAGAAGAAAGTGCATGAGTGTGTGTGTGTTTTGAGCTTTAACTCCTATAAATGATCGTGCGAATTGGCATTAAAAGAAAAACAGACTCAAGCTGCCGCCCACACGCCTTTTCTCTGTCTCTCTCTCTCTTTCTCTTCGTATTTAGCTTACATTGGCAAGCATAAAATGTTTAATAAGGCTCACATAAAAAATTTGACAAAATTTATATAACAGCTTATAGACAGACAGACAGAGAGAAAGAGAGACGGCGAGAGCTAGATTTCTTCTCTTTTGGCCAAACTCTAAACAAACTTGTTTTAAATATTTCATACACCCACTATACACTGCACAGTGGTATCTTAACTTGTCATTTAATTGCTCAAATAAATTGATACGAATTATAACAGTATAACAGTTTAATTGTGTCTGCGATTTTGATTATTCTTTTTGTTTTTAATCCAAATATAACAGTATGACATGCAATCATAAATGTTTTGTTATCAATATTAAGATTTTATGGAAAATATAACAGTATAACACAATTTTGTGTATACAAATTCTTATACTTTTTCTTTTTATAGCAAATCGTATAACAGTCTAATGCGCAGTAAAAAATGTTTGGGTATTTTGTTATTATGACTTTAACTATTTAATATTACGGTATAACAAGATAAAATGCATGATTCTGTATATTAAACAATATAACAGAATATTTTGTATATAAATTGTTGATCATATATTTCAATATAACAGTATAACAGACGATTCTGTATACAAAATGCTGATTATATATACCTATATAATATAACAGTATAACATACGATTCTGTATACTTGTTATTATACATAACAGTTTGTTGATAGTATTTTTTATATATTATAACAGTATAACACAATACTGAGTGTGCAAGTTGCTGATTAACTTGTTATACTTTTTCTAAAGAACCAATCTGCTTTTATAGCAAGTACAATAGTATAACAGTTTAACAATATAAGTGACTAAGCATATTCTCAACATTATTCATATTGCTATCAAAACTCGAGCTTAATTACCTTTAAGAATGATCTGTGAAAATTGGTAAATCTTGAATAGACAATGACATCGATCATTTTCCGATGCGCGCTGATCATATTTTCCAGCCTCAACCTTTTCCCATACAAACTCGAACTCGAACTCCGCTAAAGCAATTGAGAGTAAGAGAGTGTGTGTGAGAGAGAGAGAGAGAGAGAGAGAGAGAGAGAGATGGCGATGGAGTGAGCTATCGCCATTGGCTGGGAGAGGAGAGGCGAATTGTTGTAACCTGTTGTGTGAATTTATGTTACGAACGTAACGTGTTTCAAAATATAGGAAGTCTTGCTTGACTTATGCCGCCGACACAGCAAATGCAACAACTAACTGTTATTGTTGTTGCTGTTGTCTATTATCTAACGACGCCAAAGAGAAAGAAACGAAACGAAAATAGCAAAAGCAAAGCGAACTGCAAAGAGAGCAACTAACTAACTAAACTAGCTAACTAAATGTAAAAAGAAGAAGAAGAAGAAAAAACTTTACTACATTTGCTTGTTTGTGGCACATTTTTAATTTTCCTTTGCAGCATGTGGCACACATACGGCGGAGAAGTTGCAGGGGGTGGGGGGGCTAAGGGGGCAGCTTAGCCAAGCAAGAAGTGGAGTAGAAAAAGTCGCTGCTTGTTGAAGTTGTTGCTGTTGTTGTCGATGCAACACAATTAGGTAATTTTCTTTCTACTTGCAACAGTGTGTGGCATGAGCGGAGATCCATGGATCGTGTGGACGGGGTGGGCATGTTGCGTGGTTAGACGTAACTGTAAAAAAAAAAAGAAACGAAAAAGAAAATGATGTAATGCACCAAAAAGGAAGTTGTCTTCTCTCCCCCACTCCCCCTCTCTTTCTATGTCTCCATCTCCCGCTGTGCTTGTCTTTCATGCTGATTGGTTAGTTTAAGTAGGTTATGAAGTAACTGTAATAGTTAGACTTGCCTTACCTGCCTTATCTGCCCTTCAGCTTAAGCCTAAATCCTAACTGTTGCCTACCTGTTGATTAACAATTGAATACTTGAGCCTTGGTGGTCCTCGAACAATTCAATTGTTCAGCTTCGAGCTCGAGTGTTCGATGAACTGTTCCGCTCCGCGCCGCGCCACGCCCCCTCCAAAGATGACACAATGAAAAATTTCGAGTTTTTCGTGGAAATTTGTGCTGTTCAGGCGGAAGGAAACGGCGACAAATACTTGAAGTTTTAAGTACGAGACCTTACGGAAAATGAAAGAAAAGATTATCCTTGACAGTCCTGACAGTGAAACCTCTTCATATGCGCTGCGGGAGGTCCAACAAAGGGAAGGAAATGGAAAAAATAGAAAGTTTTTAATAATATTCTTTAGAAAAAGATTAGAAATATATTTCTAGCTGAAGAATTTACATATCAGAAGTATTTAATAAGTACCATAAATACTTCAAATACTACAGTGAGCACTCGCAAACTAAAACACTTGAGATAATTCAACAAAAATTGTATGAGATTTATTAAAAAAATATCATAAAAATAAAAGGAAAGGAATCAATTTAACTTTTAATTTCTGAAGAAGTAAAATATTCAGGAAGTTCTTATATCCGAGTTGACACTGCATATAGACTGTATGCTAAGACCCATCGAAAAGTATTTATGTTTGTATTTTTGGCACTGGGAAATCGCTCATAAATCAATTTGATTTCGGCGCACGATATCAAAGATAAGGACAAAGCGTTACACAGTTATCAATAGGTATATATATGCATATATATATATATATATATATATATATATATATATATGTAAGTGTGTGTGTATGTGTTTGTGTGTGCGTAAGTTCCTATCGTAATCGCGTCGAAATGTTTCGATAAGCAAAGTCAAGTGGAAGAGCAGCGAAATACCCAAAAAAAAAAGAACACGGAACGAATATTATAGAGATAGAGAGAGAGAGAGCGAGAAAGAGAGAGAGAGGGTAGATTGCACCGATCGCGGGGCAGGTTAGAGGTGTGTGTATTTGTAGAGGTGTATATTTGTATATACTCGTATACTCGCGGTTATTAGGGCTATTCGACGGTAACCGGAAATGACGGCAGTTGGCAAATATTGGCCGCGTCTCTCAAGTGATATGAAGTAATCAGAAATGGATTTATTTTTGACTCTTTTTTCTTTTCTTACCTTCTTTCGCCTTTTTAAGCTGTTTGATTTGTTATTGTTTATATTATTGCGCACCACACGCAGATTTCAATTATTTTTATTACTTTTTAAATTATTTATTTATAGCCGAGCAAAAAGTAAAAACAATAAACGTAACACATAAGAATGTGGTAGTCGGGAGTGCCAGACTAGAGGATACCTTGCGCAGATTCACTATTTCAATTCAGCTTTTGTGAAGAGAAATATGATAGCAATTATAGAATAGACTTAACTCGTCATTCTGATCAAAAATATATATACTTTATAAATTTTAACAAAACCATTATACCCTAAATTCTCATTCTCAACTGCTTCAGCGTATAAAAAGAATTCTTTTAATCATATCGCTCAAGTGGAACTACTTCTTATTATTATTCTTTTTGTATAAACATGTATATATATTTATATTTATAATATATAGTACATATACCACACAGAGTTTTGGTTTGAAGCATATGAACACATAGAGGAAGCAATCGAAACGATGAACACTTCATGCAACAACAAAGTATTATCAAATCTAATGCACGTAATCGTAAAACATGATTTGCGATCAATTTCATCAGAGCATTTTCTTTATTTTGTATTTTAATATGGCATTATATCAGGGACGTAGTTGTGGCTCAGGATTTTTGGCTCATTCGGATATATATGCTTTTGATAACATTTGAAATATTATCACTCAAGTGACAAAGGTTAATTTCACATGACTGCACAATGACTGATTAGCTAAGAAGTAGGAGAAGAAGACAACTATCTCACTTTCGTTTAAGATAAGCTGAACAAAAATAAAACATATCAGCTTAATTTAAATTTCTAGGAATGGCTCGAGTATTATTTATAAGCGAAAAGCTAAAATGGTAGAAGACTTGAAGCTTCTGATATTGACATTTAGCTGTTTGGGGTGTGTTAATACTTACCCTAAATATTTAACATCAGCTTTAACATGCATGTTAAAAAAGATAATCTTAACTGCTAAGTCATTGTCATGCACAATTAGTCTATAGACACTCTCCCACACTCCCTTTTTCTTGATGATAATGATAATGAATATTTGACATAAGCTTTAACATGCATGTTAAAGCAATACTACTCGATTCTTCAGCTATTTATAAGCTTTTCAACCTAAGCAATCATTGTTGCTCCATAAAGTGAGCTTAAGTAACTCTCTCGACCCTTATCAACTATTAGACCGGAGTCGACGTCATATGCGGATGCAGTTCTCGATTGCAGCTGTTGGCGACGTGTTCGATGCTGTTTCCAGGCAGGCAACCAACCACAGAGACAGGCAGACCCACTCGCAGTCTGAATTCTGATTTGTTCAATGCACTTTTTATTATTATATTGTTGCATTTCCACATTTGAGCAAAAGCTGATAGCAATACTTAATAATATATATGAATATATATAAAAAAAAAAAAAAAAACAAACGGCGTCTATCTCTAGACAGAGAGGAAGGGAGAATCTAGAGTGTAGAGAGTTCATTATAATTAACAGTTAAAGTCGAGTGCACAATTGTGCAGAACAACAATAATATAATGATAATTATATAAAACAGAAGGAGACAGAGTGAGAGGGAGATGGAGATATGCAGGAAAAATGAAGAAAAGCTCTTGGTTGATAAGCGCAGCGCCTCGAGGGAAATGCCACGGACCAAGAACTAAGCACATAGAGTGAGAGATAGACAAGTGCCACAACAAATGCCAGAACGTGGCCAACAACTGGTAATGAGATAAAAAAGCATATTATATATAAGAAATGTGAAAAATATGAGCTAAGGAAATGTCATTCTAGACGACACTAACTCCTCACTATTGTCTCTAATGGACTAAGCTGAGCTAAGGTTTGCCGCAGCGCCTGAAGCCAAGTGTTTCTGCTGCTAATTATGAATTTCGGCGACAATAGGAAACAACAGCAGCAGCAGAAGTAGCAGCAGCATCAACTTGCCACAAGTTGCATCAACTGGCATCATCAGCTTGCATCAACTCAGCTCGTTGAGCAGCCTCGTCGCCTCCTTGGCGCTCCTTCAGAAGCGCTTTGCTACGTGCTTTTCGTGTCAATTTTGTGTGTCGTTTGTTTTACTTGGAAAATTATAATATAATCTTAGACTTGCCTTGCCACACGCTGCCGCTCCCTCTCTCCATAGACACGCGGACACGTTGTCAGCTTCTTAGCAATGCGCCTCGAGCTCCACTTTTGTTGTGGCTTTTTTATATCATTTGACACTTGGAATTGATGTTGCGACATTCGCTTGAAAGAATTCACTTATGACAAATGTCATCAAAATGTTGAGTTAGCTCAAAAGTGGAAAAATGGAAAAGTGGAAAAGAAACGACATTTTTATAGTCGTAATACCCATTGAGCTGACAAATGGATGACTAAACTATGACTTTTCAACGACTGCGAGCTACATATGCACCCAAAACATTTGCAAAGACAGAGAGAGAGAGAGAGAGCGAGGGAAATTGACAGTGAATTGCTTGCATGAAAGATTAATTGAAGAACATATAAAAGAGATCAAAGATCGTATTGCTCAAGTCAGGAAGAAGAATATGGGAGTCTGATGATTAACAATTCGAAATTCTTAGAAGTAGCGCAGAAGAAATAAAGATCACTGGAGGATCAGTGGATCAGAAATTGACTAACAGATCATGTATGATCTACTCCAAAGATCCCGGTTTTGATCAGTTTCGGAAATAAAAACTTTTAAAGCTAAAATATTTAGTGAAATCATAATAACTGAGTTGAAAAGTGATCTCATCTTAAGATCATTTTGCTTAAATCGATAAATATTCTTTACAATGTGAAGTTTTTATTATGAATCAAACTAAGAATCAACAAACTATTTTAAAGATCTAGTCATATATCGCTTATAGAGCATAAAACTTTCGATATGACTAATCGTGTTTTACGTCACAAAATTCCTGTAAAAAATTGCTTCTGACGAATCGCAATTTGATCTGTTGTAAGACATATTTCAGACAACTATCGATTGAATGTTTGCTTATCAGTCGTAGAAACCGCAGGTTGACAAAGCGTTAGATAGAGACAGAATGAGAGAGCGAGAGCGAAACAGAGAGAGAGGGAGATACTCAGACGCTGTGCTTGTAATGACTGTGTTTTCATTTGATCAATAATTCATGTCTAATGCTTATCGCATGTCAAGACAATGCGCGCTAATTTACTTCCCATTGATTGCGATATATGTGATTCTATATATATATACATATATATGTTTTACTATATATTTTTTTTGCTTGCAATTTCCTGCACTTTATGCTAATAGGAAATTTTGCGTCTTCAAGAACTTTTTGGTAATTTGTTTTAAGCTCAGGAAGTGAATCGAAAAGGTATGTGAAGACCTTCTTCGAATGAGTGAATGAATGATCTATATATATTTATATCTCTATATTCATATCTATATCTATTTGTATACCTTTATCTATGGATCTATATCTATATCCATATCTATGTCTATCAATCAAGCAGTAGCTCTGTTCAGCTTCAGTCACGCCTGTCTATCCCAACTCTCCCTCCGTTCCCTTCGATTATATAGCTTTAGTTAACTAACTGAGTTGATTGTGATTATATAGACATTGCTTGTTCGGTTCCACGTCGCCGTCTTTTATATCTATTTTTTTGCCTTTTTGTACATCCGCTTCCGCATTTATTAAGTGTCTTTCCACCAGAACGTTTTTACAATTCAGGTTTTGTTTTTGCTTTTTTTTTTTTCGCCAGAGACAGTCATCTAGCCAGTCAGCCAGCTAGTCAGCGAGCCAGCCAGCTAGCAGGCAGGGGCTTTGTTTCTGCTCGGTTTTATTTATATTTTTTCCACGTATACCCTGTAACTGTAGATGAACTAATAAGAGGGCATTTGAGGAAGTGCTATAAAGCTAATTAAATGGGGAAATAAATTTGAATGCTGGAAATGTTAAATCAAATGGGAACTGAATAGGAAGAATTTTTATTTTAAGGAAATTATATTTATAAAAATAAGTTATATAAACAAAAATAAAATCAAATTAAAATAAAACAACAACAAATAAAATAAAATAAATAAATAAATAAAAGAAGAAATAAAAAATTTTCTATTTTATTTTATATAGAATATTTTTAAGCTAGAATTCATAAGATTTATACTTGCTACATTAATATGAGTATGATTATAAACTGTGACAATTATGACTGACTAAGATCTTTATTGCCAATTTCCCATTTCCCTACAGGGTATTTGTTAGCACAGCACACTCCCCGCACATATTTTCCACTAGTTTTTTTCGTTCATACTTCAACTTTTTTTTTTGCATTGCTCTCTGTAATTAAGATGCGAGGCGCGATCGTTGCGACCAAAACGAGCAGCGCGATCAACGATCAAGCCAAAGTTCTTGACAGAGAGCGCGAGAAGAGCAGGGCGGGTATGAGGCGGTCGGGGGGTTGAGGCGGAGCAGAATAGCTGGTGGCTGGGCTGCATGCATGCCTAGATCTTAGCAATGTGCTTGATTACCAGCGCAAATACTAACTACCGGTTTAGATGCCGATCTTCGATATAGTTGGCTGGACGGGGACGCGACTTGGATTCAAGCACAACTTGTCTGCGACTGTGGCTTTTGGCTTTGGCTTTGGCTTTGGCTATGACTATGGCTTGGATGGCTCACATCCGTGCTGGACGCTGATCTAATTGCCCATTTGCGGCAACAGGAAGCTGACTCGCTTGTCAAGATCAATTGGCTGAAAAGAGAGCGGAACAGAGAGGTAGGGAGGGAGAGAGGGAGAGGGAGAGGGAAAGAGCAGCTTAAGGTGATCGAAGAAGGAAGTCGCTGGAGTCAAGTTGTTGCGCCGATCGATTGGTTTAAGGAGAGAAAGAGAGAGAGAGAGAGAGAGTGGGATGGGTGATCGCGGAAGTCAATGGAGTAAATTCGTTGCGATTTCCATGTCAAAGGCAAATATATTTTGTTATGAACAAACAAAGCAGTTGCCTTCCTGCCACAAGCTTACCTATACACACACAAAGTCAAACACACGCATACATATATACATAATATATATGTGTATAGTATATCTGTATCTAAGAGTTTTTGCGTTATCTTATCTGTTCATATTTGTTATAAACTTACTGGAAGAAACAAAAAAAAAACACCTCAAGCAAATCGTAAACATTTCGTAATACATATAAACATTATAGTGGAAGTATGGCACACGCACACACACACACACAGGCACAGGCAGAGGCACACGCACATGACAACAACGGAACATGTTGTATCTATAGATCTCTCCTTGCTTCTCACTCTCTCTCTCTCCGTCTGTCTATCTATCTCTGGTTGGTTGGTTTTTCTTGTCTATATCTTGGCTGCTATCAAAGACGACAACAACTAATCCTAGTTTACAGATATATCAGCTATGGCCCACACTTGCTCAAGGTGTATCAGGTGTGTATGTGTGTGTGTGGCTGCTTATCAAAAATCTGTTTGATGGACTAGGTTCAGGGGCGCTTTTCTCTGATTATGCAGGGCATACAAAAATATAGTACGTCTAAGTACATATTATAGTATTTAGTATAGTAAATGATATAGTAATATATATAGAGTGGTTTGTATAATGTATAAATAATAGTAGAGAGTATATGGAATAGTATTCAGTTGAGCTAATGATAATGATAACATCTCATATAGTAACTCAAAGAGAGAGGCTCTCAGATGGAGAAATGAAGATCAGAATGAAAGTTCTAATATGAAGATCAAATTATAACGAGTATATATGCTATATAAAACAAGTAAGAACGTTGCAGTCGGGCGCTACCGACTGCGGGATACTCATTCACACCCCCACAGATCACGCCCATTGCCACGCCCACAATTGGTTTGTACATATATAATTTTTTGGAAATCAATAGAGGAGATCAGCAGTAATATCTGTATATAATTCTGATTTTCTCACTGAGAATCGGAAAAACGTAAAGTTTTTCCCGATTTGCCACGCCCCCAGTAGGCGTAGACATATAATTTTTAGCCAGTTCTTAGAAGTAGTGAAGGGTAACGTAAGTGTGAAATTTGGATGCTTACACTCAAAAAATGCGAAAATTACAGGGTATTTTTTAGCCGGGCATACCCCATAAGGGGCGTAAAATTTATTTTTGGCGCATCGATAGAGGAGCTCACCAGTAACTTACCATCCAATTTTGAAGCTTCTAGCTCTAAAACTGTAGGAGCTACAAACTTTTGCGGTTTGCCACGCCCCCTATGGGCGTAGATATATCCGCCATATCTTTTCCAACTTGGGTTGTCAACCCGAGTATATATACCAAGTTTCAAGTCTCTAGCATCAATAGTGCTCAAAATATAGCAGAATTTGAAAAATCACTATATAGTCAGATCCGATTTGCCACGCCCCTAGTAGGCGTGGATATATAGATTTTTGGTCGATCTTCATAGGATCGTATCAGTAACCTACGTGCCAAATTTGGGCGTTTTAGCTTTAAAACTGTAGAAGATACAGTTTTACCCGATTTGCCACGCCCCCAATGGGCGTAGATATATCCGCTATAGCTTTTTCAACTTGAGTTGTCAACACAAGTATACATTCCAAATTGCAACTCTCTAGCACTTCTAGAAGTAGTGTTTCTGAGGTATGGGCAAATGCATTTTCCGATTTGCCACGCCCCTAGTGGGCGTATCGGGAAAATCTTGACACTTTATAATTCGAGGGTATACACGAGTATATATTCCAAATTTCAACTCTCTAGCATCAAAACTGCAAATGGTTTGCGTTCATACGGACAGACGGACGGACAGCGTGACGGACATTGCACAAAACCAATATACTCATTTCACTTTGTGAATGAGTATAAATATGTATTATATGAGTTCTATATACATTTATGTATAGATTAATAAAGTCTTCAACGAATATAGTCTATATAAAGTTAAAGATCTTTGGCAAAGATTTCCATTTACTTTTGCAAAAAAAACTTTATGATCTTTTTCAAATTTTTATATACCTTTATCTAAAGCCCATCTAGAATTTGGGTTTCGATTTTATAGTTTCCTCTATTTTGTAATTATGAAATAAAATATTTGGATATTTTCTTTTCGCCAAGATCACTTTTCTATCTTATGAACTTGTGTTGAAGTTTTAATTCTTCAATTTCAATTGTCTTGCATTGGACCCGAACTTTAACCTGACCTCAACACAAGAAATACTTACGAGACTTGCTGCAAATGCTATGATCATTTGCCAATTATTAGAGAGAGGGAGAAACAGAGGAGGAGAAAGAGAAATGGAGAGAGAGAGACAGACAGAACCAAGGTATGAAAGGTAGAGGTAAAGAGAGAAATGGAGAGATGATATAGAGAGAGAGAGAGAGAGAGAGAGAGTTAGAGAGATGGAGACAGAGATATTGAGAAAGAGAAAAAGAGAGAGGGAGAGAAATGGAGACAGAAAATGACTATAGACAGCGAGCCCAAGAGAGATAGAGAGACAAATGGAGGCAGAGAAACAAGAGCTGATGACAATTGACTTTAGGCTATTTACTTAGGCTTGTAGAATAGAGAAAGGGTATACATATATGAGTGTGCATGCGTGTGTATGTGTGTGGAAGGGTATAGGTTATATACATACATATTAATGTATATATGTATATGCATAACTATTGCTACTAATTGAATATGATGGGCACAAATGATGCTGATGATCATGTGGTGGATGTGGACGATGATGCCACTGTTCCAAGTGGCAAATTAAGTTGCAAGCTTGAAGCTATCAAACCTAGTCGCTAGAAGCATGCCAATGCAACATTTGCATGTTGCTGTGCCCCTTAGTTGTATGTTGCACATACGCGTGGCAAGCTTAACGAGCGCCAATGCTCGAGCGTTTGATGAACTCATCGAGAAGAAGAAGACGAAGGAGAGGAAGAAGCAGAAACAGAGAAATATGATTACAGAGTTTTTTTTGGTTAAAAGTGGTTTAGGTGAATAGCTACCGTAGATGATGATCATCATAATGATGATGCTGCTGCTAATGATTATGCTAATGATCATCAGCGAAGGGGTTTGCATATTAAAAAGGTTATCGAACGTTTGATATCATTAAGCATTTTATTTGAGCTTTCTGTTGTCTACGATCTACAACTCATATCATTAGAGAGCGGCAGAGAAACCCCCGCACACAGACACAACAATACAATAAAAAGATATGCGCAAAGCATAAAAGATGAACCATGAGACAGCAGAAAACATAAAACAGAAAACAGAGAAAAAATCAACTCAAGTCAAGCTCCACATTAGAACAAACATGCACGTAACGCCTAGAAATGGACCCAAAAAAGAAGAAGAGGTGGAAGAAAACAAAGAACTGAATACAAAATTGTTTTTTTTTTTCTTTATTTCTTTGCGGCTAAAGTTCAGGCGCGATCTTGTCGCGTGATCAACAACTAATAACCCAAACTAAAAGTGTTGGAATAGATCCAAGAGATCATAAAATTACATCAAAAACAAAAATCATATAGCAAGACGAGTTCCATGGAAACGCTTGAAGAGTTGTTGAATGCTGATCGTACATTGATCGCGTTGGGTTCAGGTTCAGGTTTTTGCCTCAGACTCAGACCTTTCTTTTGCTGTTGGTTCTTCTTCTTCTCCCACAGCTACTGCTGCTTCAAGTGCGTAACGATGATTGATTTGGTTGCTGGCTGGCTGACTGGCTGGCTAGCTGGCTAGCTTTCTGCTGGATCAGCCAAGCAAGCGACGATCGGCAATCGGCGATCAGAATGTCTGTCTGTTCATCGTTTGTAGCTTGTGTGTGCTCCACAAAAAAAGTGCCTACGGCGCTTTAAGCAAACATTAAACAACAACAGCAACAACAACAATACAAAATTGTGACGATCTAGACAGAAATTGTAGCGTAGATCGTTTTGCTGCTGCTGTTGTTGTCGCGATCGCGCGAAGAAGAACCCGGAATTGGCGTCTTTTTCTCTCAATATATATATGGGGTTTATATATGCTTAGCCATAGCATACGCTCACGCGCTTGTTATGCACGATCAGTTCGACGTCTATTTGTATATATACATATATATATATCAATATCTGTATATATATATCTGAGTTAACGCGCTTTCTGGCAGGGGAGGGGGAGTTAGGCTTTGAGCTTTACTTTACGTGTCTGTTTTTTTTTCTTTTTGTATATTTCTTCTTCTATAATATATGCGCTGTTTTTTTTTCTTCTCTCTACTTTGAGCAGTTATAAAGCAAAGCAGGTCGTTGACTTGGTTTTGAATTTTGTATATTTTTTTTGTGCTTATTAATTGAGTATTCGATATGCCGGAATATGGCAAACGATCTAACCAAATGTAAATTTTATACAAATTTAGGTATATATACATACATATATATGTATATATGTTTAGATATTGTTATAATATAATAGCGACACGTGCAAAACACACGATGATCAACGCGATTTACAATTGCTGTTTAATACTCTAGTGTTAATTGATAATGATTGACATGGGGTATGATCGACTGAAGTAGTTTATTTGTATATATTTCAATATCAAGTTGATGTCAATTGATCGATAACTTCTTTCATTCCAATTGATCGATAATTTCACTAATTTCAACTAATCATAACTTTTTTCATTTTAATTTATTGATCATTTTTTTCATAAGTTAACTGAATTACCTTTATTTACCTATGCTCTGAAATTTGTATAACATTCGAAGCAGATTCGAAGAATTCTCAAAGAATTTATAATTTGATAATTTTCTAATATTATAATTAAATCACAGTCACAGTATATTTTCGTCGAACACAATAGCCTACTTTTACATTGCTTTCTTTTTTCTTGTTGTTCTGAGTAACCCTAAGCTCATTGAATTTCATGTAGGCGACACTCAATGCACAGTCTTCAGATCCTATACCTATATATGAATCTACATCCACTTTAAGGGTTGTTTTCTGCTAAGAGCACTTCAGAACTGTTTAGCTGATAAAGAAAGAAAAAAGGAGAAGGAGAAGAAGACCTCATAAAAGAGATCAAATGTCAACTGGCAACACATGCGCATTGCTTTTGTTGCCTTCGCTCCGCAGCCGGAGGAGGTTTTCCAAGAAGAAGCAGCGGCACCAGCAGCAGCAGCATCTATAAGATGTAAGTGCATCCGCAGGTACGCATTTCCTTATGCCCGTACTCCCAGATCTCCTTCCCGTTCCACTCCAACTGTTGAGCACTTCGACTACCTGCTGATGCTGCTGCTCGCTCGCTGAGGGGTCGTTCGGCCATCATTAACAGCAGAGTGAGAGGCAATACTCTCTCTCTCGCTCTCTCTACTTGCCTTGCAGCTGTGCATTCGAACAGGCCGTTAATCTTAATGCGCCGTGGCGGCTGTCGCTTCTGCCTTTTTATGTTATCAGATTTTTCTTATTTTTCTCATCGTTCGTTCTACTGCGCAGCAGCAACAGCCAGAGCCATAGCCTCAGTCAGAGCCATTGCCACAGCCACTTGATGCACACAGCCAGTGGCGTCGGCAGCGGGGGGTAGGATGTGCCTGCGGAAATTACTCATTAACTTAACTCTCAACAGCAGCAGCAGCAGGGGCAGAGCACGATTGGACTTTAAGCGTGAATCACTGCACGAGAGAGAGGACAGAGAGAGAGAGAGAGAGGGAGGGAGAGATATAGAGAAAGGAGGGGTATTGCTCCTTTGATAGATGATAGGTCTGCAGCGTATTTCCTCTTCTGATCTGAACACATGAAGACGGACTAACAAAGTGTTTGCTAAGCACGCACTTGACAGAGATCGAGAGGCTTACAATCCAATTAACAGTTAGATAGGATATTTTTGGGTGAGACATATGAACAAAAGAAAACTTACTTTAAATTTATAAAATTTCAAAATTATATAAAATGAACTTCAAAATTTTAAAGAACTTGAATTCCAAAAGTAAAAACTATTTCTAATTAGCTGAGATGAAAAGTATGGGGGTTATAAAATGCCGAAAAATATATAATCAATTTAGAGAACTTTAATCGCAAAGTATTCCCAATTAGTATATCCCTAGAGAAATATATAATAATAAAAAACTTACTGTAAATGTATCAAATTTCAAAAGTTTTTATCATAATATTTATATATTATATTAGATAATGCTTATATAATAATGCTTATATAATGCATATAACTATAATCAATATATTTGCTAAGACCCAAATCTTTAGCATATTTTCATCCATCCTCTATTTACAAATCGATATTTACACTACTTAGCTTCTGGCCATTCAAAACCTGTAAATCAATCAATTATCGCTAGGCTTTTATATATACAAATCTGTTTCAAATCAGGCAAGGTCATTCATTATTTTGCAATCGACAACGTGTATAAATGATCGATAAATTATCGGCAAGAGTATAAGAGTATACAGGATGCTCGCTTGCCTGCCTCTCGCCGTTCAATTTCCTTGGCCATTTTTCTAAACGACCCCATTTTCCTTGTCTGGCATTTCCGATCCCACACGCCCAGTCGTATCTTAAACGTGTTGCCCCCACCCCTGGCCTCGCCTCATCTCAGGCAATTTCGCTCAAAGCGGAAATCTCTGCATAAGCAAAAATTCTTTTGCACACACACACACGCATAGCCATGTATACAAACATTCCTTTGACCACACTCTCTCTTCCTCTCTCTCTCTTTCGCTCTCTTCACGCTGCAGTTTCCTATGCGAGTTTTACCTTTTACATTTCTTATTTGCTGTCGCCTTTCTTGTTGTTGTTGTATTGAGATCTCTGCTGCTGCTGCTGGCATTTTTCTAAACTGATCGTTTTATAATTTTTCGTTTGTAATTTCCGTTGAAACCGGTTCGCCATCATCCGCATACCTAACTACCTGTGCCTGCTGCCCCCTTCCCCACACCTCCTGCTCCCCTCGCCTCTACCCTTTGTGCCTGCTGTGTGTTCGTCGTTCTTTCAAGCCGCGCCTCCTTCGTCGTTGCCGTCGCTTGCTGTCATCTTCGCTGGCTGAGATTTAGAATACACACATACGCACACATAGCGACTGATTGTACGTATGTGTGTGTGTTTGAGTGTATTTATATTCTTATTCTTCTCGCATTGCGTGCGTCGCCGCGTTTTGTGTTCTGCTCTTCTGCCTTCTTTCACTTTGTTGCTGTTGTTGTTGTTGCTGATGCCTTTTGGTATGATGAACATTCATTTGTCATTTTACTACGTGCCACCGACTGGTTGAATGTTTATTTGTAATTGTTGTTGTTGTTGTTCGGAGCGGGCGAACAACATGTGTGTAGTACAATATGTATATGAATTTATTTTAGTCAAATTAAACCATATGTTGTTTGCGGCAACCAAAATAACACGTAGGATCGCCCATGCATACATACAGACAATACAATACATGGACAGACATGCATACATACATACGTATGTATGTATGTACATGTGTGTGCGTGTGTACACCATCAGCAGAGGGCAGCAGCACCTCTTAAACAAAACAAATAGACCCCCTCTAAGTAAAAGACATGTATATATATTTATACATACATACATACACACACACGCATATGTATGTGTATACAAATAAACATGTGTATATCCCACAGTGCGGGCAGTGATCATCGTCATCACAACATCATCATCATCATCATCGTCATCTTTCTCATCTGTTATGCCTGTCTTCTCCTGTTTCTTGCTCAACACAAAAAATAATAACAGCAACAATAGCATGCAAACACAATATATTGCTCACGCGCGCGCTCTCTCAGTTGGCCTATTGGCATCTCGCTTGCACGCTTTTGAGCTATAGCTTAAGTAAATTTCTTTGCTCACTTGTTGAAATGCTTCCCGGAGAATGAGGAAGTTTCTGTTCTGCTGCTGAGAGCGCGATGAGATAAATTTTAATGTGTGTGTGTGTGTGTGCAACTGGGCAATGTCTGAACGAAATACAGGGTGCGCCTGTGTAGCTGCTTCTTGAAAATTGGCTTGTTGCTCTCTTTACCCACTGGCGGATTTATTAGTCGTCGTCGTCGCCGTCGTTGTCGTTGCGCCAACATCTTTCACCCGCTGCTGCTGCTCCCGCTGCTGCTTTTGAAACGGGTTTTGTGTATGGAATGTGCACTTCCGTTTGCTGTTGCCGCTGCCTTCGTCTGCTGTTGCTGCTGCTGCTGCAGTGATATGCCCGGCAAGCCTAAATGGGTACGGCTTTCAAGTTTCTTAAAGCACGCAGCAGTAGCTCCCTTCCCACTTACCGTCGCAGACACCCCCACCTTAACGGCTGCGGCATCAATACATTCGTTTATGTTGAAATCTTACAGCGATCACGCTAAAGATATGCATGAGTATGTGTGTTTGTGTGCTCGATTGTGTGTGTGTATGTGTACTGGGCTCCATGTGTTGTCGATTTGTATATGCACACACACACACATGTGTATTTGCTTGTCGGTGTTTGCTTTGTACACATCCGGAATAGTAGCGTCAGCGACGACGACGCCAACGCACATATTTATGGCAATTACCATATTGAGCAATTTTCAATTAAAAAGCTTAATTTCATATGCGTATATACACACATGTATGTATGTATGCATAGACATTAGTGAAAGCTCTCTTGAGTGTAAAGACAAACAGTTGTCCTGTTAAATGACAAAATTACCCAGAAGGGAATTTTAGTTTACAGAGCAACGAGCTGAGAGTCATGTCAAAGGCAGTTGTTTAGCAGCAAAGCTTTCACTTGATCGTTTCCTGCGGGGGTGTTTTTGGCGTGAGAGGAAGAATAAGAGCAAATGCTAATACAGTAATTGAGCGTGTGTGTGTGAGTGTATTGCGTATTGATTCTGACTCACGCTTAGCGTGCTGTCTCTCTCCCGCTCAGCTGGTTTGCGCCTGTTGCGCTGCCCGCTGAGCTGATTTGTTTATGAAGAAATCTGATTTGCTTGGAATGCGATTGAGTGCTATCTCTTCCGATGCATGTGTGTGTGTGTGTGCGTGTATACAGGGTGATTTTGTATCTGGTAACATGTAGGATGATTATTATGAACACATTCTAACTTTTGCTAATATTCCATTATTTTCTTCTCTTTTCAGATTTGTTTAATCTAGTGGCGTTTGCATGTCCAAAATGAAAATGCTTCCAGTACAGCTATCACTGAATCCGCTCAATCCTGGCATCTGGGGCGATGTCATGTGGCGCTGCCCCCCACCCCCGTCCAGCCAATTGGCTGAACTTAAAACACAATTGCCACCATCCTTGCCATCGGATCCGCGTCTCTGGAGTCGCGACGATGTGCTCGTCTTTCTGCGCTTTTGCGTGCGCGAATTCGATTTACCCAAACTCGATTTTGATCTCTTCCAAATGAATGGCAAGGCACTGTGCCTGCTGACCCGTACGGATTTCGGCCATCGTTGTCCCGGCGCCGGAGACGTCCTGCACAATGTACTCCAGATGCTGATCATCGAATCGCACATGATGCAATGGCATCTGCCCAACAGCCCCGTCACGCCCACCGGCCGCTATCCGCTGTCGCCGCACAGCCACCCGCCGACGCCCACCTGGCCGCCATTGAATGCGCCGCCCGGCGCCGACACCGGCAGCAGCAGCAATCCCTTCCACAGCAGCAGCAGTGTCGCCGCCCACATGGCCGCCCACCACTTTATGGCGCCCAACTCGGTGACCCTCAGTCCGCCGCCCTCCGTTGACTCGCAGGCCAGCAGTCCGCCGGAATCGGCGTCCGGATATCCGAGTGCTGGCGCCTCGGCCGCAGCCATGAGCAGTGCTGTCGCTGCCGCAGCCGCAGCAGCAGCGGCGGCAGCAGCAGCCGTCGCCGGCTCCTCCAGTGCGAGCAGCACAACCAGCAATGGATCCGCATTGAATGGCTGTGTGCAGCCGATGAAGGGCATTCAGTCCAGTGCCAGCAGCAATCACTCCGACTCCGAGGAGGAGTACGCCGAGCCAGCCAATCAGAGCAACAACAACAACAGCAGCAGCAACAACTGCAGCAGCAGCAACAACAGCAGCCACAGCAACAGCAACAACAACAGCAGCAACAACAACAAAGTCGCTGCTCTGCCTCTGGCGCCGCTGTCCTACAGCGCAGGCAGTCCGCCGGGCACGCCCATTCACAAGGACATAAAACCCAATTGGACACAGCAGCTGACTAATAGCTTTGTCAGCTCCTGGTCACAGCAGCAACAGCAACAGCAGCAACAACAACAACAACAACAGCAGCAACAACAATCGCAACAACAAGCACAGAAACTGACGCTGGAGAATGCGGCGGGCGCGATTGTTGCCGCTGGCGGTGGCTCGATATCCGCACCAACCACGCCCAGTTATATGTACAAAGCGAAGCGGGAGTTCTTTCCGGAGAACTCGGAACCAAATACAAGTGAGTGAAGCGAAGAATTATTGAAATTTTGAATAGATAAATGATTATCGATATAAATTGTTGTCTATAAACAATTTCTATTATAATTTTTGTACCAATTTCAATTTTAATTTCAATTACTATTTATCGATAAACCGACTAATCGATATTGCTTCCACAGATGGCCGTCTCCTTTGGGACTTTCTGCAGCAGCTGCTGAACGATCGGAATCAGAAGTACAGCGATTTGATTGCTTGGAAGTGCCGCGACACCGGCGTCTTCAAGATCGTCGATCCCGCCGGCCTGGCCAAGCTGTGGGGCATCCAGAAGAATCATCTGTCGATGAACTATGACAAGATGTCGCGAGCTTTGCGATATTATTATCGCGTGAACATCTTGCGCAAGGTCCAGGGCGAGCGACATTGCTATCAATTCCTGCGCAATCCCACGGAACTGAAGAACATAAAGAATATTTCGCAGTTGAGGCAGACGGCGACGGCGACAGCGACACCTGGCGAGCAGGTGGGCAGTCCAACGGCCAGCAATTGGAGTCAGCAGCAACAGCAGCAGCAACAGTTGCAGCAACAGTCGCAGCAGCAGCAGCAGCAATCGCAGCAACAGCAGCAACAATTGCAGCTGCAACAGCAACAGTTGCAGTTGCAGCAGCAGCAACAACAGTCGCCACAGCGCCCTGCATCACGAAATGCCCAGCCCATGGCACTGCCAACGGCAGCAGCTGTTGCTGCTGCTGCTGCGGCCGCTGGCTACGGACCGCAGCCGACATCGCCGCTCTTCATGCACGCGTTTCACTTTCTGTCCGCTGCCGCAGCAGCGCCGCCACCCAACTCACCTAGCTCGGTTGCCTGCCTAACACCTGGCGCCGCCGCCGCCTCAGCACCTGGCGACAAATTTCAATTTCATCCGCTGAAGCTGGAGAGCGCCAACGACAGCGCCAACGAGGATCTGAAGCCCACGGACTTGAGCGTCAGCAGCAAGAGTGCGAATGCGAATCTGAATGAGGATTGCTATCCGTAAGTGAAGATGCAGATGCCAGTCGCTGCCTTGCTAACCTTGCTAATTACCCAACTGGAACTACTCTATTGCAGGCTCATACGCAATGCGGATGGCTTGACCACCATTAAGCTGATACGTCAGTCGGAGCACAAGGTGGAGCCAAGCGAACAGCTGGCTGCAGCTGCAGGTGGCAGCCACAGCGCTGCAGGCTCACCCAGGCCCATGGATGCTGGAGAGAGGGAGAGGGAGAGGGAGCAACAAGCTATGCCCATGGATAGCGAATGCAATGGCAGCGAGGAGGCGGCATTTAGGCATATGCATTAGGCTGCACAACACACACACACACACCTCACCTCAGCCACACACACCTTTACACCTGCTCTATGACAATCAGCCTCATCAATTATCAAACTTTACCTGAGCAACATGAATGCAGCTGCCTTAGGGGACCAGCCAACAACACACACCTACACACACTCACACACTCATTAAATTGTTGTACATACCATACACACACACACACACGCACACACACCTTTTGTATATGTGTGTGTGTTGTTTAGTTTGTAAGCTTAGTTTAGATTCAGCAGCCTTAAATATTAGAAATTCAAAAAGAAAAGCATATGCTAGGCCTAAGCTATATATAGGATATATATTAAGTCACACACACACACATACATACATACATACATACGCATGCAATACACACCTACACACCCACACACCTGTATTGTAATTTGTTTATATATATTATATGAGAAATGTATCTTAAGTAGATTTTTTCTTTTCACTTTTGTATGTGAGCGGCGCAGCGCAGCCTTTCAAAGTTTTACAGAGTTATGTGCCAATTTTTCTACATATGCTAAAAAACAATTAAACAATTATTAAATTTATATCAATACACACACACACACACACCTTAGTCTATAAGTGTTGTCACCTTTGAGCTTTACAATGTTGCCTCAACAAATGGTTTCACCCAAAATGGAAAAACAAAATTGTTAGAAAATATACAAAAAGAAAAAAACAACAAAAAATATAAAAGAGAATAAGAAAATTTGTTAATTATAAAAAATTATATATATACACTGAGAGAAAAAATTCGTAGCCATTTATTTCAATGCAAACAAATTAATTGTGATAACTGCAGAAGAAGAAAAAAATTGTAAAAAAAAACGAAATTTATTTAAAAAACTGAAACAGTTTAGTTTTGTTTTTCAGTCTGTTTGTTTGGCAAAGCAATTTCTATTAGTTCTAAAAACATTGGCTTCCATTTGTAAACAAACACACACACACACACACACACGTATATATACACACACATGCATATTTATGTACTTGTATTTAGTTCTAGCTAAAAAAAAAAGGTGTTCATAAATTGATCTTAAAGCAAAACAAAAAAAAAAAGAAAAAACAAATTGATTTTTTGTACATTTTCAAAGGCATTTTATTAATTATGAAACACACACAAAATTATAATTATAATTATAATTAACATACAAATTATACAATCTGTAATTATTAATGATTAAGCACATACATGCATATATGTATATATATATATATATATTACTATATATATATATATATAATTAATTTTAATTAATATAATTTTTGTTTGTTTTTTCATTCGTCTATTGCTTAAGTTTAAACACCGCCAATAGCTAATAATTAGCACTTTAGTGTCGCCACAATACCTGTTCTTCCATTGAAAAAATACCTTATCTTTCGATATGATATATATATATAAAAGATATATATAATATATATATATATAGAGCATATTATATATGAAAAAATAAGTAATGAAACAAATTTATATATGCAATAAATAAATGAAATCAAAACTCTGAACCTCAAGTGTTTACAAATACTCCGGAGGAGACTTTTAGATCAGCTATTGATTGCCTTTTAGATCTCTTACTGACGGTGTTTTAGTATAGCTAACAAATGCCTTTAGCTACGGTTTGAATTAGATTTTAGATCAATCAACATTAGTTACTTTTTAAGTTTAGATCAGCTGCTGTATGTCTTTTAGTTCCACTGATGATTGTGTTTTGGATTAGCTTTGAAATACTTTTTAGCTCAATTGATTATTGTCATTTAGATCACTCTCTGGTAATTACTTTTTAAGTTTAGATCAGCTGCTGTATGTCTTTTAGTTCAACTGATGATTGTGTTTTGGATTAAGTGTTTTTTAGATCAGCTGCTGATTGTGTTTTAGATCACGTTCTGTAAATTCCATTTTTAATTTCTGATTTAGATAGCTGCTGAATGCCTTTTAGCTCAGCTGATGATTATGTTTTTAGATTGATTGTCTTTTAGATTATCTTCTGATTGATCATCTCATTGTCGTTTAGATCACTCTCTATTAGTTGCCTCGTTTTAAGCAACTGATTGTCTTTTTAGATCATCTGCTAAATGTCTTTTAGATCTACTTCTACGTATTTCTTAAATCATTTGCAGACAATCTGATTTTAGATCAGCTCCTGATTGTCTAGGAACTCACGTATCATATTGCGGCACGACTTGAGCAGCGCCTTGTTGCATGCCGCTGTGGAGACGACCTTCTGCTTGGCTTTCACTATGGTGCTGCCACCAGTTGCTGCCACGCTGTTGTTGCTGCTGCTGCTGCTGCTACTTGGCGTGGGCGTTGGTGGCGGCGTAGCCTTGGCCGGTGTCAACGAGCGGCACAGCAGATGCGGCGGAATGCTGCGTTTCTTCAGCGGCTGCGATGCAGCAGTCATGGTACTACGCATCGGTTCCTTCGGCGTGGTCTCCTTGATGACTGGCTCGAATGGTGGTGCAGCTACTGTTGCTGTGGCAGTTGTTGTGGCAGTTGCTGTTGCAGTTGCAGTTACTGTGGAAATTGCTGTTGCAATTGCTGTGGCAGTTGCTGTTGGAGTTGTAGTTGCAGTTTCAGTTTCTGTGACAGTTTCTGTTGCAAGCGGCGGTGTTGTCTCTGGGGCAGCCGCCTTGATTTCGTATTGATAGCGCAGCATTAGCAAAGCGGCAGCTGCCTCCAGCTCGAGTGGACCATGGCTGTTGATGTAGGGCAACTTGTCGGCTTCGGTGTACGGCTTGCCCGTCTTCTTGATCAAGTTTGCAGTGCGACCGTTCATGTTGAGGCGTTGAGTTGAACTGTTGAACCACCCAACAGTGCTGACCTCTTTTATGCAAGCTCAAGGATTTACCTGGCCAGCAGTTGAGGCGGATTGCGCCAGGCTACCTGCCAATTGGTGCTTAACCCGGGACCACAATAAGTGGACTAATCCGCGACAGCTGGCGTAAGTAACTTCGAATTTCTTATTTTCGGACAGGTAAGTGATCTTCCGTAATAAAATTTACCTTTGCATATGTCACTTAAGGTCTAAGCCGTTTTCAGGATCATAAACTGGGAATTGAACGGTTTTCTGTTTCTTAAAATATGTATGCTGTCATATTTTTTAGTTGTAATTTGAGTTTGTTAAAGGATTTCCCTATCCTAAGAGACCTTCGAACTAAACTGTGAACTTTGCTGAACTAAACTGTGATTAGAACAAGGCTTACTCTATACAAGAACTAAAATGATATTCTATTTAGAATATGGTCTAAAATTTCACTCAGAACTAGATTAAACTCTATCTTTAGAACAATTTAAAGTTTCTTTAGGTCTATACAAAAATTATATTAAAATTGTATATTTAATATGGTCTGAAATTTGACTCTGACCTATATTAATTTCTATTTTTAGTACAATTAAAAATATATGTATATATTTTAAGGTGCTTGTTTAACAAATTTTATTTGTAAGCTTTAATTTAAAATTAAGTTTTTAAATTAATCATTTTTAAGTATTTGTTTTAAGCTATTTAACAGTTTTTCCAATGGGTCAATGGGTGCTATAAACTTCATTATAATATAACATATATTATTAAATATATATATAGTATATATATCAAGTACAAAGTTCTTCAATTATGAATTAAATAATAACAATCATTTCTCTTAACAAAAGAAAAAGAAAAGAAAATGAAACTGGCAAAATGAAAAGTCAAGAAATGAAATGATATATATATATATATATAGCCAGAGATAAATCTAATAAACATATTTATTCAGCTTGATTTGGTTTTGTTTTTTGTCTTTGTTTTTCATTTTTTTCCCTCTGTGAATCCAATCGAGCAGCTCAGTTGTCTCAATTCACCATCTCAATTGGGTGTTGACTAAAAATCAACGATTTATTCCAAAATAATAAAATTAACACTAAATTTTTGTTGCATTGTGCCTTTTGTGTCTATGCTGTTTATGCATATACATATGCACACATACATATATATATACATACATAAATATATATATATGTATATATATACATATATGCTTTTAAGTTTTATATATACATGCATTGAACTGCTGACATGGAACGTTGGGTGGCCACGACTACGACTACGACGACGACGACAAAGACGTTGACAACGATAGCTTCTGGATCCATTCTTGAACATATATATATACAGCTGGCTTGGCTAGGCTTGAAGGACTAAGGACAGAGTCTCTCTCGAGCGTATCCTTAATTAGTATTACGTGTGTATCTCAAATAGTTTGGCAACCTCATTGAGATCCTCGTAGTTTTTGTTCTGATTGATTATCGTGCGCGCCAGTCCAATGCGGTTGAATAGATTCCACAATAAAATGCCAACAATTTTATCGTTCTGCAGATAGAAGATGACGCCTTTGCCGTAATTTGGCTCCTCGCTGGGATCACAGGTCATTTCGGGGCCGGGCACTGTTTTTAGCTTTTCGCCGGCATTGGCATCCGTGCGCACCTCTGTATGGCTGTCGGAACGCTTTTCATTGTTCGAGGGTAGTGCGAAGACACCTACGGTGGGAAGCGAAGAGTCCACCAGGCCAATGCCTTCGTAGCCAATTTCTGGACCCAAATCGGACCAGAACATGCTCTGATGGGTATATGGTTTCTCTGCGGATACAGGGAATACATTAAAATTTGTTCATATATAAATATTTTGCATTAGTTGCTCACTCGCTCCCGTCATATTCTCGCCAGCCAGCCGTCCGGATACCACCGAATGATCGTGATGCTCGACACGCCTGCGTCCCAGCAGCGGATCATAGAAACAGGATGCATCACCGGCAACGAACAAATTGCGACGTGCTTCTAGCTCTGCATTTACCACAAATCCGCCCATGCTACGATCGACCTCCAGCTTTGAGGCACCAGCCATTGACGTATTTGGCGAACAGCCCACACAGACAACCACGATGTCAGTTAACAGAGACATGCCGTTATTGAGTTCCAGCTTCAGTTGGGACTCGTCGCGTGTGGCTGTGCGTATGCTGGCATCGGTGATCACACAGACGCCCTGCGCCTTCATCTTCTGCGTTGTCCACTCGCTCAAATAGTTGGGCAACACTTTGGACATGTTGCCCTTCTCCTGGAACACCTGATAGACTTTGCCTCCGTTGTTCTCTTTTGAGTAGTGGGCTAGTGAGCAGGCTAGCTCGCTGCCAACGAACCCATTGCCGACAATTGTAATCGAACGCTTTTGCAGCGCATAGCGACGCAGACGATCGAAGTCATCGGGCGTGCGGTAGACCATAATCTTCTCTTGGACACTGGGCGGGGCGTCACGGAACATGGGCAGGTTTTTGGGCGAGCAGCCAGTGGCAATTAAACACATATCGTAACCGATTTGATAGCCGTCACTCAGTGTCACAATACGTTTCTGTGCATCCACTTTCTTAACGGCAAAGCCTTGAGCTACGGATATGCCGCCGTTTGGGCTCTCCGCCAGCTTCTCCGGGTCCACAAAGAATTCATCTGGCTCAAAGTACAAGCTGGCAAGTAGATGTTTCAATATCAATATATGTATACCAAGATGATTGGCATATGCAGTGGCTCACCTGCGTTCCGAGCCAGTCCACTGTTTAAAGCGGTAATCTTTTATGGGATCCTCGTTGGGATTGGGCGTATACCAAAGCTCCTTGGATAGAGGCGGGCGCATATATGGCTTGCGAAACTCATTGCTGATCATCAGTACTTTGGCCTTGGCATCGTTGGATTTGATGGCGCGAAACGCAGAGAAGGCAGCAGTGCCGCCACCCACAATTACGTACGGAACATGCGCCGGAATCTTATCTGAGCTGCTAGGTGCTGAAAGGGTGCAAATGAATCAATGTCAAGTCTAGTCAAATAAGTCTTCTCAATCTATCATTTACTTGTGATAAAGCCAGAGATTTTGGCACGCTTCAAGGCATCCTCTGGGCTCTCGCCATCATTCGCGCCGTCGCCCTTGTTGTGACGTGACCAAAACCAAGCGATCTGCAATTGGTAACAAATTTTTATTTATCTTATATATCATGTATGTTCGAGGCACTTACGATGCCACCGGCTACAAGCGCCGCCAAGGCGCCTATAATGCAGCGCAGTTTCAGTTGTTTGAGCCGCTCCTCCGCTTGTTTCTTCTCATCGTCACCGTCGTCGCCGCACCCGCCTCCACCCGATATAGTTGTCTCTCGACGCAATCGATGGAACTCCTCGCAAGGATCCTTGCAAACGGGTTCAGCTTTGTCCACACATAACGCTGGCGGCTTCTCGCACTGCGAAGACTTCAATACCTCCTGGGCAGTGGATGACGGTCGAGTGTCCGCATAGCCCTGAAAGAGAGTTTAGAGGTATTAGACATATATATGATTTATATATGAAAAGGTAATCAAATGGATGATGAAATGAATGGATACCACGCGAAATTGTGGTTCTTGCATGGCAGCAGCAGCGGCAGTGAAGGTGATAGGGGGACTCTGTATATTGGAGGGATTTGGGGGTGGGGAAACGTCGTCATCCATGTCGGGTATAAATTCCACGGTTTGGGCCACTTTCATGCAGGCATTTTGATTCGGATATTTATTGGCTTGTAATTTAGAGCGTGCCTCGAGCGTACGTTTTTTTACCATTTGATACAAACTGTTGTGTGCCGGCCGGCTGATGCCTGCAAATAGTAATTTTAGTTAAAAAAAAAAAAGCATGGATGCCGGCTGCTCATCGAGCATAACCTCACTCTCTGCTCCACCTGGCCCACTTACCATTTATCAATTGGGGAAGCCGATGTACGGGTTGGATGATTCGTCTGCTGGCTAATATGTGCGCCTGTCGACAGAACTTTTGACACAAACATCTCACACTCCAAATGCTCATAATACCGATTCGATTCGTATCGTTATGTGTGCTTGTCTCGAGGGGGGGAAGGCAACAACAACAAGATTTTTCAATTCTATTTGGGTTTTCTTGTGTAACAATAGTATAAACGTGAATGTATATATTATTGTTTTAGTAAATAAAAAAACGTCGTGTTCTTGTTCGATATGTGAATTAAATCTCAGTGAAAATATGACTCGAGTATTAGCACAGATATATGTATATTTTAAATGCGAAATTAGAAAGACTTTTAATTTACATCACACACATTCGGACTCGGAATAAAACATTTGCACACACGCACGCAGTGTCCATGTAGTACTGGCGTTTATCAACACTGTGCGCTTTTCTTACGTACCGCCACGACCAGGGCTGGCGTATATTCTGTTTCATTTCACAATTCAAAAAACCTATTGTTAAAATTCGTTACGTTTGTGCTGGACAATAAGTTAGTTTTGTTTTTATTTGTAGTGAAACAGTTAAGTCAATGTATACAAGTTTCAGCTTATTTAGCACCCATCAGCTTATTTCATACCCATCAGAATGAAGTTTCATTCTCATTCATCCCATACATTCGGCTAGCAGCCCTGCGCAGCGCCATATTTCTAGTTCGAATTCAAATTCAAATTTAAATTTTAAGCTTTTCTTTTGTGCAAGGCAATAAATTATTTATTGACGATTACGTCAAAGTACATTAGTATGTGTTTTATATCTTATTTGTCAGCCACAACTTCCATCTTGTTGGCAGCAGCTGCAGTTACGCCACTAACCGGTGGCTTAATACCCATTAAATTGCAAAGCTCATTTCGTAACGGTCGCACCTCAACCAAAGGCAACGTCCAGTCCGTTTCCGAAAGCAGGGACAAAATCTCATCCATATTGTCTTCGGGTATATCAGTGACATCGCCGTGCAGAGCAAGAGCTTCGTACAACTTGGTTGCCGCCGTCTTGCGCACGTGCACATGCTGCAAGCCGAGAAAAATGGAGATTTTGGAAAGGACTCTCTTGCTAAGTCGCGGAACTTGGAGCAACTGACAAAAGGTGCTAATGCTGGTTGCTGTCTTATACAGCTTCCTATAGCCCTTGACCTCCAGATTGAGTAGCCGATAAATATCCTCGGCAAAGGGATTGTCCTCATCATGCAAAACCAATTCAATGCTGCCCGAGCCGAGAAGAATGTCCAAGAAACTGAGCATGGGATAGGTCACACGCTCGTTCAGCAGATGGCTCTCAAAGATCTGCACAATCTCTGCGCAGAGCCGTGCCACCATCTCCTGATGGGACCGCAAGAATTGGAAGAGTGCAGAAGACGAGTATTTGATCTGCGATAAACGCCATTAAAGATCTTCTCTCAATTAATATATATTCAATCTAATACCCACCAGAGATTCAGTCAGCTGTCCAATGCTGGCTGAAAGTCCAAGCAGAACGCGCTTCGAATAGGCCGGTAAGGCGAGCAGCTCGCAGAATAAGGGGAATGTTTGATCAGCAAATAGCCATAAGACGGACTTCTCATCCTTTGGGAAGATCTCGAGCAATCGCTGATGGTCACGTATGTGAGGTATGGCGGGCTCTGTGTGGATCAACAGGCAGCAGAGACGTCCAGCTAAGCCCCGTGTTCGATCAATTTTCTCCACCGACTGCTGCATAAACCCAACCACAATTTGGTGCACTTGGTGTGGGGTCAATAGGTCCGCAGGACACTCTGTAGCCAGCTCGTAGAGCGCTTGCATCGCTGCCTCGCGCACCCAGGCGCCAATATCTCCGCGGTTATCCAACGTATATTCATCCAGAGCACGCAGCAGACATTGAACTACTTTATCAAAGTGCAGCCGGTCCGCAAAGGAGCATGAGAAGGACGAATCGTAGCCAACAGTTTTAACCACTTTGCTCAACGCTTGAACACTGTGCGTGCGTGCCTCGCTCCACCTGTAGGTCTGTCCCGCTTCGTGATCATCGCATGCGCCTGCCGGTACCAGAGCATGCTTTACAAGATTGTCCACAATGGACGTCAAATGCTGTCGCAATATGAAGGCTGGCAGCACACCCAATGCAGCAATATAGCCCATGCGCATATGCTCCTCTAGATCGCTGTCAGCGCCTTTTATATAAGCTTGGATAATGAGCTCGTTGGCAGCTGAACGTAATTCCACGCAGTAGAAGGAGAGGCACAGGTCTGCAAAAGCCTCGACAGCGGCGTCGCGTATATTGTTCGTCTTGGTGACCAGGCAAAGGTCAATAACGTGCTGCCAGCTGACTGTGAAGAGAGGATATATTGTTAACAATGAATATATATCATAATATACATGCTCCACAGACCTAGACACTCCTGGTTAACAGGCAGCTGAGCTACGCTGCAATTGCGTATAAAGTTGGCGGTGCACAATTTCATCAATTCGCCGCTCATGCCTCGATAGAAGCTGCGTTCCACAAAACTTTTAACCAGGTCGTTTAGCTCAGCGATGCGCTGATTGGATAGGTAAACACCTTTGGAATCAGGCGCCCTTTCCAGCTGCCTCAGAGCCAACGTTATCTCGCCCATTGCCAAGACGCAGCCATGTCGAGCATTCACGTCGATTGTCTCCGTCTTGGCCAAGAGCTGAGGCAGGACGACAGCTGCCATATACTCCGGAGCTCGATAGGTGAGCTTGTGCAACGCCTTGGCTGTAAGCTCTCTTATGGCTGGATCCCAGTGTCCCACTTTGCGCTGCACTAGATGATCTATGAGAGGCTGGCGATATTCCTCGAATTGTGCAATGAAGTCACTAATAGATAAATACGAATTCTGTCGTATGCCCACGGAGTAAAAGTCCGTGGTTGTGGATATCTCGATGCCATAAGGAAAATTGCCCAAGCGTCCAACGCTCTCCTGAAAAGCAGCCGAAGCAGCGCGTCTGCAGTTGATTTCCCTGTCAAACACGGACACAGTGAGCAAACCGGATGAGATCTGGTGAACAAACGGTTTGAGATCGTCCGGATTGTAGGCGCGTGCAAAGGCCCAGCACATGTAGCAAGCAGCGTCTCGAATGTGCTGACCCACAGACATGTAGCCCTTCATTTCGTCATAGAAGAGCGCCTGCATCAGCAGCGGCACCAGCTCATGGAGGCGATAGGGCAGAAGTAGACCTCTCTTGGCTAGCTCTGCTAGGGCAAGGCAGCCACCGTGCCATGCCTCATGTGGCTCCAGAGGATTGAGTATGTCTATGACAGAGCCAATCACCTCATCAGCCAGCTCCTTGGGCAAGCGATTGGTAACACGACCCAATCCCTTGGCTGCACTCCAGCGTATATCATTGCCGCCACTGCGCAGGGCTTGGAGTAGCTCCTCTATGACTTCCTCAATTGCATCGGGCACTACAATCTCCTCGGCAGCCGCATCATCCTCAGCTTCTACCTGACCCGTTAAGGAATCGCCCGCAGCGTTCGCCTGATGAGCCAAATTCGTAGCCAGCGAGCGAGTGCCTGAGAAAGAAGAAACTTTGCGTATAGTGGAGTTTAAGATTTGAGAAATGAGTTTACCTCTCTTGTAGCGCCAGCTGGCGATGCGTGGCTTCAGCTGCACCAAGCCCAGGCGCTGCACAATCTTTATATAGTATTTATATTTAAGAAAATCATTGACATCCTTGTACTGGCAGCTCACGATCCACTGGAGCAGCTTGTCCGCATACGGCAGCAGATCCTCTCGCTTGCCATGCTTCAATATGGACGCAACGGCGGCCAGTTGACCAAACTTCACCTGCAAGGTGTCTGCTTGATGCTGCTCAATGATCCAGTCGAGAAAGCGCTCTAGATACAAATCCTTGATGTCATTGCGTACGAAGTACTTGGCGGACAGGTAAGCGGCCATATTGCTGCAGGTGTCGTTCGAGGAAACATAGAGCTTGCACAGCTCATAGATGCGTTCCATTTTGGGCATGACTGCGGGCGCCTGTGGACCATCATGATTGCAATTGTTCAGGGGCGCAGGAGCAGCTGCTTCATATGCATCCAGCCTAGACATATGAAAGGGATTCAGCACCAATATGGACATCCAGAGCAACAGCATATAGCGTGTCTCCCAATTGCTGAACTTCTTGGGATCCTGTTCGCTCAACAGTTGCAGCACAAACTCCAAATCGCTCAGCTCGTGAGGCATAAATTTAACCAAAACTTTATAAGTGCGAACTTTGCAGATCACGTACAAGTACTTAAAGGCTGCATCGCGTTCCCCAGCTTCCAAGTTCGTCTGTCTTATTCTGTTCAACAGCCGCGTCAACAGAAGCTCCAGATGGGGATCGAGCAGGTGCGGCTGCTCCTGGTAGCGGGAGAGCACCTCGGTGTATTGCTCGAATTCACGTTCGAAGGCGTTCGCTTGTATCGACTTCATATTTTCGATGAGTGCGAGCACTTGGTCCAGTTCGGCAAAGTGCTCCAGCGTATTCGCAGGCAAATCATCATCCTTGACCTCGTCGCTTTGCTGCATCTTATTGCTTTTGCAATTAAATTGTAATTTATTTCAACAGCCGGACAAGCAAAGCAAGTCGAACTTAAAGTTTTGTTTCTTTCAGTTTGTTTCTGTTTCGTTCGTGCTGTTCCGCAAACATATGATTCACAGGGCGGCCGCTGATTTACCAGGGCTGGCAAGTAGCATTTAATTTTTTGAAAAATTCAAAATGCGCTAATGTGAAATATAACAAAGTTTCATTGAAAGATAACTACTATATTTGTGTATGATTGTTTATTTATCTAAAACTGGATGATTTAAAGAGCTGCAAAAATACCAACGTTGTCAGCCCTTCAACTCTGTTCCATTTTTGCTGTTCCTCGATCATATGATTGAGAACGCGGCAGCTGCTTTGCCAGGGTTGGCAACCGGCTAAAAAGAAAAACTCAATACTGCAGGACTTGTTTATTTTGGAGCTGCTCTGATTTTTGTTACTCTAATGTTGTATGCATTTGTGTAAATTTAAAAAAACACACAAGTGAATAAGAACTAACTAAATAGTCAGCTTACGATTGTTGGCACCGCACTGACGCGGTAATGCCTGCTGCTTGTGCTGCTCAAAACGTTGTGTCGTTGTGTGTAGCCCTGACGCATTCGCATTTTTGTTTACACGCCGCAGAAGTTTGTGTTTTGTGCTGGCTTTAGGTCCAGCGTTTATAATGAAGTTGGATAACTTTCGGCTAATCGATGAGGTGCGACAGCGTCGCGCCCTCTGGGACTCAACGATGCAGTTCTGTGCGCGCAAAGACGTCGGCGCCCTGCAATGGCAGGAAGTGGCCAACATAATGGAGCTGGATGGTGAGCAGGACGATCGAAGCTATATTATTAAGGCAGCTTTAATATTAATACATGATTGTTTTGTACAGTGACCACGTGCAAGAAGCGTTTTAAGGGATTGCGTGATAGCTACCGCACCGAAATCCGCAAAATACAGCAAAAGCGCAACGCAAACTCAAATTGGCCTTATTTCCGAGCTCTGGAATTTCTGCGTAATATATTCGATCCGGATAAGTTGGTGGCCTTTTCGCCGGTGCCCTTCGACATGGACACCGACGCTTCAGACTTTGAGCAAAATAAGCTGGACGACTTTATAATTGATGTGGATAACGACGACTCGTTCGATTTCGACATTATGGGTGATATATTCAAGCGTGACCCAGCCGACTCCCAAATCCACGATTCCAGCTCCGATATGTCGCTGATCAAGAGACAAAACTTTGATATGCCGAACACATACGCCTCCATGAACAGGTCCGATATGGAATCCTCACCCAGACTATTATCTCCCTTGCTGCCCAAGGCGCCAGCAGCGAAGCGGGCGAGACGTCGAAAGACATCGTCATCCACGGATGGAGCCTACCAAAATGGTCACACGACGACAAACAGAAAGTCGACGCCAGTGCCTGCTTCAGCGGAACCCACTGCCAAAGATGATCCCGACTATAACTTCCTGATCAGTCTGCTGCCACATGTGAAGACATTATCCAGTTTGAACAACATGAAATTTCGCACGGAGGTCAGTCGGATGCTCATGGAGATGAATCAGCAGGACATGCAGTCGCCGGAGCACCTGGGCGCTGCCAGCTTACCCAAACTGCTCCCATCGGCGGCAGCGACGGGCGGCTATAGCCATGAGCATGACAGCGAGACGGCGAAATATAGCACGGGGAGTAGCTCAATGAATGGAAGCGCCTTTCTAGCTCATAGTTCGATGATCGAGTGTGATGTCAAGATCGAGAACGAGCCCCTTTACTGAGAATTGATTCAGAATTTAGCTGTATATATAAGAGTACATTCATAAATACCTAGACTTTAAACCAAACACACACAATTGGCTGCATCCAAATTATAGTTTTACGGACTATGCGTAAATTACACAAATTACATCTGATAATTGTCCCCAACTACGACCTTTTCACCCTCACACACCACTATGCTTTCAATACGGTAATTATTTTCAAAAATACTGTAGTTTGAATATAAATTACTTCTTTTTATCTAAAGAGTATCTTTCCTTCATATAATTGTTAGTTATTTATAGGAGTTAAATATAAGGAAATCATAATGCTTAATTTGTTTGTTTTATTCTAGTTTCAGCTTTAGAATAAGTTTTATGCTATGGAGGTATTTCCCATACATTTAATATTTCTATTGTGCGCCAATCACTGTGAATTGCAAAAGATGATAATCAGCTGTTAAATTTTAAAAACCAATTTAACGGTGACTTAAACATTAAGATATTTTTAGAGGATAAATATACTCATAATTATTTCGTTTGTTTTATTGGGTTTTAAATCATAATTGCTGATATTAATAAGATTAAAACTTAGACATTTAAAAATTTAAATATAACAGCATGTTCTGGGTTTGTGTATTTTTTTCTTGTCATAATTTTCGGTTTCGTTCTTTAGATAAATTTATCGATAGTATTTTTCATTCGTTGTGAATGGCAGAAAGTAAGCGTAGCAGAGTGAACGGTACGTGAGTCAGCTGTTGCATTTTTCAAAGCCAAAGTGCCTGTGAGAATATTTTGACGAGAAGTATATAGTCGACCACCATTCTATTGTGTTCAGCCCAATTGTGCAGTTGTTAGCGCTCTATTAGCACAAAATATGGCAGATAGTTCAGATGAAGAATATCTGCACACCGAATGGGTGCCATATAGCGAACGTGCCGAATGGTCAGATGTGACGCCGCTGCCCCAGGACGATGGACCCAATCCTGTTGTCTCCATAGCATACTCACCCAAGTGTGAGTAAACACTTGTAATAAGCTATAGAAATAACAAATATAAGAACTTTACTTAACATTTCAGTTCGTGAGACATTTGACTTTATGCGCGCCATTATTGCTAAAGGTGAGAAATCGCAACGCGCCTTGGAGCTGACCACCGAAGCGTTGCGTCAAAATCCAGCCAACTATACGGTGTGGCAATATAGACGGGATATATTGCGGGAACTGAAAGCAAATTTGCAGGATGAATTGGACTACCTGGAGGAGGTCATTGGACAGAATGCCAAGAACTATCAAGTGTGGCATCACAGGCGTGTCATTGTCGAGATGATGAATTGCCCGAAGTGGGAGTTGGCGTTGACACAGAATGCCTTAGACAACGATGGCAATGCAAAGAACTATCATGCTTGGCAGCATCGCCAATGGGCCATACGCACATTCAAGTAAACACAATTCTTGTTGAGTTCTTATAAAAATGATAATAATTGAACTTGTAGCCTCTATGACGACGAGCTGGACTTTGTCGATCGTTTGATTTGCGAGGATCCGCGCAACAATTCGGCCTGGAATCAACGATTCTTTGTGCTCAAGCATTTTGGCTTTACCCCCGAGGTTATCAAAAGGGAAGCCGGGTATGCCATGGATCGCATACGAATCATCAAGAATAACGAAAGTCCTTGGAACTTTTTGGTTGGCGTCCTGCGACAAAGCGAGAGTGGCAAACTCAATAGCCTGCCGGAGGTAGTGGAGTTCAGTCAGGGCTTATACAATGCTGGCAATCGTTCGCCCTATCTGCTAGCCTTCCTCATTGATCTCTATCAGGAGCAGGCACTGGACGCGAAGCAGCAAGACAACAGCATTGCCCAGAAGGTGTATACCATGTGCGACGACATGGCCAGCAAACACGATGTTATACGCCGTAAATATTGGCAATACGTGGCGTCCCACTTGAAGACGCAGCTGAGCAAGCAAACGGAAGGATTTGACTAGTTTTTATATTCATGTACAATATATGTATGCGCTTGCCCTTCAGGCACCAGTTTCTTAACATACAGAAATACATACCATGTTAGCCCATAGACAACATTTATAGAAATCTAGTTAACTTATTTATGTGTTGCCGCAAGGTCTCGTCTTGTTTTAATTGTTTGCCAAGCTCCGTGTTGCTGTTTGTCCACGTAAAATTCATCATAAGATAATTTTGTTCATTATCTGAACGCATTTCTTATCAGCGAGCATTGCTTACCGTGGGACAAACTTTACTAAATAATGGAAAATAAACGGAATGCATATTGAATAATTTTTTTAGGCTGTTACTATTATAGTCTATCAGGACGACAAGCTGAGTCGATCTGGAGCCCATTTGTCTGTCTATGTATGAGTTTGCCCCACTGTGCATATGCGACTCTCTGCTGTCTCAATATTTTTATTTATTTAAATTTGCTTCTTTCAGTTTTTTTTTATTTTTTTGTTTTTTTTTTTTTTAGTTGAGTACATACATTATAGCAGTTGGTAATATATAACGTTTTTTGTTTTTTTTTTTTTTAATTTGATTTTCTTGCGTATATTTTTCTTGGTTTTCTTGAGTTTTTCAGAATGGAAATTGATTTTATTATTTTTTACTTTTTATTTTTATTTTTGTTTTGGAATAGGCGAAAGGCAATTGGCAATTTAACAATTTTGGGATTATAAAAAACTTAATTTCGTGTGCTCTTTGCCAGGCATTAAGTAAAATACTTTAAAATAAAGCAGAAGACATCTTTGGCGTGTTTGTTTTTTAGTATGGATAAAAAATATTGTTTTCATTTTATATATATATAGGAGTATATATATATGGAGTACTCTTTTGCATAGTTTAATAAAATTTCGTAATAGTAAAATATATATATTTGGTTTTCTTTTTTGTTTCTTTTTTTAATATTTTTTTTTGTCTGTTCAAAAAGTATCGTGAATTTTAAGAAACTTTTTTTAAAGTATTTATTTTGTTTATGAATGTCTATTTTGTGCCCTTTAAAGTAAACCCTCTCAGTTATTACATACACTTGTGCTCAAGTTTTTGCCAATTCTCAACACACTTCAAATATTCAATCATTATTTGCCTTCTTCTTGAGTTTCTTCTCCGATGCCGTCCTTAAACGTTCTCAAATTGAGAATTTCAATCATTACGTAGTGTTGTCCTTTCATGGGCCTCTTCAATTTCGGGCACAAGACAAAGCCACTGGGTGGTTCGGTCAGGGGAATACATTATCTGCAGCATTAGTCTTTTGGACAACAATTTTTCTATTTACTTGGAATCGAAGACGAACTTAAATACCTCCAATCTAAACTGTCCAAAAATAACTGAAGGTTCAAAGTAAGGATCACGAGTATCAACATAACTCCATAAATAATCGAAAATTAAATTTACGTAATCCACCAAAACTTAAAATTTCCTACACTTATATCGAAAATTGAATATCAATTCAAAGTATATATAGAATATAAATTCAAAAACTCAAAATTCGCGTTACTTTTTGAACAGAGCTCGTATATAAATTTGAAAAAAGCCTATTAAATTCAAACATACTTTCAAAATCAAAGCTATTTAGGAAATTAGTTTTAAAGACAGTTCAAATATATATCTATATATATAGCTTAGAAAAAGTGTGTATAAAATATTTAAAGTTCCGTTTCTTTCACTACAAATGATTCATTTCTTGTTTTTGTTCACCTGTTCTGAGTGTTGCGTGTAGCCAGAGAGAAAAGTTGTGTTAGTTTTTCCTTTTTTAACAATTTGATATATAGATTTATATATATATATATTTATAGAAATATATATATATACAGATTTCTAATAATGTTCGCCTTTGGTTTGAATTACATTTTTTTGTAAAAGCATTTTTAGCAAAAAAATTAAAAATTTACATTTTGTTTCATTTCTAAAATCTGTTTCATCAGAGCGTGTGTTTCATTACAAATATTACTTCTTCTTCTTCATCTTTTACTCTTTTTATATTATATAAAATAAATCATTTACCAACATTTCGTTATTTTCGTTTTCTGCGCTTTGTGTGAGGAAGCTTCATATACCATCTATAAATATATATATTTATATATACTATATAGATATACATTTTAGTTTTCTTTTTTGTTTTTTATATAATTGTTAAAAAATTAATGCCACTTGTGCCACTTGCTATATTTTTATATGAATATATATAAGTACAATCGACATTTGCAACTGTTCTCTAGCTCTAGTTGCTTACAACTTGACATACATAGACATATACATATACATATATATATCTTTCAATACCAATCAATCTGTAACTCTCTCTAATGTAACTCTCTCTCTTATGCCAGCTCTTGGAGCTTCATCTTCCTCCCTCTCTCCTCCTCTCTACTTATCCTCGCCTATGCCTTCGTCAGTTGTTGTCTTACGCTCTCTAGCCTCATCGTTGCTGATATCACATTTTTCAGCCAACATATCCTCGATACCCTCGTCGTCCACCGCCTGACTCTCACCGGGTATATGTTTGCGTACAGGCAGCACCACACACGACTCATCGCCGTCCTGAGGTAATGGCGGAAACTTGGCATATGAGGTGTTCTGGATGGTGCCCACAGTGCTATCCTCATAGCAATCGGGTGTCATACGCACACGGCATGTCTCGTAGGCCTTCACATAGCCCAGCTTTGTATATAGATTCCTGGACGCATCATTCTGTGGACGTATGACAACGAACGGTGTATAGCCGCGCTCGATTACCAGCTGAGTCAATGCCTTGGCCAGACGAATGCCATAACTGCAAGAGAGACATAGATTATAGATACATATAGAAGTAGGGAGTATGGACTATACCCACCCCATGCGTCGATAATCTGGACGTGTTTGCATTGAGAACATAGCGCCATAGTATGAATGCACCATCCATGCCGCTAGCTCGTTCGTGTCCTTGCGATAGATGCCCAGACCGGGCAGCACACGCACGAGTATATCGAAGAGCTTGACACACTCGATTTCATTGGCCGGATATAGATCGTGTATGCCTTGTACGTTATCCAATGTTAGCAAGCGCATCTCCGCATCGTCGGGCAACGGTTCCAGCTCCAGTTCCGTGTTCAGCTTGTTGCACACATAGATATCACCGCTCAGCCGCTCCATCAGGCCTATCTTCGCATAGAACTCATCCAGGCGATTCATAATTGCGATGTGCGTAAAGTTCAGGTACAATGGCTTCCGCCAATCTATAAGTACATCTTCGGTGCGCATCAGATCGACGAACTCGATTTGTGCGGATGGACAAAATATGCCAAAAGCTTGGTATATATTGTTGTGCGGCTGCAATCAAAATGTCAGATGTATATATTAGGATATCTATGTGTCATGGGTATGGTTATGAACTATGACTACTTACCGTTAGCGTGCATCCTGGAAAATGTAATATTATCGGCTTTTCGGGCCAATCTTTAGCAACATAAAACTTAAAGTCCCAAATACGATCATTCAGGTACGTTTTAATGGTTTGATGAAACTGCAAAGGAACATATTTTGAAATTATATTAGTATTTTATAATTTTATAGTATATTAAAATATTTCATGGCTTTTATTTGATTTTCTAGATCAAGCTTTTGTAATTTCCTTACCAATTATTGGATATAAAGGTAATATATGACTAAACATTTTTTTTTCTTGCTTGCCCTAAATAGCTAATAGCTTTCGTTTAGTTAATGCTGACCTTATAGACAAGGTCTTTATAATTTCCCCACCTCATAGCCTTAAGATTTGCATATGAAAATATTCACGTGTTGTTTTAAGCGCGCCCAAAAAAGAAATGGAAAGAATTTTGCATAAAAAACAAAACTTTGGCTGACGCCGAAACTCCAAAAAATTCTTGAAAGGCGAAAATAGTTTACTTTAGGGCACGCCCCTTGCACCTGTGCCAGCGCCAGCCCCTGCCTTAATCCAGCGCCAAACAAAGCGAACTTGAGAGGAGCAGTTTGCCGCTTGCCGTTTGCAGGGCGCATTAAAAATTGAAATGAATCGTTCGTAAACAGTTGGAAAAAAATCCAAAAAAAAGAGGTCAACATCAGTCGATGGGTCGTCGAGATTGCATGACTCTGTGTGACTATGCGGTCGACCTGGGCTGTTGCTAGACCTGATAGGCGCTGCACACACACACACTCGCCCACGCCCACGTAATTGTTCCTACAAATTACCTGAGAAGTGGGCGTGGCTGTCAGACATTATAGAGTCGTGTCGGTGGCATGCAACAAAGGCTGCCTCAATATTTATGTGCATTTTAAGTGGGTGGCAATCGGAGGTTGAATATGGGTCTATGGGTATATGGGTCTCCATAGAGTTTTGCTTACCTTTAATGATTCCGGCAGATAGCGCTCTAAAGTTACCAAAATTTCTGGAAGCTCTGATTCATGCACCAAACGAAAGTGTCTACCTTCAGGAATGATTTCCATTTCTGTAAAAAAGGAAAAAGGGAGAGAGAAGAAAGTTTAAACTGACTGGAAGATACTCTATATATATAGTACATACATATATTATACACTACAAAGATACTCTATATAATATAATAGTTTTATATCCATATCCCACAAACATTTCTCTTACCACTCAACTCAACTCTCTGTAGTATAACTTCCCTAAGCCGCACACTCGCCCCGTCGTTACATTTGCCAATCTGAGTAGTTAAATATTCATGAATAGTTTACAAATCTCAACAGTCTGTTAAAAATTCGAGAATTAGAAACTAGTTAAATTAAACTTTTATGTAGGCATTTTTTTACTGCACTAATCTAATAAAACTTTAGCCTGTAATTCAGTTAAGTTACATAAATTTCACTTTTCCCTTTATACTAAACACATCCATACATACTAGATATACACCCCATACTCGTACTACACTCTGGAATATATATTATATATACTCTCTTATATGTATCTCTCTATATGTATGTGTATTACAAACATTTTATTCATCATAATGGCAACTGCAGCTGCCATTAGTTCGCTGCTTCGCATATGAGTCGCTTGCCACATTTTGCAGCATTTAATAATCTCGAATGTTTGTTTTTTTTCGAGTGCAGTGGGTTATTTGATGTGCCCCCTTTTCTGCATCAAATACGCCCACTTTTTGCGCTCTATGAATGCCTCACGTTTTGGCCTCAATCAAGGCCAAAAGGAATGGATTATAAAAGCATTCAATGTGCTGCAATCGGGAGTATCCGACTAGATTGTTATTATAATTATTATTCATATTGCAGCTATTATCATTATGATTAACATCATTGTCACCTACATCATTATTATTATTAATATAATAATATTTATTATTATTGTCATTAGCATTAGCATTATCATTATTAATATTATAATCTTATATATATATATGATATTTAGACCTTATTAAAAAAATCTTTCCTCTGCCTGTTACATACAATGTTATGTACAGTGCCCACCCGCTTTCAGTAAGTACAGGGTATTCATGAAAAAATATAAAAATCAAATATGCAAAATAAAAGCTCAAGCAAATGCCGTTGACAGTCACAACTTCGATGAGGATGATGATGATGATGCTGTCATTTCGGCTAATAAAATATATATACTATAATTTATGGGCATATCCTTTAGACTTTTGGCATTACGTATCGCATATGTGAGCGCATCCGTTATTGAACCAATTTGCAAACCATATTAGCTGCTATAAAGCGCATACGTAATGACCTATTTCCTCTCCCACAAAATAATAAAAACAGTTGACTGCAATGTGACATGGAAATGTGTAATGAAAGAAATAGAAAATCCTATACTTGGTATTTCTTAGCATATCTAAAATATAATAATAATACAAATTTTATATAGAAGAAGTATTGTTGGAATTATATATATTGGTACAGAAAAGTGTCCTATTAGTTATTTAGTAAATAAACATAGTCGTTGGCACCCGACTCCTTATAACCTCTTTTAAGCCCAAGCTTATCTCACTTAAACATTTTTTTATCCCAGTTTCTATTTTCGTTGATTGACAGACTAGCAAAAAAAATAAAAACCAAAAAAATGCTGGCTGGTTTGACTACTTGACTGATTGATGATGTGATTGATTGGCCCAAATGGCGTATATCATTCATTACTTGTTTTACTGGGTTACTATGACTATATTTATTACGGCCATTTGTGTGCCGATGCCAACAAAACGTCGACGCCCCAACGTGGGGGCGCAACTATATGTCGGGCGCTAATGCCTCGTGGCTGATTTGTGGAAATTAGTATTTGTATTAGTCGTGTTCTTGAATAATACTTATAGGTGTAGGTGGGCCAGTGTGTGCCTAAGGGTGTGTGCCTAAGGGTGCAGCGTTGTGATTTCTTAAGGGCTACGCAGACAAAGCTAATGTGAGATAAGCTAGTTACAAGTAAGAGAGCTTTAGTCGGGAGTGCCTGACTTGAAAATATCCTGATCCCTGTACAGAAGAGTTGTTTATATATATACATAACAAGCCTACAGATTTTGTGGTATTAAATTAAAGAATGAAATCAAATTATGGATTATAACGTATAATAAGGAAATGGGATGAATGAATGATATAAAATAAGCTTGTGGTGCGTATGGTGTTCCTAGTCTCTAGCTATTGTGGTTTGCGAGACAGAGGGTCAGCTCGTCGTCCTGGTTAAGAATATATATACTTTATGGAGTCTGAAACGTCTTCTTTTGCCTGTTACATGTATTTTCACAAAGCCCTAATTTTCCATTTTTAATGGACTCAAGTTTTAAAAATTTAACTAAAATTATAATATAATAAATAGATTTATTAAATAGTTGCTTACTAATGCAACGAACTGTGCTCATAAATCTGATTCGCGAACAAATAGCTTAAGCCAAGCCATTGATTCCATGAACCAAACTAAACACATTTAATAAGTGTGTCTGCAGCCCTGGTCGTTGCAAGATATCTGTGCGCACTTGCATATCCGTTCCGTCTCAGACAGTAATCCTATACAGACAGCTAACTAAATATACAGCTTAAAATACAAAATCAATATAATAAGCATTTCTAATCTGTTCTCAGCCAATGCAGACAGGGAGACAGAGTGAGAGAGAGGGAGCGCGACACCCGACACTCGCTTGAACACAGACCGTTCGCATTACAGCTTTTTCCTTAGCTTACTTAGCCGTTAAAAATACCGTTGACATTTCGCAGCGGCAGCCGCAGCAGGTAGCAGACAACGCAGCCAACTCGCAATTCGCCAATTCCCAGATAGTTCCATATCGTTGCCATTCCCAAATGTGTAAGCATCTGTATACCCTACCCCCTTGGGGTCCTGTGGCACCCGCTGTGCGCATCGCACTTGCCAGCCAATTAATTTTGTTTTTGCCCCAATTACAGTCGTGCAAGTGCCTATGAAGCGTTAATTTCACATATACCCTAACAGTTTGGGTATGTAGCATTTAGTATATAATTAAATATGTTAAATTAATGTTTTAATTGCAATAAAATATAATTTAAAGTATATAAAATAATATTTATTTTTAATATTATAAATATTTTTATTACAATATATATTTGTATATATATTTTATAGTCTAACTGATATTTTCAACACAAGTCTACAGTAAATATAGCTAACTTAACCAACTGTTGCTTCATTTTCTTCATAGCGGACCTATTCTCAATTCAGCTAAAGGGTATTCAAAGGTCAACTTAAATTTGTTATTCTTTCGCTTTTCGCTTTCTTCATTTCTGGGAGACACTCGATATAAAAATATGTTCATGGGCGAGCAGAAATCGGTGCTTTAATTGACATGCACATGTGCACTAGCATATGCACATATATACCTATGCATACATATATATGTATGAAAGTATGTATATATAAATACTTACAAAAAATATTAAATCCGTTGACCTTGTATGAATTTGTTGCTGCTTGCTGTTGCTGTTGTTGTTGTTGTTGTAGCGATTGCTTTTGCGTTTGTGCCAAGCCAGAAGCCAGCTGCTTGATTTAATTAGTTTTTTATTTGAGCTTAGTTATTAATTAATTTGATGGCAAATAATTAAATTTTTTTTTTTTTAATTAAAGTTTTTTTGTAGAATTTTTTCTCAGTTTTAGAAAAAAGTGCAGTATGAAAATAAGTTTTTTATATAATTTTGTTTTCTTTATATGCGAATCACAGATGCTCTTTATAAATATAATTGGTTGGTATTAAAATTGTTGAGTGCTAGTGTTTTTTTTTTTTTTTTTTTTTTAAATTTAGTTGATATTATTTATTTATATATATTTTTAGTTAGTTATAGATTGTAAATTGTGTTTAACCGTTGTCTCATGTCGTTTGGTTAGGCCTTTTATGAATGGAGGATGTCGGCAGGCTGCTCAGAGCAAGAGCTGCTTATGCTTATTTGTATGTATATTTCTATTTATATATCTATATATACGTGTGTGCGCCTATGTTTATATGTGCATCAAAGTTTAGAAGTACTGTAGTTGTTGTTGTTATTGCTGCTGCTGCTGCTGCGACTCCTCCACAGACAGGCCTAACCAGCCAGGAAAGCCCGTTATTCTCTGCTTTTGTTTTGCGTTTGTTATTGTTGTTGCTTTTATTGTATTTGTGTTATGTGTATCTTCGGCAGATACAACAACAAGCGTGTGCTAGTCCAGCATGGCGGCCGAGGACGTGTAGTAGTTGGTGATGGTAATGCTCTGCGCTGCTCTTCTCTCCGCTCTTTGCTTCCTCTACTCCTTCTTATGCTTGCTTGCTGGTGCTGCTGCCGTTGTTGTTGTTGTTGCGCCCCACGCACACTGCACACACTGTACGGTATTTTTTGCGGTTGTATTGGTGCTTAGAAGGTATTTGGCTGTCCGTCTGTCTGTTTCACTTGTTTTTTTGGTTGGTTTGCGATTTATGTATTTTCACGAAAATTGATTTTCTACTGTGCTGCTGCTGCTTCTTCTGTTGCTGTTGTTGTTGTTGGTGGCCTGGTTCTGGTTGCTGCTGCAGCTGTGTGGGCTTTGGTTGTATCCTTGTGCGGCGCCTGCTTTTTGGCTTCAGTTATTTGTTTAGTGCCAGGCCCAGCCCCAAGGACGCGCCACTTGGACACACACACACACACGCGCGCGCGGCACACACACACACAGACACACACGCACAGTTCGAGAGAAATTCAATTCGCCTAATTTAATTGTTGTATTAAGACTCTGGGCCGTGGGCTACGCTTCTGATTCACTGCTGTTGCTGCTGCTACTGTTGTTGTTGTTGCTGCTGCTTCTGCCCTTTTGCAGTGCGTTCCAAATTTGTTGTGGACTTTGTGTACTTTGAGCGCTGCGCTTCGGAAGGCGTTTGGAATTCGCAGGAATCGAACTAATCTGACTGACTGACGACAACGAACTGATTCTGAATCCAAGGAGCAGAGCCAGATGTTGGCCCAAGTTTCTATATTTATGTGTGCGTGTGTGTGTGTGTGTGTGTGTGCGTGCGAATCGGCACTGCAACGTGGCAACGTCGGCATCGTCGTGTTGCCGACATCTTTGTTGCTGTTTTTTTATTCGCTTTTGTTGCTGCTGCTGCTGCTGCTGTCGACTGTCGGCTGTCGGCTTTCGTCTGCGTTCTCGTCCTCGTCTCGTGTGTTGCGCTACCCACCGTTCGAGAGCTTACGGCTTTGACGTTCGCTTTGTCGCGCACCATTCCATCCCTTAAAATGTGAGCTAAATGAAAATTTATAATCACTTTTACAGCTTTAGTTACGTATTGAAGAAAATTTGCCCTTCAAAGAATTTTCATTGCATACTTTTCGGGTGCTGGAAAAGTTCAGAACTTGAGATATAATGGATTAAGGATGTATATGAAATCGGAAACTGAATAATAAGATAAGCTTAGTAAATAGTTTATGAATTTCAGGTGTATATAATTTTGATATTTATTGGCTGAATTAAAATTCAAAGAAAATAATAATTAATTATTTTTATGTTTATTATATTATTATATTATATTATATTGGATGTTTTGTAAGTATATAAAATTTATATTTAATAATTAAACTTAAATAAAAATAAAAACGAAATATATTTCTTATTAACAATAAATGATTTGTGTATATTTATTATATTTGAAGCGCATTCAATATTCGTTAAGCTGCGGCTTCTTTTTTATGCATGTTACCAGCACATTTAAATGCCGCTTGCATTTGTGTTTGTGTTTTTGCGCTCACATGTTGCCCATCGCATCACAGCTGCTCTCTTTTTCTCTCGTTTACGCTCTCACACTGACACTCTCACTCTCTCATCGGAATGAGAGCGAGCACAAGGTTCGGCATTAATGCTGCATGCAATAACATGCCAGAAGTGTACGAACCGCCAGCCCGCCAACTCTAACCCCCTTTCTGACTCCATCGTGCTGGTTAGGGAGTTTTGCGCTTTTGTTTTTGCTTCTGTTTTTTGGGCTGGCCACGCTGCGCTGCTTAGCGCAACTGTACACCCCAAAGCAGCAGTGTCAGCAGCAGCACTAGCAGCACCAGCAGCAATAGCGGTAACAACAACAAGCGGCTGCTAAGGCAATAATAGCAACAATAACACCGCTCGTCTTTGCATGCGTTTTCACAACACATTTGCCAAAATGGCTACGGCGTCAGCGCAATACGTATACGCCACGTAGCGCCGCCATCGCGACGTGCACGTGTCGCCGGCGAGAGAAATAGAAATGGAGAGAGTAGAGAGAGAGAGTAGAGACCAATGCCCCCTTCACTCCACTACCTAAGCCCTCTATTAAATGCTTCCTCCTCTTTCTCACTCTCTCTCGCTCTCGCTGTTTCTATCGTTCTGACTCCGCTTTGCTCATGCTCATTTGTTTTGTTTATGCCGCACAGCTGTGAGACAGCCGAAAATCATTTTAATCGCCATTTTTTTTTGGCCATTTCTAATGGACATGCACACATACCAGGGATGGGGAGTTATTTTCAAGGTCGCTGCTGAGCTGTGCGTGTATGTGTGTGCGTGAATTGACATTCTTATTGGCGTCAAGTGGCGACATTCAAAACTATTTCAAGCCATAGTCAACCAGCCAGTTACAGTTACAGTTACAGTTACAGTAATTAAAAGGGACATATAGACGCGCCAAAAGTTCTGGGTGTTGCATTGGAGTTGGCAAGTAAGTTAGCCTGCCTGCCAGCCCATGCATCATGAATCACGCAAGCTCCACTGCACGCAAAATAAAAGGAATGGAAAAATGACGCCAGCCAGCAGCACACACCGCACCCGCTCCCGCTCCAGTTCCAGTTCCACAACAATTTTCTGCTGACAATTCGCACCATGCGTGGTGTTGATCGATGTCTGTGTGCGTGTCTGTGTGTGTGTGTGTGTGTGTGTGTATTTGTGTGTCTGTTTTGGTATGGTTGTTATAACAGATACGCGAATTGTTATTCGATGCGCTCATTTCCAAGGAAACTTTGGCCATAAAAAGTAAGAACTTAACATATAAAACAACACAGTTCTGGAGTTGGGGATTCTAGCTACGGCTGTTTTTTTTTATTATCAGGTGTTTGGCATTTGCGCTAACAGCTCCTCTTTGTCCTTCAACTTAAGTTTTTCAACACTGCAAGAAAAGAAGAGAAAACAAATATAGACAAATATGATATCGATAACTTTTTTATTTGGCAAATATCGCAAACATCGTAAGCAGCGTCAACTGTCGAAAGGCATTTTATGAAGATCGTTCAAGAACTATTCTTAAATAGTAAAAAACTTCTGTTTTTCTTTGAGTGTATGGCTAAAAAGTGGGCTGAAATTTATGTAGCTGTATTTGCTTATTAAATGCTTTGCCAATTTTTACAACAGACACACATTCACATTTGGAGGGCCTGAATTGACCTCCGTTGACAAACTGGCAAATGGCAAGTCAAAATGGCGACCAAGGTCGGCCATGGAGTTAAACAACGCTGGCCTTTAATTAGCTTTGCCAGCAGTGGCAGTGGCTGTGGTAGCGGCAGTGGCAGCAGCAGGATTACTCATACGTAACGTGGTACGAGTGCGAGCGAGAAGGCCAAGGAGCAGGGAGCGACGCGTCGCCTATTTGTGCCCATTGTTTCAATCGACTCCAATGCAGTGGCTGAGTGTGGTCAAACGTGCATTGAGTGGCACGTGGCACGGCACATTGAAAGCCGGCTCAAAGGGTAACACAGCCTGTGTTAATGTCAGGGTCAACCTAGTCGCAGACATGCATCAAATTGACTATATTATTTAATCTATTCTAACTAGAGCTGGTAGTTCTAGCTCAATTATCGAATCATGAACTAAGTTAGTTCACTAGTTCAGCTGATTGCATTAGAGAACCATATCTAGTTTATCAAATCAGTTTGATGAATAATTTCAAATGTGAACTATATCGTTTACTTCATATGCTGGTTCAGCAGTTCACTTTAGAGCTGCACTTTCTAGTTCACATTGATGAATAAGTTCAGTAATTTATTTTGCAGTTGTGAGCTATTGTGTTTATTTAATTTATAGTTAATTTGACTTTGAATAAATAAAAATATAAATAATGAACAAAGTAAAAACTATTTAACATTACACTATTCACTGAACCGATTCAGTAGTTCATTTGAATTTAATTCAATTGAACGTATTGTGAACTATAAGTCTCAGTTCTATTTCGCCTGCCCATAATAAACATAAATCAAGGAATTATATTATAAATATATGTATAAAAAGTACAGTTTTATATTGTTGTTCATTTTTCCGCATTATTTAAGAGCAACTGACAGCGTCGACAGCTGCTCTGGGGACACAGCCAGAGACCACAATTGTTGACCTTGACTTGCCAGTTGACAATTAAAGTTATTTTCATTGGCAATTGGGGACATGTTTATTTAACGGCAATATGGTCAGAAACAAGTGCCATGCATAAAATATAAACAAAAAAGAGAGGGAGAGAGAGTGAGAGTGACATGTGTAAGGGCTTGGAATGTAATTGTAATTATAATCTACAATTTTCATCGTAAACATTGATTTTCCCATTAGTTTTCTTTTAGAGCAATCATTTTAAATTTCATGTTAGCTAACAGTTTGCAACAGCTAAGCATAGGCTCAACAACTGTTAATTAACATAAAATTACAAGTATAGAATTCGTGAGCGACGCCAAGTTAACGTTTAACTTTGCAGCTAAACAATATCAAAAATATTCAGCTATTAAAATCAATCAATTTAAATTCCAACATATATTAAAAAAAAAGTCTTCACAAACATTAAATAACATTAAAACAGAAGCAGAATAACAGCTTTTTAAATTTAAAATCAACCAAAATTGGCGCTCAAGTGTGACCGAATATTTGTTAAGCAAATATCACATTAAACTGCGTATCAGGTGTCGATCAAAACTTCAAACTATCGTTAGCAACCAATTCTATCGATGTGCTCCTATCGATGGCAATCAAATATATCGCAACAACGCTCATCCCGAGCTCTTCAGTTCTACTTTGTCAAACCAACGGAACAGACGTGTGTTTCTACGATTTAATTGCTGAATTCGCCGAAAATTGAAGCAAAAAAAAAAAAGATTTTATGAATTTCGCATATAAGTTGTCCAGCTAAAGGCAATAAAGTGTTACTCAGTTATAACAGTGCTCAGTTTGTTAACAAATATATGTATCAAAATATTAATTCTTGGTGTTTGATAAGAAAACCGTGAGAATTGTTGTTGTTGCAGTTGCATAACCCCCGCGCGACCATTGTAAGCGCCAAAATCAGAACGACCGAAGGCAACAACAACAACAACCAATACTACTACAACAACAACAATTTCATTGCCGCTTATGCAAAACAAAAACAAAAAGAAAAAGAGCGCAGAGCGAATATAAAAAAATTCCATTGCCGGGAGCACAGCCGTTACCCCGGCTCCGGGGCCCCACAGGCCGTCGCTCGTTAATAATATCTTAAGGGGAGAATCCAAATTCGATTATGTCCCAAAATCGTGAAACGCTGATACATTTGCTAGCCGGCGCGTAAGTGTTGAAAAACATGTTAAAGATTTTCTTCTGTTATTTTTGTTGTTATTGTCAATTGCGTCTTATCGGCAGAAACTTAGAAACCGGTTTTAGTTGGAATCTAAGCATAGGCAACGTCAGCGGCAGCGGCAGCAAACGGCGCAGTTGCGCTTTAGTAGTTGAGCAACAACAACAATTAGACAATTTGACCCGTTGCAGTCGCGAAAGTTGGCATAGGCGCCAAAAAAAAACAAATGTAAAAAGAAAGATAGAAAGCAAAGCAAAGCAAAGCCAAGCTGACAAGCAAAGCAGACACAAACAACGCACACACATGCACACATATACACATATGTATGTATGTATGCGTGTATGTATGTATGTGTGTATCACAATCATCTGTTTTAAAATCATGCAGCGTTCACGTGTTTGGTTTATTTTTGGCAGCAGGAGCAGCAGCAGCAGCCGACGTTGCGGCCCACGCTGCGCAAAAATAATTCACAATAAATAATAAATAAATAAATTCATAAATTGACAATAATAATAAATGTCACAGTAAATGAAAGCAACGGTAAAAAATGGCCTTGATTGCAGTATTTTGCCATTCACCCGAAACATTGCACGATAATCCAATTGCAATTCCAACTAGAAAAACTATTAATGAACAATATGAATGAGAATGAGTACAATGTGCATTGTTTTATAGCTGCTAAACTGAAATTACTCAATTAGAACAATTAAAAAGTTTACACAATAGCAAAGCATGCTCCTTCTCTCTCGCTCACTTTCAATAATTAAGCAGTAGAGGCAATAGGAAAGCAGTCTCTCTCGCTCTAACGCCCTCACGCTGCTCGCACTGCATCTGATTGCAGCTTTTGCCATTCCCACTGAAGTCCAATAAGAATCAAACACAAATATTTTGAAAGTTTATTTATTTGACTGAAGATAAGAATCCAATACAAAGTTTTTGCTGATTATTAAAAATGCTCTATATATAAGAAGATGGGCAAAGGAATAAATAATTTGATTATTTATTTATATAAATCATTTTGCTACGGGAACCTAATTGAACGGGAAACCAATTGGCTAAAGCGAACTCAAATAACAAGCAACAATTGCGTTGTTATTGTCGCTTGTTATGGTTGCTTGTTTGCGGCTGGCTATTTTTAGATCTGCATCTTAATTTATTTTTATGTTTTTATCGTACACCCTACAGCACACGCCACACGGCGAGGCATATTCATTGTCACACACAGCTGAAATCCAGTTGGCAAATGTTTTGTCAACCGGTTTTCAGTTTTTCCTTCTTCAATTTCTTCTTTATTTTTGTGGCTATTGTCGGAAAGGGGTAGCGGCTTGTGTTGACTTGTGCGAGCCGAGCCGAGTCGATTCGAGTCGAGCCTCTGATAGCGTGAAATGTAAATAAATTAGTCGAGGGTGAGGGCTTGTTTTTAGTTTTTTTTTAGCCTTTGCTAAATACATTCATCATTTATTTGTTTGTTTTTTTTTTTTTTTTTTGTTTTTTTTGGTAAACAAACAGAAAAAGTGGAAACTAAGCAAGAATCAACAGGCGTAAAAATAAATAACTTAATGATTCCACTTTAAGTTCCTTTGAACTTCCTTATTATTGCTATTCATATAATATAAGTTGTTGTTTATGAAAGATTCTTTCATTTGAGCTTTTTAGCTGTCATTCGATGTCGAATCGAATCAGAAATCTGTAATACTGCTAGTTCAATTAGTGTTCAAAATAAACGATGTACTTTATTATTGAACTTAACTAAAATTCTTGAACCTAACAAGAATTACTTAGCTAGAGTTTATAACTAGCTCATAAGCACATTTACAATATATTGCAATTGAACTTACTCAACTATCTTTATAATTTATGACTATTGCAATAAAAATCAAACTAGAATGCAAAATGCCGGCCGGCCAGGCAGCCACAGCTAGAACAATTGTTTACAGTCTGTACTCGCCTATAAAATACTCGCCATGTAAACAGCTTTAAGCTAAGAAAAAGGAAGAAAGGGAAAGAAACGAAAATTCACGTTGCACATCGCACATTGCTTCGTTGCCTCTCTTTCTCTCTCTGCCTTGTCGCTCCCTAGGCAACTTGAGCTGCTTATACAACTGTTGTCTGGCTAGTGAAATTAACTCATGTGTGTATTTCTATCTATTATATATATATAGATATGTATGTGTATGTCTATCTATTCCCAAGTATTTCTATCTTTCAAGCAGTATCTCGTGTTTACACACGTCACAAGCGCTCAACTGCATGGAAAACTAACAACCTTGTAACTGTCCACACACACACATAGATAACATATATATATATATATACATATTCCATATATGCGCACTTTATCGATATAAATAAACTAAGACAAATTGTGACAGGCAAGCAACTAACAATATACTATAGATAATATATGTGTACTATATATACTATAGATAGTAAATTACATACTATATATATACTATAGACCAAAAGCCCTTTTCAACTTGCATGCATTTCACAATTGCCTCAAGCAAATTGCTCAAGTTGCAATTTGCACATGCTTATCAGATTGTATATATAATAAATATACTTTTCTTATTTGTTATATATACAGATTTATCTTTGTCTATTTGGCTGGCGCCCATAACTTTTGTTTATCTTGTTTATGACCTGTAGCAAAAAGGTGTTATAAAGGGTAGATACATTGATAAATAAAGATAAATAAAAATATTCAAAATAAATATATTTACATAGTAATAAGCATATATAAGCTGACTTTTCATAATGTGCGAGAAATGCCAGAAAAAAGTTATGCCTAGATTATAGATATTGATTTGGATTGATTGCCTTTTAATCTCTATCTTATGTATATATTAATATATTCCCATTTTCAAATTTCTATATATATCTATTGTAAATACAGGGTATATTTAGAGTTGGTCACTTTATATCTGTTTTGTTGTTATTGTCAACTTTTGTTTTCATAAAAACAAACAAAGTCAAATGCGGCCTGGCATTCGATTTGTTTTGGTTTTTCTGTCGACCGTCGCCTCTATAAGGCAGGTGAGGAGGGAAATAAACTTTTTCTGGCACATTGACTCAGTTGAAGGCGATTGCAGCCAAATAAACAACATTGCTAATGAGTTGCAGCGATAGACAGAGAGAGAGAGAGAGAGAGAGAGAGAGGGAGAGAGAGAGATAGTGAGATATAGAATAAAGAGATAGAGAGATAGAGGATAGACGATTGATGATAGATGATAGATGATAGATGATAGAGGATAGAGGATAGAGATAGAGGATAGAGAATAAAATATATTGGATAGAAGATAAAGAAAGAATACAGAGACAGAAAGATAAAGAGAAAAAGATACAGATAGATATTGATAGTACAGTGGGCTAACTGAGGGGACAATCGCCAGACGATTATATAAGTGCAAATAGATCAGACAGCGTTATTTATAGACTTCATCTAGCTGCATAGAGGTTTTGTCTAGCCAATGTGAGAAAATTTCCATGTGAAATTGTTTGCTAAACAAAATGAAATTTTCTTTGGTATCAAAACTTGAATTTCGAATGGGCGAACGACAATTTCTACATCTTTTTTTTTGACAATGTTTCGTTTTGGCCTTGTTAAGTTGGTTTTTCGTGCCTTAACGCACGTACGCAATATTTTGGGGTAATCTCATTTCTTGGCTCTCTCTTAATGTTTTAGGCTTCAAACTGCCTCTGAAATTGGCTGAAAGGAAAGTTTATTTAGAATCAAATAGTTTTTATTTTAAATATATTATATATTAGTTTTATCTGTCTTTTATCGCACATTATAAATTTGCTTATCATTCAGATAAATATATTCTAGTTCCTTAAACACATTCCTTTTCATATACGAAGTAAAAATTAATTTTATGATTTTCTTCTTCCTCTGCGACCCTGACAAATTGAAAATGTGCGCAAAATTATGTCAAGGGCGAACGCTATATATATATATATATATATAAATCTATTACTAATGGGGAAGCGCTCGTTATATATGCATATATCTGTATATATAGATACAGAAATATATATATTTAATTTAATTTCATTTGATATGAATAAACTTGGCATTCTAGATAAACAAATTCAAAGGCAGAAGAAGAGAATCTTATTTACAAACAAATATGAATATGTGAATATATATATCTGAATAGGTATGGACGGATCAACTCAGAGATACTCATTGTCATGATAAAGATAAACTATCGTGACAAGTTCAATGCTTAAGCAAGCGAGCGAGTTCATTTTATTCACTAGTTCATATAAGTAACTGAACTAGATAAATTAGACTATTTGGCTGTTCATGAACAACACGAGACTAGTTTAATTGAACTCAAGAATACGCTTTGTTAGTGATCTGGAGGATGGAACTGAGGCAAGATTATGTTTATGACCTATTAAGACCGATTTTTTTTATTAATCACTAAACAAGTTCAACAAACGGTTCAACTGTCTCCTTCACTGATCACAGAACAAGTTCATTAGTTCATTTTGATTCGTAAGAATCTCTAATGAAAAAATTTACTTATTGCATTATCTTAATATTATTAGTCTTAACTAATTCTAAGATTAGAATCTTGTAGATTTTTTATCGCACACCTCAGTCTGACCTATAAACAAAAACTTTCCATCGATTTCGTAATTTCGCATTAAAATTTTTTGTTATCAAACAAAAATGTTTGCGTGTCTGCAAATCGCGCAAAAAAAAAAAGATTTTCGGGGAGACGACGTCAAAAATTTGTGATAAGATTTGCCACCAACGGCGCAATTTATATATATATATATACAAAAGTGAAGAAGAGGAATATTTCGGGAGTCAAAGTCGCGTATGACGCATTTTTATATCAGGTGAAAAGAAGCTAGAGCATAGCTGTTATCAGAACATGCCCGAAATTCGTGGCTGCCACTTGCAGGCGCGATTCACGAGGTTCGTTTGCATTCGTATTCGAATTCGCTTTCGCATTCGTCTGTCTGCCAAAAAAAGAAGGAAAAATGTTCGACTCTTATCTGGCGCGTGTGGCGTATTACGATTTCCGAGGCGATTCAGTCAAAAAACAGCTAAATCGACCATTAACCGGTTGACGGTTTTTGAATATATTTCCCTCTTCTTTTCCTTTTCTTTCATGCGAGCTGAGTGTGTGCGCCACTGGGGCCACTGAGTTCGGGCTATATGTAGATATCATAGTCTGCAATGTCCGCATTCGAATGCAGTTCAAGAGACGACGACGAGGGCTGGATATATACATATATCCATCAGATATATAGAGAATGAGTTCATTTGAACTTGACCGAAGTGAATTTCTTCTGTGTTCAGTGAATGAGACAGTGGAAGCGTTTCTTGAAGTTGTTTAGTGATTAACATAAAAAACTATTTCAATAGGTCATAAACATATTCTTGGCTCAGTTCGTACGTTCGTTGATGAACGTTTTACTAGTTCATTAACTGAGCGTAGTCTTTGATTTCAATTCAATTGAGCTTTTGGATAAGATAAACATATCTGGGTACAGCTTAGGCAGACTAGGCGAAGAGGCAGTCTTTAACGAAAGAATCTGCTGATGATAGACTTGGGAGGTTCTTGAAATAGCTCTGCAGACTCACAGCTGCTCACATTTTGTTATTAGTATGTTATTGAGTTATAATCAACAAATACATGATATATAGGTTTGTAAGATATGATATATTCATATATAGATGTATTTCATAAATATCTATCATCTATCTATCATCTAATTTGTAATCATACAAATGATTCCAGCTCAGTTAACTATTATTAGTGAATATTAAGTAAAATGATATTACATATAATGAATTTTAGCAAGATATTATTTAATGTATTTACATGACCATAAAGAATCCGAGTCAATTAACTATTTAGAATTGAGGTTCATTCATTACAGCTCGTTATTTTGTCACAATTCAATGATTTCTGTTGTCGCATTCCACTAATGAGTTAAGTGACTGATATATATATACATATATATGTATATATATAGCTGATGGGGCATAGTCATAGTCTGTTTGTCCAGTTGTCTGTTGGTTTATATTTAATTTCTCGCCCACTGCTGCGGCTGCTGCTGCTAATGGTGAAATTCAATAGACATCTGCTACAGCATTTCTCGTTAATAAGTTGTTTCAATTTGAATAATAATTATTGCTCGCATTGTTCATTGTTGCTTTAGGCGTTTAGGCATTGCTATAGGTTATATCTATAGAGCCAATCTTCCAAATACCTAAACATATGGCGTGTTTCAATGTCTGTACAAGTTTGCACCGGTTGGTCGGGCGGGCACAATTATGTCACAGGCCGTTAGCAGATTCCAGATTCGGATTTCTTTGATATGTATTCTATATTGTCTATATATATAGAACATAAGTCAAGTCATGTCTGGATGGCTGATAAGCACACGCGGCTTTGTCCGGCATTGGCAATTCATTTCGTTGAGGCGAGACGGGTTATCAGACGGCGCTGGGGTCACCTGTAGCCGGACAAAACCGGTTTTCCTGTGGCCCCTGCCGCAATCACAAATAGGTTTGTGAAATTGTTTACTAGTTTGTATATTGCCTAGAGCAGCAGCTGCCATGGGGAGGGCTCCTCTGATCTGCTGCATGATTGGCATTAAATGCACTGAACTCTTGATAAGATAAGACTCTATAAAATGGGACAGCTATTACTATTATAGAACCACAATACATACACATTATATATACATATGTATACAAAAGTAAAGGTCTTCGACTATCTAAGATATCAGGTGATTTCGACTGTACTATGGAACTATAGATACATGCAAGCATTCATTTGAATGAATTTCCTCTAAGTAAGAGAGTCGGAAGTGCTTGAATAGGAGATACCCTGAACATCGAACAGCAGAGCTGCTACGTGCTACTTACATGGCAAACACCTAAGCACTATGGGCTTTACTATGGGAACCAAATTGTTGAATAACTTTTGTTCTAAATACACTTTATTAATAACATTTTCAGAGCTTAATAATGACATTCAGATATGTTTATATGCCATATCAGTAATCTCTACTATTTGAAATACTTTTGTCTTAATTATTAGGGGTAAGACGTATGTATATGGTATAGAGGTATGCATACATCTTAAATTTGTAGTCTTCTAGCTTTTGTGATGTACGAGATGGACAGTCGGATATGGCTAGATTGACGCAGCTCGTCGTCCTGATCGAGAATATATATGCAGCTTATAAGGTCTGTCAGACCTTCTGTTGCCTGTTACATACATTTTCACAATGCCTATCGAATATATAGTACGAATCTTTGTTTAAGTACAGTCACATCCGTATACTTTAGTACAGCCATATATATAGTATATATGCTTATCTGATTTCATATATACTTAATGTATAATATATACGTTTATTTAAATTTTTGTTGTGCCACTCATTAAAATGTTGGCTTTGTTTGTTTGTTGTTGTCGACATCGCCGTCTGCCATCCTTTCATCGATCAAACTTTCGCTCCGATTTACTTGATTTCTTATTAATTCACGAGCCTGACAAAGGCAAACAAGGCGAAATAAGGGGTTTTCCTTTGTTTGTTCAGGTAGACCAGGCAAAATCGCTTTTGTTTATCGTATTCATTGTCATGAGAAATTCGAAATGAATAATACGAGTTATATAATCAATTTTAATTTAATTGTATCACGTTTTTTGTGCTTGCCAAGGGCCAATTATCAAGTTTTTTCAAGCTATTTACTGAAGAGATAAGAATAGACTTTTATTTCTTTATCAGAACTTCGATACATAATATTGTCAAAAGTAAGGTAAGGTAGGTAAGGTCTATGCCATGGCCTAATTGAATTTCGAGCCTTTTCAGTGTTTCGCATCATTGAAACACAAAGTAAAATTGACTTGGTAATGAATGATATCATAGATGATTATATTATATATTGTTATATACATTATATTTTATACGCCGTGTCAGAGCTTTGACTTTTAATGCATTGCAAAGTGCATTCCACACCAAAATCGATGTCGTATGGTAGCCATAAATGTATTAAACTATAATGGCAAAAGCTTTCCAATAACGAAAAGTGTAAACAGTTGAAAGAAATATATATATTATATTTATAGATATATCAGATATATATAGAATTTAGCTACAAAAGAACAATTATCTTTGTGTTCAATTTGCCAAAATTTGTTTTAATATTTGTTCTGATCGCATTCCAACAATTTGCGTAACGTCCAAGTACTTTTCGTACAGTGAGAGATCGCTAAAAAAAAAGAAGCTGAGGAAAATATAAATATTTAAAAGGGATCGAGGAATTATACACAAATTATATTTAAATTTCACTTATATGTTTTAATATGTTTGAAGAAGTAAGTAAAGCAAGCAAATATTATTCGCATTTTTGAGCTTTTTTGCTAGCATAGTTTTCACTGTAGTTCACACATTTTATATTTTTAGAACACGTGCCAAAATAGATGAATCTTATTGATTTATAAATAAGAAAAGAATAGTTCTCATGCTCAAAAAGATTTTCGCCAATTGTGCTGGCTCGTTACGGCATAGGCTTTACTGTATACGAATATAGTTATAGGATAATTGTAGATTTAGTTATAGTGTATCTAAAATTAATGTTTTGTATTATTTGATTATTAAAGTTTAAATTTGTATTTACTTTCTTTTAATTACTATTGACTTACTGTGCTTTCTAAAAATAGTTAAACAAAGTTTTCGGGATCTAATAGATCTGTGATACATTAGAGTAGTTTTATACATATGCCCATAGCTTATCTGAATATCTTTATAATATTTGTGTATTTGTTTCTTTGCAGATCCGCTGGCACAGTTGGTGCTGTGGTAACATGTCCCTTGGAAGTGGTCAAAACGCGTCTGCAGAGCTCGTCGGCATTTCTGCCGACGGGGACGACGACGCGCATTGTTGAGCCAGCTGGCGGACCGGCAAATGGCGGCGCCTCTGAGCTGTTGCGGCCGGAACAACGACGTAAGCTAAGCACAACGATATTACGTAACAGATCACAGCCACAGGTGATTGGGGGTGTGCGTAGGGTAGTACCAAATTCTTATTATTATTATTATTTTCATAATCCTCTCCATTCTCCACTGATCATAATCATCATCGAATGCTCGAATACCTCATGACCATTGCTTTACCACTTATCGATAGACTCGGAAATTAATCGATTACTTTATTTTTTACAGATTATGGCTATATCACATTGTGGCATCTCCTCGACTACCCCAAAATCCATGAGCATCATGCAGTGTCTGCGGTAAGTAGAAAAAATATTTAGGGAAACCTGAAAGAAAAACTGTCGAACGAGTGTCATCACTAATCACATTTGCTATCGATTGTCCAGGCACAAATTCAAGGTGCTCGTCTCTTCCCATTTTGCTCACAACTGTTTTCCCAGTTGAACTTCAATTCAAAATTTGGCAACGAAAAGTTATCGAAAATATTATCGATAACACTATGTCACTTGCATAGCTTTCAAGTTATTTTGCACTGGAGCCACTTATTTGAACATAATGAAGCACAAAATTGAACTAGTTTTAGTTCAGCTTGGCACATTGTCCAACACTGGATTACAAAATGTACTATTTTGAATTGATTCTTGCAGTTCCACAATACTAATTTCATTTTTATCTTTTTGCCATCTAGATACATTGTACAAAATGAAGGTCCCCGCGCCCTGTTCAAAGGTCTTGGACCCAATTTGGTGGGCGTTGCTCCATCGCGTGCCATCTACTTTTGCACCTATTCACAGACAAAGAACTCGCTCAACAGTTTGGGGTAAGTGAAAGTAATTGTTAAAGGTATTAATTGGAGAGACAGTTCTTTTGGATAAGAGCGAACAAGTTTTTCCAATCTATATACGCATTGCTTGGCAATTCAGATAGAAGATCTGTTGGATATGATCGTAGATTGGAGTCCAAAGAGAAAGAGCGAGAGAGAGGTAGATCTTTAGACCCAGGTTTTCTGGTATGGATCCCCAATAGTTATTACAGAAGGGACTAGAACTAATAACTTCTTCAATCATTTATAGTTTGAAATGATAAATATTATCATCAATAGTGAAAGACTGTGATTCAGTATAAAAGTTTGTTTATGATTGTATTTTGTATGATTGTATTTTGATTATATATGTATCACATATATATATAGTACATTATCCTAATTGATAATTTTCTTCCAATTTCTAGTTTCGTTGAGCGTGATTCGCCGCTGGTTCATATTATGAGCGCTGCTAGCGCTGGCTTTGTCGCATCGACGGCAACGAATCCCATTTGGTTTGTGAAGACGCGTTTGCAGCTGGACTACAATGCGAAGGTGCAAATGACGGTGAGGCAGTGCATCGAGCGGGTCTATGCACAGGGCGGAATTGCTGCGTTCTATAAAGGCATCACAGCGAGCTACTTTGGCATCTGCGAGACGATGGTGCACTTTGTCATCTACGAGTTTATCAAGTCGAAGCTGGTAAGCATTCATTTGGAACTCACTCATTATCACTCTCTAAAATATCTTCTGTCCTCTCACAGTTGGAGCAGCGCAATCAGCGGCATACGGATACGAAGAGCTCACGCGATTTTCTCGAGTTCATGATGGCTGGCGCCGTATCGAAAACCATTGCCTCCTGCATTGCTTATCCACATGAGGTGGCACGAACGCGCTTACGCGAGGAGGGCAACAAATACCATAGCTTCTGGCAAACGTTGCACACGGTGTGGAAGGAGGAGGGACGCGCCGGACTGTATAGGTGCGTGCTCGACTATAAGAACTTGTTATTCACCTCTTCATGGAGTTCCCCCTGCTTTAAAAATACCCGATTAGCAAAGCGATAGCTTGTTAACCTTTTCAGGGTATTTACCCTCTTTAAATTAATAGACTTTTTTATTAGTCTCAGAATAACAAATCTAAATATTGTTAATCTCTTCATGGAGTTCCCTTAATCTAAGATTATCAGACGAGAATTATAATTGACAAATGACACCTATGGGAAGGCACTTCATTAACATAGCTAATGTAGAGAACTGATTTATAAAAAGCTAAAAAATAGATAGATAGTGAGAAATATAGATTGTTAGATAAATTCATTGATATTTATGCAAAAGCCACATTTGTTTTGTTAAAAGGAAATGCGAATTCTAACTTGGCGTGCCCATACTTTCCTCTTTATTACCTCAATATTACTTTTAAGACAAAAACAGGTTTACAAATCAAAGCACACGTCAGGAAATTAGCTTAAATCATAAATAAAATTTTTGTTTTCCATATATCCACCTCTGTTCCTGATAGATTAATTATAATTTATATGCCATTATTGTATGATTTAGCGCAGGTTTAGGCAAATGAAATTTTTGGATGTTTTCTGCTAATTTGTTATCATAACGAATCACCCACGATTTCTAGTCGGTCGACCTAGCTATATATTCAGAAATTTATAAAAATATCTTTTGTGACGCATTTTGTTTCAATTCGGCTAGATTTAATTTCATTATCACTCGCCTGCTATATATATTCGCATGTGTGTACTAAATATTTAAAGTTCTCTCGCACTCGAAGTCTTCCAATATTTGCTTCATCTAATTAATTTGTGTATTTTGCAGAGGCTTGGCCACGCAGCTGGTGCGACAAATACCCAACACGGCGATCATGATGGCCACCTATGAGGCGGTGGTTTATGTGTTGACGCGACGCTTTAACAATAAATCGAATGAGTTTTACGATTTTTAAGGAAACACCTACACCTACCAGACGGATGGACCGACTAGTTAACAGCGAGGAAACCCAATCTGTGCATATATATATACATATATATACGTATATATATTTAGTAGCGACTGCAGCAAACTTAACTGTAATTGTAATTTAAATATGGTTTTTGTTTATGTTTTTCTAGACGATTTAACCAACGAGCTGAAAAGGTTTGGTTAATTAGCTGCTAAGGCAACGAACTCTAGAGACTTAAAATAAAAAAAAAAACAAAACAAAAAAAAATGTTGAACGCACGAATTATATATGTTCTACAATAACTGAAAATCAAGGCCAAAAAAAGTAAAAAAAAAGAAAAGAAAATATATTAAGTATATGATTTCAATTGAGTTGAAAAGGATTCGCAAGCGTTATTCAAGTTCAAAAAAGGCTAATTAGTTAAAAGTTAATATATATATATATATACCTAAAAAAAAGCGATTGATATTTTGATATATAAATTCACTTGTATATAGAGTTTTAGTATACTTCCAAACAAAAATAAACCTATATATAAAATATATATTTATCATGTACATTATAGTTGAAGAAAATATGAATGTGAGAAACGTTATATATATCTCTATATATATAACAAACTGCTTATAATATATAATTTATCTCGTTGCCTTCCTAGTTTTTAGACTTAAGTAAGCACAATCTGTAGTAATAACAACAGATCGCAGTCATTAGGCGCGCAAATCGGCCGTCATATATAAATATATAACTATGTACACATATGTAAATTAATCTTATTTAAACATATTTAAAAAACAAAACTAAACAAAACAAAAAGAAAAGAAATGGAAAATATCGGTATGCCCCACGCAGCGTATACGTAATTTGTTGTGTTAAGTTTTCTCAAATGCGATATATATTTTAGTTATACATTAATCTATACATTTAGTTAGTTAACGATACGTTGCTGTTTATTTAGTGATTATTATATATACATATATATAATGCCACTATATATTTTATAGTGCCTTTAATCGTATTTAATTGATAAAAACAAACGAGCAAAGAACGAAAGAAAAGTACTGTGAATATTTGATAACAATCTTAATTGAATGGTGAAATCAATAAATACAATTTTTTGTTTAAAAATAAACAGTGTTTAGAACTAATAAATGGGTATTCGTTTAAGTGCTTGGCCTAATCTTATCTAAGCCAATGTCTGCGAATTATGGCGCATAGTCCAACACCGAACTCGAGGGAGCTATAAATAATACTAAATATTGACTTAATTTGTGCTTAGATTAAAAAACAGAAAGCCCAAATGCTCTTGAGCACTGCTGTGTAATAGATATTGAAGTTAAGTAACAGATATGATGTATATCTTTCATATAAGTCACATTTTCATATTTTGGCGCTTTCAATTACATTAACTTATTTTATGGTCACACTGCACGTGATAACAGCAACAAACGATCCATTGCCATTAGTAAAAACTTCAATTTTAAGTTGTAACAGATGTTACATTGACTATTTACAAACGTTAAAATGAATCAATATTAAATATTAGTTAAAGCTGTAATATTGTTAAAGATTATTGCTTGTAAACACCACGCATGCGCAACTTGCTCTCAGCTGTTAATTTAAATCGTTAACAGCCATTTTAAAGCTTCCCACTGTTAGCTGCTTTCGCTTATGTAAAATGGTTACACTTGTCAGCGATAGCATATCGATAACATTTATCGATGTCAAGCAGCAACAAGTGATCGCATCACTAAAAACTCCAATTTTCAGTGTTTACGTTTGCGTGCGTCGTATTTTTGCCAACAACAAAATATAAGTTTTAACAATTTATAAATTTTAAACTGCAATATTAGTGTCATTTTAAATAGTGCTGTTAAAAGTTCTTATAGACTGTCGCGCATGCGCCATTCGCTTGGCCTCAAACTCTGATTCGCCCTGGTTAGCGTAATCGTTGACATTCATTTGTGGTCCACACCCCAGATCTGAATGTTAATTTCCATTTGCGTTCGCAATTGAGGCCATGCTTTAAGTGCGCTGCAATGCTGCTCAGCGAGCTGCACTTCTGGACAACGCAGCGCGACGAAGTGCGCATCAAGTGCAGCGACTTGGGTGCCTTTCGCTACCAGCGCCAACGCGAACTCTCGCAGGAGCTGAGGGCGCAAGCGAAGCGCGACTACACGGAGCGTCGCAATGGCTTGGCTGTCCTGAAAAACAGCCGCAAGGCGGGCGGCCGCTTAAAGGACAACCTCAAGAAATTGGAGGATCTGCTGCGCACGCACAAGCTGACGCACTCCGAGTGGCAGGATGCGGCGCAGGTGCTACTGCTCTTCGACAATGGAATCATTGCCCACATCTGCGTGGACATCTACACGGGCGATATATTGCGCATGGTATTTGATAAATATCTCGTTGGCAAGCTGGCCGGGGAGCTGATCACCGATGGTGAGTTCGCTTCGAAGTTGTTTTGCTGCTGTGCGTGTGCTTTGCTTGGAGAAATTTGCATTTTTAACGACTTTCTCACAGCACAACAACAAAAGCAGCCGCAGTCGCAGCGGCAGCAGCAGCAACAGTTGCTGCACATTCCACATGCAATTATTGTAATTTATAATTAATGCTCATGTTTTGTTTATGCACTTTGTCTTGTCTCTACTTTTTTGTTGCGCCGTGTTTTGCCAGCCTTTTTTACACGCTCCCACATCGTATTGGCCTACAATACCAACCAGCTGACTGTGGTGCACTTGCAGCGACCCAACGCTCGACCCCTCGGCCCGGAGAAAATCGCGAATATGGAGCCGCGTATCTTTCATGTTATTATACCGGGCCTCGCCTCTGAGCGTAAATTGGCACGGCATCTAACTGTAAATGGCAGCAGAGATCTATTCGTGGTCTGGACGCAGTCCTCCCAAAACGAGGTGTATCCCTGGCGACCCACCATCCGCGACCAGGATCGGGCCAATATACACATCTTTAAGCTGAAAGCGTAACTGAAACTTCGAAATTAATTAATTCTGCTTTCTAATTGATTCGAATTCCTTTGCAGCTTGCAGCTGGAATCGCTGGCCTACTGTTGGTCGGAGAATGATCCGCTTTGCGTGGACTTTTTGCGCAGCTCAGAGAATCAAATCATCACACTGGAGCAGAAGGTTTCTCGCAAGGGCGACATCAGCGCTGAGATTTGCTCCTATGAACTGGCAACAGGCAAAATGCAGCGCACTGCAATCACCTCGATTGCAATGGGCACACAGATCTGCTGCTTTGCCTTCAGCCCGGATCAGGAGAAGCTCTTCCTAGGCAGCATCGATCGGAATATATGCCTGCACGATCTGGTGCTGCAGACAACCAAATATGTTAAGCAAATCGAAATTGTGCCAACGCAATGTGCTTGGCACTGCGATTCGGCCTTGCTCTGTGTATCCAATGAGCGTTCCGTGCTGCAGTGCTTCGACTTGGCGCTGTCGCCCATTGGCAATCAGCTGCTGAGTGAGAGCGTAACTCCGACTAATCTGCTGGATCTCTCGCACTACTTCGCCACGCAGCCGACGCTACTTAGCATAGCTTTCAGTCGCAAGCCAGACTTGGCCAACTTCTCTCACAACTATGCGCAAACGGACTGTTTGCTGCTCTTGCTGTACGAGCAAGGGCCGTTGGCCTGCCTGCGCTTCTTTGGCGGCGCCGGCATGCGTGGCGACATACACAATTCAGGATTGACGGCTGATGTTATAGCGGACAAGTACTTGCGCTTGCAGCAGCCGGAGCGAGCGGTCAATGTGCTCGCCTCTCTCAACTGGGAGACCTACGGAGCCATGTGCCTGATTACGCTGCATAAGATTGCGAATTATGTTTTCTTTTCATCTGATCAGCGACGTCCGCGCTGCGATCTAATGGCCAGAGCCTTGAGCACGTTCGCCCACACGCTCTCTGAGGACACAAAGGATGAGTTTAGCGACCAGGTCTATGATCTAAAGCGACGTTTTTGCTTCTTTTTGATGCGGTGAGTAGCAGCTGAATAAGAATAATGAAAAATATCATAAAACTAATTTATTTTCCTCTGTTTCTCAGCAAGAATCAGTTCAGTGAAGCCTTTGAAATAGCTCATGACATTGCGGATTACGATCTGTTTATGGACCTTTATAACTTGACCAAATGCATTGGCAGCTTGAGTGAGTTTGCTCAGGTTGCCTTTGGACAGGCTGCAGCTATCATCCATGGCGATCATCAGGGCAATCTAAGCTTGACTTTGGCCAGCGAACTGCGTCCCGATTCTGCCTGCTCGCAGTTGAGCTACACGACGCCCAGCCAGCAGACTGCGCTGAAAAACTATGTGCCACCCTTGCCTTCGTTTAAATCAAAGATTTTCAATGCTGAAATGATCAAGATCAATATACCTAAGCCTGAGCTGCGGCCAGCGTTGATGGAACTGAGAACGCCAAAGCTGAGTTTACCCACGACGAACACAGCAACAAAAGGCGTTAGCCAGGCAGCAGCCAAGCAAACAACTTTGAATGGTGGATAAAACTTTCTCTTAGACTGAAATTGTTGCCTTAATGCATTTCCTTTTGCAGGCGCTGACTGGTCGCAGGATGTGCCGGATCAGACAGTGGGTCTGCCGTTGCCATTGCCGTTGCCCTTATCATTGCCTGGCAGTCCGTCTCTGCATCCACAGCAAGGCTCACAGCTCACATCAGCACAGATTAGCTCCCAGTTGACTCTGCCATATCATCAGCCCAAGTTCTATCAGCATCCGCTCGTCTCTGGCAATATACCAGCTATGCTGCCAGCGCTTGGCAATGAGGAGCATCAAAAGCGTTTGCTACTTAAGAAGCCAACAGCTTCTATACTCTCAAATGCAGCCGCAGTGACGCCTCAGCTCAACGGTGAGACGCCCAGTGTGAAGAGCACGCCCGTTGAGAAAAATAAAGTCAAGTTCTCGGACACCATTCAAGTGGCTGTTGTGCCGGTAATTTGATCCATCTGAATCCATTAGCTCCCCTTTAAAACTGGTTTTGTGTTTTTATGTACCAGGAGATACCCCGCAAAGAGAAACCTTTGCCACCGAAACGTAATGGCTATTCACGCCCGGCCGCGCGACATTTGAATCCACGCAAGGAACTGGCGGATAGCTTACCCCTATGTCATCCAAACGATGAGTACTTGAAGGATTTCAATCCCATTACAACGAGTAAGATCCAGGCATACATATTATATAAACCAAGTCACAATCTCTTTTCTACAGACGTCAGCAAGCCGCCAACGAGAAGGAGAGGCGAGGAGGAGCCATCCGGCAACAGCAAACAAACGTCCAGCTCTTCGTCCTCCATCAAAGTGGTTCACTTTGGCGTTGTCTAAGCTTTTATTCCATAGTGCAATTGAATTAGTTTAAATAGTTAAGAATTGAACTTCCATGTGTAATCGTTGCCGTCCACTTAGTGCAAAGCTTTAAATAGGAAAAGTTTCTATTTTAAATATGTTTCCCTTCTACACTTTTTACAGATTTATTCAATAAAATAAAAACTAGTTTTTAAATGTTTTTGCCAAATCAAGATTATTTTTTCTTAGTGGGCGTAGCGCCGCCCATGCGGTCCAGCTCCGCCTTGAGATCGAGCAGATCCTTATCGGGCACATAGCGTCGCTCATCATGCTCATCCGTATGCTCCGCCACGGTCAGGTGAACACCTTCTGGCAAGGCCGCCTGTGCAATCCTTAGAAACTGTGGATAAACAGGCGCATCTACATTGTTCAGCAGCAGGCTGCGCTCGTAGGTGGTCAGCTTGTACTCGGACTCAATGACCGCCGAATTAGGTCGCAGGCGCTGCACCTGCGTCTGCTGTGGCGGCAAGGCGTAGCAATCGGAGACATCCAAGTCGAGGTACTCCGCCACGCCATGGAGAAAGCGTTGATAGCTCTCGAGCAGCGGGTAATCGTAGCCCTTGATCTGCACATTGAGGCTTTCGTATTGCGGGAACTTTGGCTTGAGGGACTAGCAAAACAAGTTTACATTTAGAAATTATTTAGGACAAATTCATATTTCATTAGAAAACCTCGAGGTAGTCCGGCTCATATACACTGTAAGTATTGCATCGCGTCGCAATTACCACTGGCTTTGACACTTGCAGCGCTACTCGCGCACTTGGCATCAGCTGTAATTATAAAATATGTTAGTTTTAATACAAATTTATTACAATTTATTTATTGTTATTTACTCGGCGCAGCATTTTGGAATTTACGTAGGTTATGTCACAACAGCTGATTTGTCCAATCGATGTTATACACGTTCAAGCTGCATGACAAACGTAAACAGCATAATAAATGGTGAGACAGAACGATTTAATAGCATGTGCACTTAAAACTGTATGACTATCAGCTTAACAAGGATTTTACTGTGTGCTTATAAATTCTTTCGAAATCTATATAGAATGTACATAAATTGTAGCATACATAATAGTAGCATCGATAACAATCGTTTACTATACCATACCAATCAATGTATCGATAGGTTCGACTATCGTGTGCAAACCCGACTGAATGGCAAACTAAGAAGAACGTGAGAAGTAAAATTTTTTTTTCGGTTGCTGCTAATTTTTGCTTTGCAACTAAAATTTTACAACTTAAGCACGCGAAATGGAGTCGGCAAATGGTAGAAATCTAGCATTGCTCGTGCTATGCCTGTGCGCCTGCTATGCGCTGGCCTTTGAGGGCAAGGAAATACCGGCCACCAAATTCGGCCAGAGGGTGGCGCCGACAATGACTTTTCTTTATTGGTGAGCCGCAAATTAATGATCATTAATTATGTGTGTAATTTATTATATATCTGTGCTTCGCTTAGCTATTCGTGTGGCTATCGTAAGGCGTTCGAGGACTATGTAAATATACTGGTTAAGAAGTATCCACAGATCGAGATTGTGGGCGCCAACTACGATCCGCCCGGCATGAACTATTATCTATCCAAGCTAATATTTGCCTTAAAGATAATTATCATAGTGGCTGTAGTGACTTCGGTGAGTCCGTTCACCTGCTTGGGCCTCAACACGCCTGGCTGGTGGAATCATCTACAATCAAACAAAATATATGCCTGCATGATGATCTTCTTCCTGGGCAACATGATCGAGGGGCAGCTCATTTCGTCCGGTGCCTTTGAGATAACATTGAACGATGTGCCCGTTTGGTCGAAAATACAAACAGGACGCTTTCCTGCACCCGAAGTGCTATTCCAAATCATCGACAATCAGCTGCAGTTCACCGAGAGCGTCCAGGAGAATCCAGACTTTGTTAAATAATAGTAGCTTACAGAGGTTCGAGATGATTCCAGATTGTCTACTAGAAGAACAACACCAAAAAAACTATGAAGAAAGAAGTTTTAAGAAATATAAAAAGGAACTGGACACGTGGATATTTAGTTATTAATGAAACTCAACTTTTGTCTCTGCGTTACGTAAAATAGTTATCTTTGTTTATCTACCAATTTATCTGCTGTACTACTACTGCTCTTATGTCTTTCTGTGTCATCTACAAAGCTATATAGTATAAATAATGATAATGAGTGAAAGTGTTTTTAAAGGGCATTCGGGTAATGAATTTGGCATATATATATATATAATTAGAAACTGTATTAGTGTATGCACTCTGTTTTATATAGTTTATATCAAATTATGTAATACACACACAAACACAGACACAGTTAACACTTGTTATTGGCTGATGATAGCAAATATATGTATATGCGAGGCCTTTATATTTCCAACTGATACGAATTGAAATCGAGATTTTTGAACAACTAGCATAGCCAGCAGCTTTTGTTTAACAGAAACATTTGATATGAGCTGTTATTACATGATCGGCCGCTTAACAGCTGCTACTTGGAGTGCCTCTTTACATAACCTGCTACTGCTGCCTTACAGCCTAACAGTTGCTGCATCTGTTAAGCTGGAAACTAGCTGCAGCTGCTGCTTATAATTGAGGAATACTTAGTCTAGATTTAATAGTGGCTGCTGCTTCGTCGTTTAGTTATGTTGCTCTTAAGCTTCTGTTGGCTTTATAGCGCCGCGCACAACTTGATCTACTTAAGCTGCTTAGCTCTAGACCTTGTTTAAATAAACTGCAGCTAACAGACCAGCTTACAGCAGTAATTTAATAACAACTTACGCTGTTGGGCTTATTGTAAGAACTTTCTGCTCAGCAGCTGCTGCACTTGCTCAGTTGCTACTGTTGCTTAACATGCCACTGTAAAGTGAAGTGGACTTAACATTTATGCGCCTAGCAGCATGCAATAAAATTTTAAAATGTTTTTTAAAAGTTTCAAAGATAAGCAAAACTAGTTTAAAACACTAACTAAAATAAGATGAAAACATTTATGACTGAAATAAAGGAAAAATATATATAATTTAAAAACAAATAAAAAAAATGATTTTAGATAAGGAAAAATGATTCACATTACTTTTATGACGTTTAAATTTTTATTATTTTAAAAACTGGGTTCTGTTTCGCTTTGTGTATGTGTGTTTGTGTGTATATGTGTGTGTGTATTAAGCTTTAATCCCTAAAGACAAAAAAAGAACTGAATTACATATTGGGGCAGTGGATGGTTATAGTAGCTTTGCCTCCGCTCGATAGACAAATAATTTGTGGAGTTTTTTGTTTGTTTTGTTCGATTCGATTTGTTGATCTTTACCCAGCGAACTTTCGAAAAAATGGCACTGCGCAGGGTATTTGTTTTCTCGTTCTATTTGGGGTAGTGTTAGCGACTTAGACATAATTATTTATTATTTTACTGCTACTTAGTACGTAATCGGAGCTGTGGATCTAAGGAGCGTAGGTGTCATCGCGCGGATAGCGACGATATTGGCGGGTTCCGCCGTATTGATATGGATTGCGATAAGTTTGCTGACGATTGTATTGGCCCGGTGGCGGCAGTGGTTGTGGCTGACGCAATGTTTGTGGTTGCGTACGATACTCCGCTGCCGGATAGCCACCTGACCATGTGGAGTAGGAGTTTGGCGTTTGTTGTCTGCCTCCTGTTGAAGGTGATGACCAAGAGCTCGAGCTAAAGCCGGGATTGGCGCCGGAGCCAGAGTTCGAACCGTAACCCGCACTACCCGATCTGGAGCCTGCGCCCGAGTTAGGGTCTGCTGCGCCTGCATTGGAGCGCCAGCCGAAGCCCGAGCTGGAGCCAGAGTTGAAGCCAGAGTTGGAACCAGAGTTGGAGCCAGTGTTGGAGCCACTATTATAGCCAGTGCTGAAGCCCGAGTTGGAGCCCAAATTGGAGGCAGAGCTAGAGCCAGAGCTGTAGCTAGACTGGGATGCAGAAGTCCGCTTGACAGTGTAGAAGCTATCGCCACGACGACGGCACACAGTACATCTGAAGAAGAAAGAGGAAAGTAAGACGCTATAGCTGCTACCTCTATGTCTTATAGAAGTCACATACCTGCTAATTTTGCTGGTCTGATCAGCCTTCAAGGTTTGCTGGCGCGGCTGTAGGAACTGATCCTGTTGCTCGATAACAGCCAGCCAGAAGGAGGCCAAAGCATCGTAGTAGTTGCAACGTCCATGGCCATGGCATTCAATGACAGGATTAGCACGGAATTCCTCCAAGCAGGAGCCGGGTGATACCAAGTTTTGGCCAACACCGCCCGTATTATCCATGGTAGTCTAAACGATACAAAATGTGTTTATATTGAGATTGCAATCCAGACAAGCAAGGCTTACCATGTAGTAGCTGAAGCCTGTCCACATCTCCTCCCAGCCACCTGGGCAATCCGGAATGGACATGGATTGCGAATGCAGGGCAATCACGCGCGTTGAAGTCTCGCAAACGACACAGCTAGAGAGTTAGAGAAGTTTATTAGTCTATTACAGTTAAGTCTAGTATAGTCCATTTTTACCGTGAAATGTACTTCATGAGGTCTCTTGATTGAATAGGCGTCATGGACATGGGCATGGGCTCGGCTGTAGACAGCCACAAGCTGTCATCGTTGTTCTGAGCATAGTTGCAAACGTTATTGAAGTCACAGAACATATAGGGCATAGTGGTGAAACGCATAAGGCAAGAGCCAGATTGTCCCAAATCTTGGCCGACAGCGCGACTGCTGGCCACATTGCCGGAAAGCGAGTAGCCCTCCCACAGCATGTTCGTATTGGCCGGGCAGACGGGTATATTCACGGATTGCGAGTGTCGGGTGAAGATGAAGCCACGGCTCTTGGGTGCGGGTGGGGGTGGAGCTGGGTTACCTGGTGGGCCGGGCTGACCGCGTAGACCCACGCGTCCCCTTAGACCCATTTCGCCAATGTCACCGCGTTGTCCTTGAATGCCATCTGGTCCTTGGTAACCCATCTCGCCATCATCACCACGATAACCAATCACACCACGGATACCCGCTTCACCATATAAGCCAGCTGCTCCGAAATCGCCCCGTTCACCCTTGAAGCCATCCAGTCCGGGTTCGCCGCGATCGCCGGGCCGAGCATACGTGTACGAATAGGTAACACCCGGTTCACCTTTTTCGCCTGATAGACCATCAACACCATCGATGCCACTCCAGCCTGCATCGCCAATTGGGCCGCGGGGTCCACGTGGCCCGACGTAGCCAGTGCGGCCTGGTCGTCCACTGAGGCCTTGCTCGCCCTTTACGCCATTATAACCGAGCTGACCTTGCTCACCTCGATCACCCATGTCACCCTGTTGGCCCCAAATGCCAAAGCCGGTTTCACCAATGTCACCTTTACGGCCTGTGTCGCCGCGTTCTCCTTTCCTGCCCCTCATGCCATGCATACCACTGCGTCCAGGTGTGCCTTGATAGCCAAAATCTCCAGGCGGACCTTGGGGTCCGATGAGCATTGGTCCCTGTGGTCCTTGCGCTCCATTCAAACCGTATTCACCCTGCTCACCAGGTGCACCCTTCTGGCCAGGATTACCCGGACGTCCGGGCAGGCCATCGTAGCCAACGTCACCCTCTTCACCATGTTCGGCATCGAATCGTTCACCGGGCAAACCTCGCAAGCCCTTGTCTCCCTGCATACCTTTCGGACCTGGTAGGCCATCAAAGCCAGCTAGGCCCTCGAATCCGATATCACCCTGTTGACCACGTGAACCAGGAAAACCAATTGCACCGATCATGCCAGGCGCACCCGTCGGGCCTTGCTCGCCTCTCAATCCATTATCTCCAGGTTGTCCTCGCATATCAGTTTGGGAACCAATATAAAGTATTTCACCGGAGTCTCCGATCTCACCACGTTCTCCGATTTCGCCTCTGTTGCCAACCTCGCCATATTCACCCGACAGTCCTTCATCGCCTTGTATTCCAGCTGCGCCTGGATAGCCCACTTCACCAACATCTCCAAATTCTCCAGGTGATCCAGTGAGGCCAATTTCTCCGGCCTCACCCTTGAGGCCGTCAAGGCCATTACGTCCGGGATAACCATTTAGACCATCATTGCCTTGATCACCAATGATTCCTGGCTGGCCAACAAATCCACTTTCACCACGTTGACCTTTCAGACCGTGCAGGCCGGGCAATCCATTGCGACCCGGCGCACCCACCTCACCTTTTACGCCTGGGAAGCCATCAGAGGCGGGCATTGAATCGCCTGGTTCACCACGTTCGCCCTTAAAGCCAGCGGGTCCATTGTAACCTGGTGGTCCATTCCATCCGGCATCACCCTGATCACCCTTGATGCCGCTGTAAGCGGAGACACCCTTAGCGCCGGGACGTCCGGGTACACCTTGATCACCGCGCTCGCCCTTTTGGCCGGGCACACCCGGGATTCCCGGATAGCCATAGGTGCCAATCTCACCTTCAAGACCTGAAAAATATCAGACGTTAGGCATTTATAAAATATTAATAAGGTTTTGGCATGTTAACCTTTAAGTCCAAAGTCGCCAACAGCACCGCGTGGACCCAAATCTCCAATGCGTCCATCAAATCCAATATCTCCACGATCGCCTGGCTCGCCGGGTATGCCAGCTAAGCCGGCGGGTCCTGGCTCACCCGGGAATCCGGGGACACCTGCATCGCCAACGAGACCGCGACGACCTGGATATCCAATGCTGCCCTTGGCGCCATTCTGGCCAACTTGTCCACGATAACCGACCTCACCCTTCTGACCTTTAACGCCATGTGGGGCAATGCTGCCGGGACGACCAGGTTCGCCCTGTCGTCCTGGGGGTCCAACGATAATGTCACCGCGCTGTCCCTTGTTACCAGGCAGACCTTTAAGACCCTCGAGGCCATCGTCACCATTAACTCCCTTGACGCCCTTTGGTCCGGGTGGGCCCCTTGGACCGGGATAACCTATGAGTCCCTCGTCTCCAATGACGCCCTTAACGCCTGGACGGCCGGGAATACCGATTTCTCCGGGAAGAATATATTGGCCGTGCTCGCCACGTAAGCCCTTTTGGCCATTCAAACCTGGCAAGCCGGGCTCGCCATCTCTACCCGGCTTACCGGGCATACCATGTGGACCATAGTCACCATTCTCGCCCTTATAGCCCTTGGCTCCAGGTAATCCAACGAAGACTTCACCAGGTAATCCCATATCACCCATTATGCCCTTCAGACCCGGCTCGCCAGCCTCTCCCTTGGGGCCGCGGAAGCCAGGCTCTCCAGGATATCCAACATCACCAGGCTCGCCACGATTCTCAATTATTTCACCGGGATGCGGCTCACCCTTGTCGCCCTTAAGGCCGGTGCTGCCATTATCACCACGTACGCCCCTTAAAAAGAAAGATTGCTTAAAATTCAAATTCGATATTATTGCAGATATAACTTACTTTTTACCATTGTAGCCTGGTTCGCCGGTTAAGTAAAACTTAGGTGTGGATGGTGGAGTACCTGGCTTACCATCGCGTCCATCAATACCTGGTGATCCGTCCAAGCCGGGACGTCCTGCATCACCGAAGTCGCCACGAAGACCTGGCTCACCTTTAGCTCCGGGCAAGCCATTCCAACCATCTTCTCCTCGTTCACCCTGTGGACCTTGGTCACCGCGTCGTCCATTGTCGCCATCGTCGCCCTTTTCCGTTTCCCTTAAGCTGCCGGTATACTCAATTCGGCCGGGTGGACCTTGCTTGCCGGGGCGACCCTCCTCACCAGGAATACCAGCTGAACCTCTGATACCTCTGTAGCCAACCACACCAGGCTTACCACGAATACCCTTGGGTCCCCTAGCGCCCGTGATGCCAGCCATGCCGCGTGCACCGTGTTCGCCTGGATAGCCAGCATCACCTATTACGCCCTTGATGCCACGTGGTCCGGCATGACAAATGCCACAGTCATCACCTCGTATACCCTTGTCACCAGGATATCCCCGGAAGCCAGGTGCACCGTCTACACCGGGCCTTCCACGTTTGCCGGGTGGACCCTGCGAGCCGGGTGGTCCAACAATATTCAAACCCTCACCGGGCAAGCCTTTGTCACCAGTCAAGCCGACTTCTCCACGATCTCCGCGATACCCGTCGACACCGGGAATTCCATTCTGACCAGCTTGACCTTTTGGCCCGTAGAGGTTGAGTCCTGCATTGCCATGGAAACCAGTGCGGCCGGGAGGTCCAGCCACACCGGGTGGACCTTGTGGACCGGGTGGACCCATCAAGCCGTAGTCACCTTGCTCGCCTTTCTCGCTGCGTCCCGGTGGACCACGATTGCCACTCAGACCCTCGTCACCGGGTGGACCGGGTGGTCCATGTGGGCCGCGACGTCCTTGCTTACCGGGTATGCCATTTAAGCCGGGATTACCAACTGGCCCAATATCGCCTTGTGGTCCAACCGGGCCGGGCAGCGACTTATCCAAAGTGGGATCGTAGACACCTGGGGGTCCCTCGGGTCCCTGAACGCCGGGTGTTCCATCGAAACCGTCCTCACCGCGGGCACCTGGTCGGCCATCTTCACCATTCTCGCCACTGTAACCGGGTGAACCTTTCATGCCCTTCTCACCGGGCTTACCCTGTACGCCATCATGGCCGGGTTTGCCACGTTCTCCAGGCTCGCCGATTTCGCCTCTGGCGCCTGGCAAGCCGCCGCGTCCAAATGGTCCTGGCTCGCCCAACATGCCGGGGGGACCTCGTTCACCACGTGGTCCAACAAAGCCCTTGTAGCCCTTGAGGGTTTCATCATAGCGCAATGCTCCAGGCTCACCCTCGCCAGGCTCACCCTTGTCACCCATGACGCCTTGCAGCATTGGATAGCTTTCCGGCATGCCCATCTCACCTTTATAGCCCTGTGGACCTTGTTCACCCTTGCGGCCCTCAGCGCCAGGAAAACCAATGTCGCCTTTGTAGCCGGTAGCGCCGGGAAAGCCAGGCTGACCATCAGTTCCATCCAATCCCCGCACGCCGCTATTACCCTTGGTACCTTTGGAGTTGATGCCGCCCTCGCCAGCATCACCAGTTTCACCAGGTGAACCTGTCTTGCCCATGGGGCCACGCGCACCATTCTCACCAGGACTACCAGGTATACCCTGTTCGCCGGGACGACCGTCGCAGCCATCAATACCGCGTGGTCCGGCAGTTCCATCATCACCAGGAAAACCCTGTAGTACAACAATTTTACCCCATATTCTAAGCTTATGCTTTTAAGAGCGACTTACGTGAGCACCTGGCAGACCATTCTCGCCTTGATAGCCAGTATCACCCTAGAAAAGGTAAAGTAAGTACTCGAAATATTTCAATTCTAATCGAAATTTATTGGGGACTTACGCGATGTCCCTTTTCGCCTGTTTCGCCGTATTCACCGAAATCGCCTTTCTCGCCGAAGCGTCCTGGCGGACCAAACGGACCCACATCACCGGGTGAGCCCTCACGACCGGGCACGCCCTTTAAGCCATAGCCGCCCATGCGTCCTTTGATGCCTTTGCAGTCGCACAGCGTTGTATTGCATTCCTGAAAAATCAAAAGAGAACAAATTTATATTGATTTGATTCCGCTCATATATTTATGGAACTACATCTAAATAAAAGACAAAGGCATATATATATATATATATATGTATATATATATATATATATAAATATAAGGCTAATTGAATTTCGCACTAGAGAGCGCGCCTTGATTGCCTTGATTGATTAGCAGTCATCATTCTTAATTGAGTTCCATAGATTTACTTAAGTGCACAGACGTAACATGCACATAACTGTTAACTGTCCTAATTCGAATGGAAAAATATGTATATGTTTCCTAGTTTTATGATGGATCTTCCATAAAGTGAGAATGACAGAACTAAAGTGGAGCATACATAGTATTTGTTTGATAAGAAATATGTGGAATCATATCTAGAAACAAATAAATTTTCTTGAATTAAGATCTAGTTACACTATTTAGTTTATATAAATATATACTACATATTCCTGATCAGTCTCAATATCTAAGGAGACAGAAGTAACTCCAATGAAATAGCTATGAATATGCTATATTACCTACACTCTAGTATATTTCTTGAATAAAGACTAAATTATAAGATACACATCGTAATGCACAAAGAATTTCAAGGATTCATATATGTGGGAGAGATTGATGGAGAGAGGGCGAGAGGTTGAGCCAGCTAGTATTACGAATGGGCATTGTTAATTGCTGTTTGTGCAACGACTATTTTTAGAGGCAGTCTTCAATTAAGAGCAATCATATTACACACTTAATGCTTTCAGCGTTCTATGCTTTATGCACTTTAGATATTTTTTGCCGATTTAACCATAACAATAACAACACCAACACAATGCCAACACCAACAAATGCATTTTGCAACTTGTGGCGTGTGCCCCATGGGCTATGAAACAGTTCAACACTTGCAACTTTGGCGAATCGGGCGAAATCTGAAATGTTTGCTTTAATTGCACAATTGCCGTCAGCAATGAGATAATCCTCTATGAATATATATATATATATATATGTCTAAACACATATATATAAAATATATATATTTATATGCTTCATTGTTTGCAGCTGCAAATGCTTTTCCTTCACCCCCGTAAAGCCTATTAAACATGGTCATTTAACCGAACGATAGCGCAGCATTCAATTGTTTATGAATAAATACTATGTGTTTATAGAGAGCTGGTATATTATAAATACTATAAAATACTAAAAAAAAAATTAGTTCAAAACATAGAGCACAGATATATATCCTCAGATTTATTTTCTGAACCTGTCCATGAATCTCTCTTCAGATATACCCTCTGAATCTATCTGGGGATTTAGTTATGAATCTAGTTCCAGATATAAGTGCTGGATTTATATAATATCTGAATCGATTTATAGATCTATCTATGACTCAATCTTCCGATATAACTATAGATATACTTCTATCTAGACCTAGACTTGTCTCTACATCTTGCACAAAAGTTGTCATCTCCCTAGTTTTATCTCTAGATTTACCTCTGAATCTATCTATGGATCTCTCTTCAGATATATCTAGGAATCTACTTATAAACTTGTCACTACATCTGTCTCAAAACATTTATATTTTGAGTCTAGTTAATAAGAAATACCATACATCCTAATACAATCAACAATCTAGCCATTCTCACTGAAGACCTGAAACACTTCCTCATCTAAAAGCCAAAGAATTTCAAAAACAAATATTAGTTTTGAAAATCCATGCGCAGTCAAGCATCAGTTCAAATCGAGTGGTTTAAGTCATGCTGCAGTTATTCCGTTCCACAAACACATCTGAATGCGGCCACAAAATATTCCAGTTCACATAAACCTATATTCGTACTGCTTGCTTGCGACCTCCAGGCACTTCGAGTGCCCATTAAAATTGCATTTCGATTTTAAATACTTTTTTTGTTCATCTATTTTTCAGCTTCTTCTTCCTCTGGTTAATTCTCGAAAAACTTCTTGGGCGACATTTGCAGCGTTATAAACATCCTTAATTTGTTTAGCAATTTTCGCGATTATTAATAGAATTGACATAATTTTCGACGCTTCAGTTCAGATTTATGACACGACATATTTCCCAGATGAAACAAAACCCAAAAAAGAGAGCAAAGAATCGAAACACATGTCGAACGCATGTTTCAAAAAGCAAAAACTATATTGAGTTTGAAGAAAAATTAGTGTCAAATTTTTTTGTTGTTTTCGATTTTTTTTTCTTTATTTGGCTGTGCAAAAATTGTTCAAATAAATTGAAAAACTGTTGGCTAATAAAAATAATTATTGAGTGCAGTGTATTTTCCACGCACATTTTCCAGCTGCACTCGAGGAATTTTCAATTTCAATTCAAAGAGTTCAAACGCAAAAACTTCCGAGAATTCAGGCCTCGGTGCGAGATCAAACCATCTGTTAACCAAATTGCAGATGACGTGTAGATCAGAAAAATCCGAATATCACAAAATCGTAACATAAACAATTCAAATAAAACACAGAGAAAAAAGAAGAAGCAGATGAAACTAGGAAAAACTGTTTTTCCGTGTGTGGTAAACCAGAAGATTTTGTTTTTGCCTTCACCAAAAAAAAGAGAGAAGAGAAGAGAAAACGCAGACGAAGACCAAAAATATAAATTCACAATGCATATGGCAGGTGTATGCTGCAACTGAGTAGGTGTAGGTGTGTGTGTGTGTGTGTGTGTGTGTATATAGGTGTGTGTGTGTGTGTGTGTGTGTGGCATAGTTAACACGCTAAGCAATTGCACTCAATTTCTGGAATATGTACGAGTTGTTCATGTGAGAAGCAATGCAGCTCGATAAAAACAAAAAACAAAAGCACAAAATCTCAAGTGAACCGCAAAAAAATAAAAGAGCAGGAAAATAAAGTAGAATTGTTTGCATAGACTATTTATACTGATGAGTTGTTGAGCACTTTATATGATCTATAGTTGAGATTGGTTAAGATAAGATGGATATATAAATTTGAGCCTGGTCTTTAAATATACTATAATATAGATGGATAAGAAAAGATATAAAAATATCTAAAAATATTTCATAATGAATATAAATCTTTTATTATATTATATTCTAATAAATTTTGTTTATGGCAATAATAAATGTTGCTTCAGAAATACAACAATATATATTTTATTATATACCCAATTGCTAAATATAATTCCATATCAAATTGCCTGTAACTCTCGACTCGAATTACGCGCGTTTCCCTATAACAATGAAAAAATGTGAAAACAAGTGTCTCTCGTCTGATATTTCTTGTCGAACCCATCCATTGCCCATATCCCATATCTGGTTAGTAATATGATTTATCTACCTGATCGACCTGTCCGATCGGGGCCAACATTTTCACACATTCCTTCCATTGAAAAGGCAGCAATTGAAAACCCCAAAGTTCATTCAATCAATTGCCCAACCCTAAAGAAGCTCACGAAAAATTCCAAATGCATTTTTTTAACAGGTTTGCAAAACAGACAGCGCTGCAGTTCCCTTGAACTTGACACTCAACATATACCCAGATATTATATATATTATATACTATATACATATATATATACTCTATATATATGTGTGTATTTTGATGGGCTCCACAGCAACATAGAGCGCATTTAGCGCGGTCGCACACAATGCGACAAGTGGCGTTGTTTTATGTGAAAAATAATAAAAAACACAAATAAGAACGTTGCAATGGGGTGTTACAGACTGCATAATACACGCTCACGATGCGAATCTAAAAATAGCTACATTCCCTAAGGCAGTTCTAAGGAGTTAATAGATCTCTATTAGTAGAGGTGTTCCACTTCCAAAAAAAACTTATTTATCTTGTATCTTAAATTTTAAGGCATTTAGCCAAGCAGGCGTAGGCACTCGCTTTTATCAGACTAGGGCAATTCATGATTACATTTATCAAATTCCAAGTCTCTATATTCATTTGGCACAATATGACAAACTTGAAATCCATCCAATATGCCCGTTTGGCAATTATAAACGAGTATTCAAAAAAAAAAAACATATAGAGCAAGACTTGACCAATTTATGAGCTGCATAATGTTCTACAAACTTGTATACAGTCCAAATTGTTAACGTCAGCAAAGCAGACAGAGACAGGGCACAAAACAAAAAAATGTGTTGGGAACCTAAATGTGCTATATGGAGGTATATATATAAGATATAGATATATGTATACATATATATGTAGAGATATAGGTATATCTACATATATTATATCTATATATATGGGGCACGCGTGTGGACCCTGTTTGAGGGTTTTATTTACTTTGTGAATTGAGCAGGTTAGGTTGGTGGAAGCACTTGGTATATATGTTACGTATTGCTAGATAGCATAAATTTCAGAGAGCAGCAGTAAATGAGAAATAAGCCAGTTCAAATTTGAGTTATATTTAAGCCATAGTTCAATACAATTTAGTCACTCATTCACTTTTTCAGTAATTCAAAAGAACGCATCCCTCATGAACCAAGTTCAATTGATTGCATAGTTCATGAGCTGCTAAAACGTTTAAAAACAATTGAATGAACTGAGCTAAGACCAGCGTTCATGACCCAGTGAACTACATTTACACATATATTGATCACTGAACACTAATGACAAATAATGATCACTGATTACTGATAACTGATCACTTGCAGTGTATTCAGCTGTTAATCAACTCTACTTCCGATCGCTAAGCAGCAGCTGCCATGAGGAACAAGCGAAAAAATGTGAAACACTTGACAGACAAAAGCTGCCTGCTATGACAAGGGATAGGCAAGGCAGTTTTTGCACGTGGTGTTTGCTGCACAAAGCGTTTACTATGCGTATGAGTGATATATGTGTGTATGAAAGTGTGTGTATGTATAGGTAAATATATACATGTGAAAGAGATATGATTTGATACAGATACACATATATCTATATATGTACATGGATAATCCACATGATGTGTGTCAGCGGCTTAGTTAAGCGCATTTACACATGTTAAGGCCAATTGTCAGCGCAGCTCTCTCACTCTCTCTCTCTCTCTCTCTTCCTCTCTTTCTTCCGCTCCCTCTCTCCCCCTCTCCCCCTCTCAGTTATTAAGCTGCATTTTGCGCTGCAGTTTAAGGTCAAAGTTGTCAGGCCTCCACAGCTCTATCAAAGCGACAATTGGCACACCCACCCACGCTCAACTAGACCCATAGACGACCATATATATACAGACATATTCCATATAATATATATATATGTATATATATATATACGATATATGCATATGCTGAGATCGTTGCACGTGTAAGCGCCGAGTACATTGGCCTGGCTTGGCCTGGGGGTATCTAATGACGCCAACTGGAATTCACAAGTCAAGTTCCGTTGAAAAATAATTGTGAAAAAGTTATTCAGATATATATATATCGTGTATATATATAAAACGCATGGTAATCAAATTTGTAACTCTTAACATGAACTTAGGCTAAGTTAAAGCAAAGTTAGACGCAATTATATTTAGTTAGAGAGCGAGAGGCTCACAATCTGCTATATCGCTATATAGTCGAGCACTAAGATGGCGGAACGGATGTGGCACAGAATACAACAAAAATAATATATATATATATATATATATAACTGTCATACATATATACATATATAAATCATGGCTGATAACACATTGCTCCGACAGCTGACAGTTTTTTCTTGCTTCTTTGGGCATTTTAATTAAAACATTTTAATTTGGCATTAAATTATGCGACAAGGAATTATATATATATAATACTATATTATATATATATATAAAATATAACATATAGAGTGACATATGTGCTGTACAAAGGGGTTATCTGTGTGCTGCGTAGCTGTCAATGCGAACTCTTTGTTGCCAACTTGTATAACTTCTTGAAGCGATGTCCTGTCATTCGATCTTGTGTCTGCCTCGACTTGCCTAGCAATTGACCCAATTCAACAACAACACGCGCCATCAATCAACATTTGATGATCTACAGGCGATTTTTGCAGCGAGCTGCATCATGAAAGCTTTTAAAACAGGTTGACAAGTAGTCGATTAGGAGCTACCCTGCAGCTAAAGTTGGTAATATCTTTCTGTGATACGATAGTAATTGGCTGTGGACCAAGTATCTACACTTTGTCACTACGATGTATCTTTCAGATACTATTCAAATAAATTTTTAAAAAAGCTACAACTTTAACTTTACTTTTATTTGAACTCAAGTATCTAAAAGCTGTTCAAAAATAATGTTTTAAATATTTTTAGATAAAGTATTCACAAGTTGATCCCTAAAACGTATCTGTCAGATACTTTAAGATCACTATCATAGCCCAGCTGTAGCTTGTCTACAGGGTATGCGTATAAAATAGTGGATGTGGAGCAAACATATGAGCAGCGTGTGATTGACATGAAAATTCATGCCCACACACACACACACACACATATATACACACACACACTCGCACATAATGAATGCACATCTGGACAACTCGACTGCGATTTGGACCTGGGCCTGACTCGCTGCCTGCTCCCACTATATGTATGTTTGTGTATGTGTGTGTATATTATTATTAGTATTTGTTATTGTTGTTGCTAAATTCTATTGTTGTTGTTGTTGTTGTTGTAGTTGTTGTAGAGTTGTTTGTTGTTGCGCTCTTGCAGCATGACATCATTTTGCTTGACATCATTAAGAAGCGTCAAAAGAAATCTGCACATGCACATGAAGAACTCAAAGCGAAACATCGCACAGACACACACATACATATACATGTATACACTCACATATGCATATA